>RJWH01000903.1:0-521618 GCA_004363575.1 Solenodon paradoxus
ACACACACACACACACACACACACTTCATTTATTCCTCCATTCCACTTGAGTGTATTCGCTCATAAGCCCTCCTTTTCTAGAAACATATATTAGTTATTAGGTATAATACCTTGCCCCTTGCATTTATCTAATTTTCTAAAGTTCTTTATCAGCTGTATTATGAACATTAAAGCTGAGCCAGGTGACCAACCCAATGAGAAAGACTCGTTCTAAGAATTGATTTTAGGATTTAGGAAGGAGATATAACACAGAATACTATAATGGTAACATCAAATATACTCCCACTCACAAAGACATATTCAGTTTTCCAGAGCTTATACACATGGGACCTCTGTGCTCCTTCCGGTGATTGACATTAGGACATTAGGAGGGTATTCTTAATGTCCCTCTTTCATAGATGAGAACACTGTGGCACAGAAGGTGAATTGCCTTGCTAAATAAAGTCCACATTCTTAAAAAAAGTCTGTATTTGGTGGATGATCTCATTCTTTATTCTCTCTATAACCTAATTCCTTTTTTACTATTATTTGTTTGTCTCTTTGAAATTCTAAATTGGAAGAAAAGTTTAGAATTTAAATCCTAATTGGAGAACTATTATCAATTGAACACCTCGCACGTGTGGTGAGATATCTGATAATAGTCATCGGCTAGGTGTGCACTCTGCCATATTGGAGCAGTTATTCTAACTCTGCCAAATAGAACAAAAAGATACAATAGATTTGTGTCTATGTATCCAGCCAGTTTTGACAACAATAATGGTATATACTGTCAAAAAAAAAAGAAAGAAAGAAAAAACTAATGCCATCCCAAAATAGTTTTCTTGCTGTTTGGGTTGATTTTTCTGTCAAAATGATGAACCAATTGTGCAAGAAGAATCAGCAGGGTGGGCAGGAGAGCTTTTTTGCCTGTCACAGCAGTCTGTCCTGCCACCAGGCGTGCTGATAAAAATGCTGAAGGCCTCCCTTATCACCCCTCTATAATCCCAATTTTACAGACAGAAAACCAAGTGCAGAGAAAGCAATAGAAAGCAATAGAATGATGAGCATTCTGGAAAGAATGGAAGCAAGACTTTCTGAATCTACATCCATTTGACAACAAATTCCTGTCATTAACTAGATTGAAATAAAATAAGAATGTTGCTGATTATCCATCTTCTCATCTCCTCTTCTGCGCTACATACCAACTTCATACCATAGAACTCAAGTAAGAATTCAAAATGCAGCCATTAGGGAAAAGGGTCATATCCCTCTGGAATGCCCCCAAAATGTATCATATTATTTTCTAAAATAGCCCAAAGCAACTCAAGCAGTTTCAGATTGCTCCAGGCAGTCTTAAGTTCCTAACTGACAAGTGTTACAGAATTTAGCTCTAATCATGTTCCTCATTCAAGAAAAAGTTACTAACTGCAACAAAAAAAATAGAAACTAGCTTCTCCTATTTGCACATTTTAAAATGGAGAACAAAGTGTACAATGCCCTCAAGACAATATTTGCTTTTGACCAAAATAGTTAAATGGTGCTGACTAGAGAAAACCAACCAAACATTTCTTCAGACAGTTCTGAGTCTGGAAGGCATAACCTTCTGTAACAACAACACCTGGGAAATGAACCGAACCAGTAATTACATTTGGATAAGAATAATCATACATTGCGCAGCTTTCTCAAAAATGTGGTCTCTGTTAACTCACTAAGAATCGAGCAAAGAGTTGAATGTGGTCTGAGCCACGTGATCAAACTGAAACATACGTAGCAATAACAGGTTATAGATTTCTGATTGTAACTAGATGCTAATGAAAATGATTTCACTGAGAACCCAAGGCCAGAATGTGTTGACTTAATAACTTAGGAACACAACAGTGAGTGGTGACAATAACGCATTTTCTATTTTACAGTCAGTCAAGATGAAGAGGATGCTAAAAATGTCACATCTCTTCCAGTTCAAGAATACTCATCGTCACCTGCAGCGGGAGCAACTAACACGAATTTGTGAACTCACTAGCCAGCTCTTCCATTGATTGGGAGCTGCTTTTCATTTTCTTCCATTATTTTAAGCCCAAATCTGCCATCTTTTAAGTTCTCATTGGTTTTAAGTCTCTTATTGAACATTCCTGAAAAATCATGGTACCATTCTCAATGAGCAGGTCATCAAAATGTAGAAACTGCTGTCATCACTCTTCCATGGGTTCTAATTCTACCATTTAAGTATCTCCAACTTCCTCAACTACTGTCCTCAGAGCAAGCCAGCTAGACATGCAAACCTCATTTCAAACCCCCAATCTCTTTCGTAAATGTTATCAAGCATGCGAAACACATAGAAATTCAAGTATGATTACATAAAAATAGAACTGACCTCGAAACTAGTGGAGAAAACTGAGCTACTGGGAAGAGACTTCACAGACTTTCTCCAGTTCAGGTGATGGCAATTCCACTTTTGCTATTGCTGCTCTCTCTCCCTGACTCCTCTACTTTTTCGCCCTCTTCCTCCTCTCCCTCCCTGCCCCGCTCCCTGCTCCCTCTCTCTCTCTCTTCTCCCATCTCTCTCCAAATTTAATAATTTAGGACATTTTTCTAACTTTGAAATGTATAAAATTTGGACCCTCCTCGCCTCCCCCATTGCTATGACAAAGAGGAGCAAATAGCACATCTTATCTGGATTTTCTTAGTCTCTTGCTTGCATCTTCCTTTGACAGCTTATCACAGCGCAGCATATTTCTCACACCTGTCACAGCTTTACTGAAAAGGTTCACCGTTAATTTTGTGGAGGGAACACTGCATCATGATCTTACATAGGATTAATTGTGCATCACTGGAAAGCAACATCTGTACTACTGCATTAAGTTAATAACCATTATTCCAGTCCAAACGATCCGTTTTACCCAATTTTTCCACACACCTCTTCCCTTCTTATAACCACTAATTTGATTTTATTAAAAAAAAACAAAAACTGTTGTGTTTGATTTAGTTCATTTATTTGCTTGGTTCTCCATATAATATATATGGATTAAATTGGACAGTGTCTGTCTTCTTCCTTCTGGCTTATTTTGTTAAGCATAATTCCTCTGGGTCTATCCATGACAGGATTTCATCTTTTTTTGATAGCTGAGGGGTATTCCCTGGTGTATATATACCCCACAACACCATGCAAGTATTGAAAATTACTTATTTGTGGTTTCTTTTCTCATCCCTCCTCAAAGGCATCAATCACTTAACTTCAAGCACACCGTGTCAAGGAGCTTGAGAGGGTTGGGAAATTCAGACTGGCCCCATGTTTGTGCATTCTCAGCATATTGTATTGTCTGCTACGCCTGTACCAAATTCACAGGATTGAGCTGAGAAATATCTAAAATATTTCTCTTATTCTATCTATGTTTCATTATACTTTATCCCTTTAACGAATGAGATTATGCTGTACCTATTTCTTTTCATCAGGCAATATGTCATCAGATGCTTTTTATGCCAATATATTCAGTTGTTCATTTTTATACAGTCCACATGTAATTGCATAATGGAAACATCACAAGTTAATAAAGTTAATAAAGCTCCTATATTATGATTAGAGTGAAAGCTCTACAATAAATAATTTTTAGTATGTTAGTAATTGTTTGATTGTATTTAGGCTAATTTTAAGACAGTGTTTCCGTCTAATGACATTTAAAGTGTATTTTTGTTGTCAGATTCTTCTCAAAATAGGTTTTATAATTGTCCAGTTAACAACTTGATAGTGTTTTCAGTATTTTTAAACTTTCCCAATATTTAAATGAAAGATAATTTTGTGTTTTGGACATTGCTAAAGAGACTGAGAACATCTTTTTATACAATTTCTCTTAGCTTACAGGTCTTCACCGCTTTTTCCGGTTTAATAATTTATTAGGTTTTTAAAATGTTTGTACAGATCAACTTATTTTCTGTCATAAATGTTGACAAAAGTATCAATTTGTTAGCTGACTAAAATATGTGTTAATCTATGCTTAATTGATTTTCATCCATTAATTAATTCAGTATTTCTCCATTTATTTAAAACTTTAGCTTCACCATGAAGTTACACTGAATGCATGGGTCTTTCTCTAGATTCTCTACATTGTTGGATAAGTCAATACCATATTGTTTTCATTCTGGCATGGCAAATGACTCTATTGTTTGCAAAATTCATTTCATAATTCTATTTATTCTTAAGATAAGTTTGCAGATATAGTAATGGAACTCTTTTGTATTTGGTCATATACTAATTTTCTTCCATCTAATCACCTTTCTGCTTACTTTCTTAGAAAACATTTTGTCTGTATTCATATGAAGGGTAAGTGTGAAACGCATAAAGAGAGAAATGCGGGGAAACAAGTTACTTACTACGTTAGGAAAACTCTCATTTCACAAGTGTGTTGATGGCTAGTTCGTCCAGCTCTCTGCTCTGTGATAAGTACAGTCACTTTTAAATGCTCAACCACAAATAAAGTTGGTAAGTACATGACTAAATTATGCTCCCTTTAGAGTACAGATTTAGCAATTAAAATAAAGGAGAACACCCAGATATACGTAAACTTCAGAGAAACATTTTTAGCATAAAATATGACCCCAAAACCACACAACACAAATTAATTTTTAATTGAAGTCCCATGTTTTATTTGCAAACTTACTCCCAATAAAGGTCAACTGTCATTCAGTTTAGAGAAGACAGAGTGTTTTTGTATCTAGTGACATTTAAAGTATATTTTTGTTGTCAGTCCTTCTTCAAAATAGGTTCTATAATTGTCCAGTTAACAAACTGATCGTGTTTTAAATATCATAAATATTTAAATAAAAGATAATAATTTTGTGTTTTTGGCATTGCTAAAGAGACTGAGAACATTTTTTTTTTAAACAATTTCTCTTAGTTTACTGGTCTTCATAGCCTTTCCCACTTTTTTAATAATTTATTAGACTTTAAAAATTTTTTTTGTACATATCAATTTATTTTCTGTCATACAAAATTGACTAAAGTATCAACTGTTTGCTGACTAAAATGCATTAGAAATTGCAGAGTAATTTCTATTTTACTCCTTTCATTAAAAAATTTGACTTTCAAAAAATACATTATCTTTAAAAACTGAAGTGGCTAAATATTTAAGATCTTTAATTATCACAATAAAAAGTTGAAAACCTTGCTTGTCGTAAGGTTCCTATTTCAAGTTAATAAAATCCAGAGTCAGAGAATCTGTGATTTATGGCACGCTTCTTAACTCTACTAGTTTGCAAAGAAAAGTAGTAACAGTCCTTCCTGTGCTCCAAAAAAAATGTGTTCTTGAAAGCCCAGAGTTAAATCCCAAAGATGAATTCTAAAAGGGCCCAGACCCAAATTGTGCTTCATGCTTTCTGCTTTTATTGCCAAATATTTCATCAGGGATCAAACTGCTGATCTGCTTCAACAACGCCACCTTCAGTCAGAGCACACTTACGAAT
This sequence comes from Solenodon paradoxus, assembly GCA_004363575.1. NCBI lineage: Eukaryota > Metazoa > Chordata > Mammalia > Eulipotyphla > Solenodontidae > Solenodon > Solenodon paradoxus. The sequence continues at coordinate 5,434 of RJWH01000903.1, forward strand.
TCACAAAATGTAACAATTCATTTGAATTTTGTATAATTTCATTTTTCAAAAAGAAAGAAAAGAGATAATGTGAAGAAGATAGGCGATTTCCACGTTAACCATTGGAGAAGCATGTTTAATCTCAGAAATGTAAATTGCACTTTATTGTATTATGCTACACACACAAAGTGTGAAAGAATAATGTGTGTTCCGCTCTCTTCTTGTGAGGTGTTTTTAATCTCACTTCAACACATAATCTTTTATTTGCAAGCTTTTCAACATTTTTTCTTTACATCTTGTTTCATTTCCCTCTACAATTCAGCATGTTTGTTCTTTTCAACGTCTGCTTTTCTGACCTCCTTTTTAAAGTCCAAAAAATGTCTCAAACGGTTTCTATTTTTTTTAACATTTTTTAAATTTAGCAATAGCAAAGAGAATGTAGAAGTTCCATGAAGCAGCTGAGAGAAAGTGAAAGTACTACAAATATCCGTGTTTGAGAAAAGGCAGTTTACTAGCTGCCAACGGTAAGCGACTAAATCATTTTCCATAAACGCTTTACACAAAAGAGTAAGAATAACTTGTCTGTGTGGGCAGCCCTAAAGCAGCTTCCGCTTTTGTCCCACATTTAAAACAACCCTTGTAAATCTGAAGGCAGTGGGCCACAGTCACTATTGCTGTTTCCACCCGCTGTGAAGAAACAGGAGTCCCACAGGAAGAGGACTGTCCCCAAACCTAAGCACACCTGTTTCTGCAAAGGAGCAGAACACCGAGCACGGACAAGCCGCAGGTAAGTACTATCCGGGCTCTCTCTGGCGCTGTGGGGGTTATTGGGCATTTCTGACATTGGGATGGTTAAAGTGGCTTGTGTTTTAAGCAGAAACTTTAGAGTAGGGCTTATAGGAGTGCTACATTTCATTTTCACCGCAGGTACCAAACCCCTCTTATTGGCCCTGGTCATTTGTATGAAGTCATGCTGGATCACATGCTGGTCACTACGTGATCACTGACCAGCACTGCCTAACACTTACTTGTTTATCTGGCAGCTCGGCTCCTGCTCAACTGCTCCACCTCCCCTGCTCCCCTTAATCATCAGCACACAACCCCTTTCAGTTTTGCCATTTTCATGTCCCATTTTTGTTTTAAGGAAATATGATCAGCTTATCTAAGAGGATTCCTTTCTAAAACATTCAAATGAGCTATTATATAAAACATGGTCAGCAACATTTATAAGGAAACTTGACCTCTATATAAATCTATGAATTCTTGATTAATGTAGCTATGGAAGGAAAAAAATCCAGATAACAAAAATTCTTTATTTTTTTTTTAATGTTAGCATAAGTGTGTTGTTTCTTAAGGATGATGGTGAGATAAATGAGCATCTATTTTTTCTCTTGTGTTTAAGTGTTTTCTTTATATCCCAAAAAAAGATAAAATATGTCCTACATGGCAATTTTAAATTCCAGATAATGTATGTAAATTCTTCACATTCCTACTTAATTAGGTATAAGCATTTTATAAATTATTATCTTTTTTCTGTTTCTATTTTCCTTTATTTGAAGGCATTTCCCTCTGGATTGATGTTTCATTGATCAGTCTTAATCAAAAGTTACTTATTAGATTCACTTATGTGGATGATTACTAAAAAGATGTACCAAAATTCATGTTACAGACTTCTAAAAATATTAAAATTTACCTTCTGAAAACTGGAGGCCTCCAATAAAGGAGTAGTAAAAAATATATATGGAAATTAAAATACAATAGAGAGAAAGATGAATAAAAATACACAGCAATACAAAATGCCTTCTTAAAAGGGGATATTGGGGGAATGGTTGAAATGGTATGAGAGCGATTTATCAAAAGGTTCATTATGATAAATAATTGCCAGAGAGAACCAACAATTTTGATATTTTGGAAAAGGATGTAACCATTATAAAAGTAATGTGATCATTCAAGCGAAAGATGAATTTAACAACAGAATACTGGGCTAATAAACTGTAGATGCACATTATAAGCAATGAGGGTAGTGGGGTTTACACAGGTTTTAGAAGTATGCTATGAAAAGAAAAACATCACATTGAGTTGGAGTTGCCAGGAATCAGCACGGAGTCATGTTTTATTCTGCTGAGGTTACTATTTACAACAACATGGATGCACCTAGAGGAAATTAGGTTTTGTGAGATAAGCCAGAAGGAAAAAGACAAACATCTTATGATTTTACTCATGTGTAGTATACAGAGAAACCAAGCAAACAAACTAGATGAAACAAAAAAATAGACTTTCAATCTATAAAATCAAATTCATGGATACAAGATAGGAAGGGGGCAGGGGAAGACAAATTGTGTAAAAAGAATCTGTAATATGGTACAGGTCAAACTGGACAAGTGTGATAAACATATATGGATGTTGATTTACTACGATGTACACCTTAAACCTTTACGATGCTGTGATACACTGATCCTTCAATAAAATGAATGTTTAAAATATATAAGGCAAAAAGTATAAACTGAGTGGCTAAGTCTGTTCCTTAAACAGACATTTATTTTTCATAGTTTCACAGTTTCTCAGCACCTTGATCTTGGAAGTCCCAGAACTATTTGGTTCCTTATGAGGTTGTCCTTCCCAGATTTCAGGTGGCTATCTTCTTGCTATATCCCTACATGGATGACGAACAGACGCTAGTGCTCTCATTTCTTCTCCTAAGAGCGTGGATATATCGTGAGAACCTTTTTATTATGACCTCATCGAAATATAATTACCTCCCAAGTCCAGTCCCCACCTGTAATGCCATCACATTGGGACTTAAGGTATCAATGTCTGACTTTTGGAGGGATACAAACATTGGGTCCCAAACGGCCCCGCAGTGTCTCTGTTCGTTGCCTCCAGGTGATTTTCAGTCTCTGAAATGACTCAATTCACATCTGATGAGACAAACTTTCTGTGCTTCAGAACTTCTTGTCCACTATATCTTTAATATCATTAAGAACATTATTAATTTTTTTAAAGAAAAGGTGCAGGAAGGAATGACAGAGAGTGGAGGCAGGCAGGAAGAGAAAGGAGAAAGAGGCACTTACTTATTTTACTTAGCTGTTCACATTGTTCCAGGTCTTGAATCAGAAACCTTGGGATGTATGTGGACTGTGCTAAACCTCTACTCCACTGGAGCACACCATATTTAATATCTTTGCTTGTGCTAAATTTAACTCTCCATCCCAGTTCTATTCTTTCGACTAAATGAGGCCTTTATTTATCAAATTCATTGCCGAATCGAGAACAATGACTAATAGTATAAACTCTTCTTAATTATTGATCTTACCCATTCATTATATCATGAGTTCCATTCACAGTCACATCAATATTTTCCTGGAATCAAATTACTTCTTTTCGTGACCACTTCTATTATATGGGCTAAGTTATCATCACTACGTAATATCTACTAAACTGGCTTTCCTAGTTCTACTCCCGTAAAACACAAATTGAATTTCAATGTGGCAACCACATATATCTTGTGAAAATGAAAATATAACTGCATCGCTTTCCTATTTAAGAGATTCTCAGTGTGTTTTCATTGCCTCAGGGCTAAGTTCAGGCTCAGGAAAGGGATCAGAATGCACTATTGGACTCCTGTATACTAATCCATAGTCAAATATTCTAGTCACTCCAGTGAACCCACTATTCACATTTGTTTTCATAGTTCCTCAAACTCTCCAAGTATTTTCTCACCTCGGAACTTTTACTACATCTTATCTGCCTGGAAGAGCTGAATTATTCTCTAGCTGCCTACATCTAAATTGATCCAAGACCTCTGGCTTTGCCTTAGGGGTACTAACACACAGATTACATTGAAGCCCCAGTCCAAATTAAGTCTTCCCTGTGATACTTTTCAAGGTCATCTGTACTCATTTATCATAACATTTATCATAATAAGTACAGGATCTTAAACTTATTTGATGTCTGTATATTTATTCTTTTCAAAAATATTATATATTTCATGAAGACAAATTTTTTTTCTGTTTCATTTACCAATGTATCTCTGAAACCTAGGCAAAACAAAACCCAACTAGTACACAGAAGGTATTAAATAATGTTTATTGAGTAAATGAATGTCAAATGTTTTAAAAATATAATTACTTAAAATCATTACTGAAAATTGTAGGATATCCAACCCTAAATAAAATTTATATGGAGTTCAAAAATGTTTTAACCTATCAGATTAAGATTCTGGAAATCTATGGGGGGAAAAAGAGATAAAAAAAAGCAATGTCTTAATTTCCTTCCTATCAGCACTCTATATCTACTATGTGGGAAATAATCATTCAAATATATTTTATATTATTTTTACCTCCTTTAAATCATCAGTGTTTTTTTTCATGATTCAAGTCACTAATAGAGATTTATGGGAGGGATGTTTGTGAAATATGTGTCCATAAAGGAGACTGCAAGAGAAACAGCATTTTGAATAGTTTTAGAAAAAAATAGCATGTATCAATTACCTAAAAAAATCATTATGTATATTAACTGATAATTAAATATTTCTGGATAATTCAGAAGTCTCTAAAATTCTCCTTTCCAGGTCTATGAAGTCTTGGCCAATCTTTCCCAGCAAGCACTGCTGTGTAACTGAACATGCAGTGGTAATAAGCTCATTTGCTCCTCTGATTGCAAGACCATCTCCATGGGCCTCGATCTGCCACCACTGACATGTGCATAATTCCACCAGAAGCCAGTGGCAGTTTTGCATGATTAAAGATGGCAGAATCAGGGCCATACATACATTTCCATGCAAATGTGCTTGAGAAAATAGCATACAATACATTATGTAAACATATTTAGAATGAATAAACACATTCAGCTAGATTTTCAAACATCTGTTCAAGCTCATGGCAGTATCCCAAATTTACATACCTAACTCGATAAACAGGACTTAATTTTGACTTCCATATTATTAGATCAGAGTAGCCTTTTAACTCCAAAATACATAACTTTCATCATACAGATGATACTAATTATCATCTATAAAATCCAACTGCACTCCCATTTACTTTCAACTTCCTTCAAAGTTTTGTTTTTTTTTATAAAAGTGAAGGGCACAGCAGGATCTTTGATTGGGGGGAATTTTCATGGATATTCCAATACAATTCATGTGTTATCAAGAAAGAATTGAGACTTGAATTATTTGCATAACTGTGCTTCTAGCCATGTATAAATGCAGAATTTCTAACCACAAGATGCATATTATACCCACTTAATGGCATAAACCTGCCATTGCTTGTAGTTTATGTACCCTAGAGTTCAAACAACAGTGTAGTACTAGTTTTCTGCTTTCTTTGTTTTTCTATTTTTATTTAGCATGCCCTTCCATCATCTCTGTTGATTTCTCCAAAACCACAAGAATAAATATAACACATAAGCTAAGTAAAAACCCACAACTTACTTTGAAAGTTAAGTTTTAGAAGAAGAACCCAAGCTTTCATCCAAACAAAGTAATGATCCTGACTTCCTTCTATGAAGAAATTCTGAAGACAAGGCAAAGTTTCATTTGTTTCCTTGGATAAGACTTGTTTCACAAAGATATTATTCTTATATAAGAGTTATTCACTAGTTAAAAAATGAAACAAAGGTAGCAGAATATTCCACCCCAAAAGATTCCATACTTTGGCATAAAAAGTATTTTCAGTTGAGGTAATTATAAAGCAGAAAAGGATCTCTGTAACTTTGCCTTCTTAGGCAACAAGCAGGATATAAATGCTTTTACTGGAGAGTCTCTTAGTACTCAGAGATGGTACCAAATATTTTTGCAAATAAGCCTAACTCCACAAGTTTACTTTCATAGATTTATCTTACAGCCACAGTCTGTCATCTATGGAAGCGTATGACTGCTTTTCTTTGTCCTGTCTTTCCTCTGCAAAGACATTTGTTCTTTGTTGAAGAGGTGAAGTGAGCCAGAGTTCTGTCTCTATTTGGAGTTATTCCTCTTTTGGGTCTCTCCAGTGTGAGGTGTACTTCATGCATGAATATCCTATTTGTTTATTTCTTGTTAATATTTTTGTTAGAATCCCACCTACAATCCTAAGATAAATAGGGGTAAAGTGTTGCCTCCCTTAGATAGAAATAGTCCTTACAATCTGTCCTTCCTCATATTTGTTCTTAGAAAAATTATATTTGCAAATCATAAAAATATGGGTGTTTATTCAAAAATATGGGTATTTGTATCCTTAAAAATCAATAAATGATGTAATATAATTAAGAAAATTAAATGATTATAATTCATGTCCGATAGTGTCAAATTCACATATTCATTGATTCAACACATAATTAGTTAGTCCTGACACTCCATAATTCTTTGGAGAAATGTTTTTTGACTATAGAGTTATAGACCTAGTTTCACAAAAGTTACAGTCTAAGAGGGATACAAACAGATAAAATATGTTCTTTTGACCATCCTATGATAGAGTACTAATATAAAATTCAAATGTGTTTCCAACATTATATAAGGCCTCAGTGATTACAGATGGCTATTTCTAGGCATCACTGCCAAAGTGTCAGATGAGGAACCAGGTACCTCTGGCCCAGCCCACCAACTGAAATAATACTACAGAGTGACATTTGTCAATGATGTTGGAGTCAAAACCTGCCCTATCTGAATTTTTAGTCAACAGATAAATAGATATACTCCAAAGATTAGTGTTTTAAGCTTCTAAATTTGGGGATAATTTATGACTCATTAACAGATAATTAACACAATCTATTGTACCTAAGAATTTGGTGCTATTTAAGCTGAAAGTGAAATGTAAGGTTTTATGTTTGGATCTATATGGTAAGCAGAAGCTGGAAGAGCCTAGAAGAGGCCCCTGTAAAAGTAATCTCAGGAAGGTCTTGGTGAGGGTTGAGAAGACAGGGAGCACATTGTGTATGAAGGCCAGAGAATGGGCAGGAAGTTTGCTAGTGCAGTTGTCTGCAGCCACATATAAAATATGTTTAATGACCTGCTAAGATTGGCTAAGATTTCTGTGCTTATAGTGCTGCATAATTATTTTAGGCACATATTAGAGGTATGATTAGAGAAAGATGTTCCCCCCCCAAAATGTAACCAGTTTCATGCAGACTTTTGAAGAATCAGAAGGGAGTCACAGATTTCTAGGAACAAAGGAAAACTTTCTTATGGCCAGTCTCTCCCTGAAAATGCTTCTCATGTAAGGAATGACTTCAAGGCAGAGATCAAACCCACAGAACTTCTAATAAAATATGGACTTGAGGTTAATATCTGAACACTATGGTTTAAGGAACCTGTACTGAGATTTCAGAAAGACTTAAGGCCTGGCCTAGCCGAACAGCTAAAAATCTTAAGGACATGCTTATTATACCCATTTTAAAACTTGATTACCAAAAAAATCTTCCAACAATTTTAAATGTGTTATTCAAACAAACTTACTCACAGTGCAAAGTGTAAAGTCTATATTGATATGCAACATAGTTTAACTTTTGTCGGGTGAATTCAATGATATTTCAGTTCATAGAAATTCCACAACGTTTTTGTCAATTATACAAAAGACAATGCACAATATATTTTTTTTAAAAAAAAAAAAAGGTTTTGTACCCACACATTCCTATAAATAGATTGCAGGCTGAGAAAGCAGCTCAGCTTTAAACTCTTCAAAGGGTAGAATCAAGAGCCCAGAGAATAAAATCAAAAGCCACAGAGAGTATTTTCCAAGGAGTAGAATGGACACTATTCAAGAAATTGACAACATGTATTCAGTAAATTTTGAAATTTATTATGACCCCAAAATGACTACATTCTTGATTTTTTCCTCTTTTTGAATGGAAATAGCTATCACACTTACTTATGCCTGTCTTATCATTATGTACTGTATGTATGGGAGTAGCCACAGCAGATAACAAGTCTCTCTCATTTGTAGGTCTCAGTTCAAGAGAAATTATACCCAAGGAACTGAAGCTAAGAAAACGCACAGAAGAGATAGGGTATTCATCTGGAAATGTTACAAGAACAGTACTCGAGAATTTGTGCCAATGTTCTGTCGAATTTTCATATAGGGCAAAGTATATATGTTATATAATCAGAATTTGAAAGCTTCTAAATTAAATTTTACTTTTGATGTATTACAGTAGACCAAGTTGAAGAGTACTCAGGGAGCTGAGGAGACTCATCTGCACCTAGAACTGATTTAAATGACAAGATTCTGAACTTCAAAGGAATGATGCAATGGAAAGAGGCTCTGGGGGAAGTGGCGACACCTAAGTTTATTTTGCACATGGAAGCATGTAAATAACATAACCAGTAGGCAGACAGGGGTCCATGAAAACAAATACAAATATTTTTGCAACTTCTTCTCTTGATTGTTCAATTTTTCTCTCCAAGAATCTGGCTAGTTATGTCACTGATTTACAAATAAAGCATCACAGATGTGCCATTGTCAATTTTCTGGACAGGCCTGAAAGGCCTGGCCACTCTCTTATCATCTCTTGGAACACTAGCCGTAAGTCAAAAAGCTGCACGTAAGAAGTCCGATCACTGATACCATGTGGCTCGACTCCAATCAACAGTCCAAATTGGGTTCAGCATTCCAGTTTGCCTCAGCCATGCCCCCGAGGTGTCAGCATTACCAACATGGACCAATCCTTCAGCCAACAGAACACCACTAGGTAACCTCAGTTGATGCCACACAGAGGAAAGGGATGGTCAACAGAGCACTGCCCAAATTTTTGATCCAACAAAACAAAACAAAACCAGAAAACCCAAACCCTGAGACATAATGTTTGTTGCGTGAAGACACTAAATATTAAGGTAATTCATTAAGAAAAATTAGATAATCAGAACATAAATACCGTAAAGTTCTTAGTTTGAGGTTATATGAAGGTAGACATTTAACAAACATATAGTTCGTGAAAGTTAGATACAGGCTAGATTATCTTGTTAATTATTTCTATATTTTACATATTCTTGAAATCCTAAGTCATTTAAATATACTGATTTTAGTATAGAGTATTAAAGTTATAGGTTAATTTTGAAGAATGGAAAAATGCAAGAACCATATATCCGCTGACATCTAGGGACATTTATACTAAAAAATCTACACTATATACTATATTGGCTCACTACTCTAAATAACCATTCATCGATGTCCTTTGAAATAAAGCCAATAGTTATGGGTATCTTAAACTCTACTTTCATATATATTATTAGGTAAATCATATATCTAAATTGAATTGCAAGTTTCTTCTCCTTTTCAGTGATTACTTAATTTATAATACCTATTTAATGGTACATAAAGGAATTCCCTTATCTGAATATATAAAAATGTAGATAAACCATACTTATCATAAGTTTATTATTATAGCCTCAGTAGTATTCAATAGTTAATCATCTAAAACCACATTAATAACTCAATAACCTATATTTCAGACATCGAATACTTGATGTGCAACAGATAACCCACACTAATCATAATAAGAGATATATTTCTCCTTAAGGGAAATTTATTACAAAGGTCATCTCTAAAAGAATAACATGTATTGAATAGATTTTTCATAGAGATGTAATCAATCAGTAAAATCTGAAAATAAGAAGGTAGGAAAAGATATTTAAAGGACAAGTGTAATCAAGGCTATTTTCACAAATTAGTAATCTTCAGTGTTACCACCATGCCATGTAAAACTACCTCTGAACTCGACAAATATGCACTGATTTTAAAAATATAATCTGTATATTCACATGTTCTTAAGAAATTATTGATATAGTTCTGATTAGTAACGAGGCAGATTTTTATCCCAGACTAATTAAAAAGGAGAAAATAGAAAAGCTTTTCTACCAAGACCATACAAAAACTTAAGAGCTTCTAAATATTTCATAGAAAATATTTTCATGCAGATAATATATCACTACGTTGATTTATATTTTATTAGCCCACAAAATGTTCATAATCTTATATTTCTATATTTATCAGGTAAGTATTCATATGATAACTATAATGATGAAATATAGTACTAATTCCTTTATATCAATTTTTGACAATATTATATATCTATGCTGTAATTAATTTTCAATTTGTATCTTAAGATTATGTTACTATTTATATGGAACAATTTTAGCATAAAAATAAAAATCTATTAGCATATTATGCTAAATCAATAAGTATCAAAGGAAATAATAACATATTTAGTAAAGAAGGAATATATGCAGCTCTTTTTGAGCAAGATAATAATTCATGCTCTCTGAATTACCCTTTGGGTGGTAGAACATATATTTTTACTCAAATCCTTTAATTATTTTTTGTCTCCTTCTTACACATTTTTGAACCAGGGTAAAGGAATTCCATGATAAATTCACTTAACAACTAAAAACTAGTAATCTAAGAATGAGATTCACAGTACCTTCTCAAAACTCTGATTCCTTCCACTTTTAATAATCTTTCAAGTAAATCACCACTAGTGACCATTAACACATTTTTATCTATTCATTCAAGAACACTAACAATTTGTGAGCACTAAATTTTCAGCAATCTACATTCTATTATAATTCACATTAATTATTTTTAATAAGATTGAAATCAAAATCTGTATATTGTTGATGAAGAAACAGAGGGTCCAAAAAATTAGTCTAAGAGTAAACAGAGGCATTATTCCATGTAAAAGAAGTATGTGAACAAAAACTATCAAGATCTATCAACCAGGTATCCCCTTTCTTTATACCAGTTCCTCCAACTGATGTCATTTTAGTCACAAAAAATAATATGCATAGATCTGGTGTTTAAGTCACCAATGACATCATAGCTATGATTAATATTTTAAAAATCAAAACCAAGTTCATTAATCTTAAATCCATTTTTACTTTCATTTTTTCCTGTAGCCAGTGTCAGATTCCATTCATTTTCAAGACTAACCCCTGTATTTCCATTATTTATTTTCTAATGATAAGGACTCAGAGGCCTCTACTGTATCAGCATGGCTTATTGGTCATCTACTATGTCCTTCTTAGTGAGACAAGAAGCTCTGGGGTATGGCCTCTGAAGATAGAAGTATTTAGAGCCTACCTTCCTTTAACTTTAATAAGTTTACACTACTTAGTTCCCAAAATTACTAGCAAGTTTCGTACAACATTGTGTTGTATCAATATTAGTCTCGATTTCAATTTTGAGTAAGTATAATTGATAGATTAGAATGGAAAGGAAAAGTGAACCTAGCTGAGTCTAACCCCTAGAAGACCTGGCTTTACCTCTGCTTGACATGAGAGAGCTTATAGCCCTCAGGTAAGCTAGAAGTTACAAGTTCTGGGTCGAGTTGTCTGAAATGACACCTCTGCTCTGACTGAAGGTAAAATATCACCCATATCTCAGAAGGAGTTGCAGACATTTGACGCAGTCCCTCGTCCTCTGGCATGTTACCATCCTAAAATCTTCTAGTGGGAAGCCTCTCTGTCATTCTTTCTTCTACAGGGAGAAGCCAGGGGTGTTAGCAATGAAACAGCATGAAAGAAATCAGTTTTGCCCTCTGTTAGTTAAAACAGAATCCAAGTGATCTCTATAACTAGATTGTGGTCAGTGATGACTGAGAACCATCAGCATCATTAGTACACTCAGGTAAGACTTTCTTCTTTACCTTTAAGATTAGACAGATGACATACATACACACATACATAATGCATACATGTACACATACACACGTACACATATGTGTACATAAATATGAATAAAATGTCTTCATTTTTAGAACTCTGAAAGAACTAAATAGAACAAAGTAAATATATTTGAAATTTTATGTCATTAAAAAAAGTCCTTTCCATATTTTTCACTAAGTGAAATATCAATGCCATTTAAGCTAATGAGCATGTCCCTTTTATCACTCAAGATTTAGGGGAGAAATTTGCGTCTTTCAGTTTGATGCAAGATTGGGGGTACTTTATTTTTGGTAAGAAAACAGTCAACAGATAGTTTATTTAGATAAACTATTTGGATTCCAGAGTGCTTCCCACACTTCGTTATTTTAAAAAAAGGAAAAACAAAAATAAATGGAATAGAACAACTAAAAGTAGAACAAAGTTAAAAAATAAAATGGTGCCTCTATTCAGAAATTCTTCATGAAAATGACTTTACTAATTCCAAGGATTATCTCATTCCTACCTTAGAATGCATTTAACAGTTCATTTAGCCTTCAATTACATAACTGAACCACATTTCAAAGATTTTGGAATTTTGTTAATCCTTTTCTTATTAGTTCATGTAATATATATTTATTGGGCACATGCTAAATGCCAGGATTTTGTTGATAAAATTGTCCTTACCTTAAGATTCTCTTTTGAAAAGTACATATTTGCATATATTAGCAAGTAAAGGTATTAAGCACACATAAAGAAGTATGAAAGATTTGTGATGACAATGGTTGATTTCAGTAAGGTTTGTAAATATCAGAGTCCTTCCTTCTTCCAGACACATGCCTCTCCCTAGAGATCGCCAACCTTAATAAATAAATGGGGGTGCACCCTGGTGGAGCAGCAGCTGGGTTATCTGCCTTCAAGGGATGCAGGTCACATGCCCATGGATTCGAGTCCCAGACCCATGGGGAGCAACAGTGTAAACAATAAAATAAAAAAATAGTCTTCCTCTTCTTTAAAACATATAAATAAATTAATTGAATATGTTATGAGACATATAGCATAGAAACATGGGGGAAATATTATAAATGCATTCATAGCATTAGGAAAAGCTCCAACTCCAGATGCATCCATGGACATCCAAACAAATAAAACCAAACTTGAATCTTCACAGATGATTAGAAGGAGGAATGACATACCTGTGTAAATTTTCTCATCATTCTTCTCCCTGGGATAATTTCTCTTTACATTTTATAAAATGGTATAGTGTAGTCAGGAAACTAGAGCACTTCTTTATTTTAGAATGTGAAATGCAAAAGATGAATGGATAAAGAAGATGTGGTTCATATATGCAATGGAACAGCTCTTAGAAGACATGAAATTCTGACATTTGAATAGACATGGATGGAACTAGAGGGGATTATATTAAGTGAAACAAGTCAAAACAAGAAAGATAGATGCCAGATGACCTCACTCATAGAAGGAATGTGAATAGACAAAATAAAGGAGCAGAGGAAACAACCAACCCTGAAACATTTGCAGCAGAACTGAGATTACCAAAAGGGACTGGGGCGGGTGGGGTCAAATGGTGGTAGAGTCCACTGGTCAATGGTGAAGAACACTTGGTGATTTGGTGGAGGGCATGATGTGTTGAAATATATCTAAGAAATGGGGACTCTATATGGGAAATTATTTTAACTTGTAGAATAATTACTAATAAAAAATGAATACATCAAAAAAAAAGAAAGGAGGTTGGCTATGATGTGGTGACAACGTCTTCACATGGTGCTTAGGTCATTGAAATTTTAACCTGAAAAGAATATGGTAACACTGACACTTTTAATGTAGGAAATACATGTCTTTAGATGGAGTGAGGAGAACAGACTGATGTGGGGTTGCTGTAGAGTAAAATCTGAGAGATGAAATACATTAGAAGAATAGACTTGAAATGGACATATACTTAGGAAAATGATAGGTTCTAAAACATATTTGAGACAGACCAACAGCAAGTCACAGTTGATTGGATATAGTGGTTAAGAGAGAGTTAAAATCAAAGGGATAAAACAAATTCTTTAAACAGAAGAATTGAGTAAATTTTTGCTTTATATTCATGTATTTATTAAAAAATGTATTATGATGGTCCCTGGCATATGAGAATTAAAAAATGAGCCAGGAATGATTTCAGGGTATTTTTGGTGTCGTTATTTTTTAAAAAAGTATTTTGTTTTGTTCTGTTTTGTTTTGCTGCCTATATGATATAACAGAATATCGGTTTAATTATTAGGTATTTTATTACTTTTCATTCTCTCAGTTGTCTAATGTGAACCAGAAAAGACAAAACCTTTTTCAGGACCAATATATGGCTTTTCCACTATAAATCTACTCAATTTATCCCGGTTTTGATTGATCATATCCACAAAGGAGACGGAAAATCCTTCAGAGTAAAAAGAGCTTGAGTCTATTTCTGATCAGAGACTGCTTGGATTAATCAAGTTGTCAACCACCCAGAACCATAATACTGATCAAGATGCTGAGATATCTGGTAGAAAATAGAACATGCATCTTCTTTTTTTTTCCCTGTCTACATTAGAAATTAGAGAACTGTAATGATTATACTACACATCAACTATAGTGAATCCTTCCTAGGCTATACACATAGAATACCTGAAAAATTGTTACAAAATATAAGATCTTCAGTTAAGCAGTCAAGACAATTTTGTACATTAAAAAATAATTTTAGAGTTGATTTTTTAAAATAGAGACTTGAATTATGAAAGTACGTGGATAATTTCAACAGATCGAAATAGGGGCCAGCAATTTAAGGATGTGAGTATAAAGCAAATCCACAGAAACAGGTGGCTGAAGAAATTCATAGTACCAGGGCAAATGACTAGGTGGAAAAGGCTAGAGTATGTATTAAGGTTGCCAGTTATAACTGTGGACTCTTGAAAGGCTGACTATATTTCCTTGAGACAAAAATGGGTCATTGGGATGACAAAATGGGACAGAATTATGTGCTAGTGACTCAGGGGAGGGGTAGAAGTGGAGCAATCCGAGCAGGAGCAGAGCAGCCAGACCAGGAGCAAGTACTATGTGATGTCCATCAGTGATTGCATAGTAGCAACGTGTGGTCTGGCAGGACTTCGTACAAATGACTAGGGCTGCTGCAAGGAATTTTGGCACTGAAGGTGCCAAATGTGGTGCCCCAATAAGCCCCGCTCTAAATACCTGCCTAAAACACATGCCGCTTTAATCATTCCAGTGCAAGAAATGCCCAATCACCAGGTCATCTTTAACATGGGACAAAAGGAGCAGTTGCTTTGGGGCCCCCTCAACAGACTGGGCTTGTACAGCTAAACTACCCCTTTTGTCTTGTATTAAAGATGGTCTCAGTTTATTAAAAATGGGGCAAAATGGACATTTACATTAAAATGATAAGCAGGTTGGGAGACAGAAGGAAAAAAGTACAGTCCCTTGTAACGCATGTTGTCAGCCTACTCTTGAGCTGACCCTTTCTTCCCTCAGATATTCAGTAGTTTAATGCACATTAAGGTACCTCCATATATTGAGATGAAAAACACGTTCTGGTTGACAACCAAAGAAAGCGAAAGCAAACCTTGGTGAGTACCAGGCCCTGAGATGCCCGACAGAACATAAGTGAGGCTCAGAACAAGGTAGAAACAAGATAGCTGGCCATGTGAATTTAGAAGAAAGATAAAAAAGCCAGATTTTAAGAATGCAAGCAAGGCTTCTCTTCGTTCACACTGAAATAGGAGGAAGAAGGTGAAAGGGGGATACACTTCTCAGTGGTGCTAAGATGGTGTTCCCTTTTTATCAGGTAAGGCTCTACTCTGTTGCACTCTGATCTGCATGAGGAATTGGGCTATTTTAAGATTTCTCCACTTAAGCTGGGTCTACATGCTACTTCATATATCACATGTCTCATTAGCATTTTAAATCTCCACCCTTGAGTGGGATTTTTATTATTAAAATAAATTAAAGTTTAGTGTGGAGACAAAGGCACGTTATTAGAGTTTATGCTGGAATCTGGACTTCTCTGATTTTGAGGTAGGAAGATGCTGTATCTAACAGGAACCCTACAAGACTCTCCCTGCTTAAGCTGATTTGTCCTGATGTTTGAGTTAATTTAACTGTTAGGTTGTGTTTTTCTGTTGTTATCATGATGATAGCTATCATGGA
This sequence comes from Solenodon paradoxus, assembly GCA_004363575.1. NCBI lineage: Eukaryota > Metazoa > Chordata > Mammalia > Eulipotyphla > Solenodontidae > Solenodon > Solenodon paradoxus. The sequence continues at coordinate 21,218 of RJWH01000903.1, forward strand.
TTAGCAGGTTTCAGATTTCCTGGGCAAATGTTATGGACACTGGCCTTGCTGCTATTCTGTTCCTATGCTGTCCCAGTTTTAGTTGCACTGCTAAGTTTGTCTAAAGGTGCTTCTTTCCTTACTTGTCAATTCTTGACTGTTTTAATTGATACCATATCATCAGCATGTATTCTCCAAAGAACAAAAACAATGAGGTGGATATTAGGGAAACAAAATTAAAAACAAAAGTTCCTCTCAGCCCATACCTTTCCACAAAGGTTGAAGAGGGGAAAAAATAATTTTATTATTGAATTTACATGAAGTTAGTATAAGATACATATCACAGACTTTCTGCTAAGGGGTTGCAAAGCCTGAAAGACATTCACCATTCTATATAGACAAGTGGATACAGTCTATTCTATACATATTCTCAGGATAAAGGACAGCTAGTTCTCAAGAATGAGAGCTTGTCGACACCATTTGTCCAGAGTTCATCCTACATTTATGTGGCAATTATAGTGACCATAGACTTTAGCTAGTTGGCTTTATCCAAAGGAAGAATAAACTTACCATATCTCCATGACTGGAGGTAGTTTTGGAGAAAGATGACTCAGAAACTTAGGCTTCTACTCTCCTCTCTCAGAAATTGGGAGACAAGCCTATATTATCTTCCTTGAGGAATATATTGCAAAGAGATGACTCCCAGATCATTCAGAAAGGTATTCTTTGTTCTTTAACCTGACAAGAGGTTTATTTAGCTTTTAAAATGTTTAAATATATTTCAAAGAGACAGAAGGAAGCACCTACATTTTTTTATAAAATAAATGTTTTCGAAAAGGTAAAAGAAAACCCACTATTTTCCACAAGGAGAAGTGTCTCTTATTTTTCACTTCTATCTGATGTTATATGGATTATTGATCAGAATAATGCTATTCTGATCAATACTTTCCACTTTAGATACTTGGTTTGGGCCTATTCTAGACTCCATCAATATATTTATATTTCAGCAACCTCATTGACTTTTCCTACCTTTAAGGTTCAGTTGGGATAAATCTGGTTTATTCTGATAGATTCTTATAACACCAAATCTTGGAGCTATATTGGTAAGAGCATGATCAATTTCTTTTTTTCCAGAAGTATCGATGGTTTTCATCAGGGCTCCTTCTTCACGATATTTGAATACTGTTAATATCAGGAGGAGGCATTAGTATGCAGTCAAAGATTCTTTTCTATTTAATCTGAGTAGAGTAGAACTTGTTGTACATTTACATAAAATTGAGGAAATTTATGTGTCTCATGTCAAAAATAGGAGATCTGAAACTGCTAACCTGTAGTCTTGATATATTGACACATAAGTGGTTAACATTTTAAGAACCTCCTGTTGGGAAATACTCAAAAGTTTCTTATTATTTCTCCTTTTCAGTAGCCTGTGAGCAAACAAAGTGGGAGAATTAACTATTTATTTTTAGTTAATGGCAATTCTCGCTTCTCCTCCAGTTCTCTGAGGTAGGGGACTAATTTGCATGAATTATGTCAAAGAGCTACTTGCTTTCAAGATTCATGTTGCATTCACCCAATGAGGATTCCAAGTATGAAATCAGATGTAAAGAGAGTAAAGAGGATACTTCTATTTCTGGTTCTCTCTCCATTACTCTAGGTCAATTGCACTCTCATGTAACTTTATTCTACCTTTCAGTAGAGAGCCTCGATGACAGAAATGTGATTGAACCAAACAAACATGACCTCGCTGCCCTTTTGGTCTAGAGTTCTTGTGCCATCAGCTGTGGTTCCAAAACAGCATCTCTAAAACTTCATAGAGAATCTTTCGGTTACTCAATCATCCTTAGATTGTCCTATTTTTATTTTGTTGACTCCTTTTAGAACAGGGACTGATACAGGTTTTGGTACCAGGAATGACACTATAAAGAGAATCTCAAGATGAGGTTTTGGAATTGGAATTTGGAATTGGAACTGGGATATTTGTGTGTGAAGAGTCCATGGGATTAACTTATTTGCTTTGATAAATAAGACACACATAATTGCATGATAGTTTTTGCTAAAAATGTTCAGAGAAGCCTTTTGTAGAATGTCCAAAGCAGGCTTTTTTTTTTCCCAATAGCTGTCACTTCGGCCTGTTGAACCAAAAGTTAATTGAGAACCTCAGCTCTTACCTTTATCATATATGCTTAGATATGGAGACATCACCGAAAAGATTTTGCTTTTAATCAAAGAAAACAATTTAAGGCAGGGCTAAAGTCTAGAGCAAGTTTTTGTCATATAAAGGCATCCCATCAAGTGATTCTTTGTCTTTTCCCCTCCACATTCTTCATCACCTCAGTACCCATTTTCCATTCCACAGCACATAATATAAGTATCTGATCTGTTCCACTGACCTTAGAATTTACAGCCAAATGTATGTCATTTAATTTGATCTTTTCTCATACTCATCTTGTCTGACATTAATGTTTGCTTTCCCAGCCAGTGAAGAACCTCAGAGGGCTGGGGATACTTTCCCCAGACCCCAATATAAACCATTTTATACAATACCAACAAAATTATTGAGAATATCGCTGACTATAATATGGAATGAAGACCACTTGTGAGGTATCAGGTGGTGATACATTTTTAAGGCAGCAGTCATGTTCCTTCTTATAATCACAGAGAGTAGACGCAGAGAAAATAACTTGTTAAGGGAAGGTGTTAAGGAATCAGTTTGTCAAGAGAGTCTTATCTTCTAAAGTCAAATGCAGTTAAGAGCAAACCTAGACTCTGAGTGTATGTACTACAAATGAAAATTTATCTTCAGCTGTGTTCAATATGAAACATTCTTTCATCACAGATGCTGTAGGACAAAGGTGAAGGATGTGAAGATGAAACGATATTCCTTGACTTTAATGGAATGAGGGTATCTCATGGTAGAAGATCATCAGAGGAGTATCAGGGACAAGGCTGATATCATAACAGAACTGGAAAAGCAGTCATAGTTTTTATAACCCTGGGAAGTTATTGTAGGTAATTTATCTGTGGATTTAGATAAATTAAATAATTGGACAGTCTACTAAGGTTATACATGACATGCTTAAAAAAAAAGAAATCTAAAATTTCTGGGCAAGCAGATAATTCAAATGATATTAAAGACAATATGGGGATATACTGTTTCTTACTCACTTCTTCGATGTAAGCATTTTGAAGACCACTAAACACTTCAATGATAAGAAGATTGTGTTCCTTGTGGAAAATAAACAGACTATGAAAGCAGACCAAAGCTTGCAAGAGTGACTGTTTCCTATGAAAATATAAATACAGATTTTCCTGGTGGTAACTCTGTATCGATTCTGCAGTTTTGTTGAGCCCCACAGCTTTTCTCTCAGAGTAAGTCACCATCAACACTGGTAGATGATTAATAGGAAGTTTGGGTCTGATTATTTCTTGGCCCAAACATATTTAATAGTAAGTATAATGCGGCTATAGCACTATTTTATGTTGTTTTGCCCTGTTGTGAACTTAGAGAGGGAATGGACATGTTTTATAGCTGTCAGAATCATTGTATTGACTCCAAAATGCTCTCTCTAAATAAAGGGAAGGGTCAACTAGAAGTCCTGGAAACTGGCCATTCCCTCCAAGTAGTAAACAAAGAAAATCTGAATTTCTGGATTACTTTCAGAGATAAGTAAAACTAGTAAAGACCTAAGAAATTCAAAACTAGTAACTCTTGTCACATCTCCATGGAACTTTTCTCTATCTGGCTATGGAAACTCAGAGGCATTATAAGAAACAATAGTAGATTATTGTAAAATTAGTCCAATAGTATTTCAGGCATGGTATCTTTACTGGAGCAAAGTAACACAATCCCTCACAATTGGTATACTGTCTTTGACCATGTATTTTGTTTTCCTTCTCAAACTTAAAACCACAAACTGTTTGCATCCTCATGACAGAGACTAGCAAAATATTAATATTTTACTCCAGTGCTAAGGTCAAATCTTCTGATCACTGACCTATTATATTTTATAAGAGTGTCTATCATTTGGATAAATCACAAAAAGTTAATGGGTCCATAACATTGAGAGTATTTTAGTATTTATCCCTGGTAAGCAAGAATAGTAATCATCATCATGTTGTTGACCAAGAAAAACATGATGATTTTAAAATATAATATTGGTATTAACTGGGGTCTTACATTTGAAAATAGGGGAGCATAAAATCTGGTAGCAGCCCAAATTGTGTCCCGTGAAGGTCTTTGTTTAATGGAGTTTTCAGCGGGGAAAAGATAGGGGGAAGAAGAAGAAAACTGACCAAGAACTAGGTTTGGTTATAGATTGTATTCTTTAGAATTATTTGGCTTTTAGTCAAGCAGGCCTTAGTTGGGACGGAGAGAAATAAAGAAGTATATATTCTTCACAGTTCTTGGAAAAAGTCGTGTCTAGCTTATTCTTGCCTGACAATAGTATTGTCTGTGTTTTAATTAAAAGGTCAGTAAGATAGAGTGTCAGGCACAAGATAGAGTCGGGTCAGTAAGCCTGAACATCCCTTTCATAGACCTTATCATTAAACGTGTTTGCCCAATGGTAGAAGATAAACTCAGAGAAATTTCTAGAAATCTACTGGTGTGGCAAATATTGGGAGACTCCTCTAAAATGGAAGACTATCTGCTGTATCTCTCTATAATGATGAAAGGCGTAGCTCTGAGTGGATCACTTTCAATTTTGGAAGCAATCTATATCATATTTGAACTTGCTTCTAGAAACACTTAAGGGATAATATGTAAGCCTGCCAGGTGTAAATGGTAACCAAAGCATTAATAGGCTCAATAGTAGGTCTAGACTGGTGTGAACGTCTCTTGTCACTTGAAACTTAAGACTCCTCAGTTTCATTAAGAGAGCTAAATGCAGAAGAATGTTCTGGCAAGCTGTTCCAATAGGACAATAACAAAACATATTCCAAGATTTTTGAGTAAATCTATAATGTCCTTTGTTGATTCATATTCAGTTTTAAAGCAATTCTTGGCCTGCTTCTAGATTCTAGTGAAGACTGAGCATTCATATATGGGACAAAAACAGCTATGCAATGTAAACTGTCAATCATGAATTATATATTATCTAATAAAATATTATTATTACATTCAATATTATCCATAAATTTAGACAGTACATGACCATGATTTTATGATAAAACTGAATTATTATGCAAACGAGGAGGGAGAGTATACCCACCAGGTACCCCAAATTGCGGAAGCAGTTGGTTGATAGTTTCTCTTACTACTTCAACACGTCTTTTATCTTCCACATGTATAACCTTATTTTGACTGCTTCTAACAAGCTAAGCATTGACCTCTTCACAGAGGGATCTGCACCATATGTTGGTCAGGGTATGGAGTTGACAGAACTGTATTTTACATAAGTAAGGAGTATCCTCGAAAAACAGTGATATGGAGATATAGCCCCAAGGAATAAGAATTGTGAGCAGTTCATCTGATTGTGCACTTTATGAAAAAACAAAACACTCTCAGCCACATATCAACAGTAGAATGACTAACAGATAATAACTACTGACTGACAGAGAGGTCCGGAACTGGTTAAGTGGGGTTAGTATGTGAAAGGACTTCTTAGAATAACATAGAATGAAAAAATTATTGATGTTTCATAGATAAATATCAGCCAGGGGTCTCAGTATCAACAGCAGTGGATGTTCACAATAATCAGGAAACAGTGAACTTCATTCTTTATATTTCAGTCAATGGCTTTGCTAATAACCCTAGCACTGACCCAGTGTGCCCACTTGCAGAGTGGCGAAAGCAGCAGAGATGAGACTGTGCATGGTTATGAATCAACTCCAAAGAGTTCTTGCCCAGCGTTGATCCGTCAACTCCACTCTCAACAGCGGAGCTCTCAATATTTCAACATCCCTTAAGCATATGCGATAGCAGCAAAAAAATATTTTGCATATAGATCGCCTGCAGTGTTAACTCAACACTGCATTTATAGATTTATTTGGAGACTAATCTGTGAGTTTGCATCAGCAGGTTTCCATAACCTCTGATTTCTAGTTAGATGTGGCTTATAGGGATCCCCAGCTGGAAAGATGAGGGACGAGGAAGTAATGAAGCCTGTATATTTATGTATTTTCTCTGTTATAGATATTTCTTCCAGCTGGCAATTGTCACTAAAGATCACTGCTCTTAAGATGGTAATGACATGCCTGTTGGTACACAGGTTTCTTCATTTTACCTTGTTCTTCCCAAATTCCTCACATACCTTTGTAATACAGGAAAGGTTCGTTTGCGTGTGCCCTCTGTATGTGCTTTGAGCAATGAATGATATGTGCGTTGTTAACTGATTGCTGGGTTTGTCTGTTTGTTTCTTAGCTTTTTAAAGGAAATTAGAAAAATTAAATGAGTGACTAAGCTTTGTCAAACAACTCTGACATTCACTCCACGACGGCAAAGATGGAGTCTGTGAATGGTTGGAATTAAAACAAACGGCAGCTGCCATCTTTACATTTGTCAGACCAACCCCTCAGCCTTCCACTGACCACTGCATCTCATCTGTCTGAACAATCCTCCTGGTTACAAGGTTTCCCTGTTACCCCAAAGCAGACCCTCCCTGTGAAACCTGACCTCAGCCCATCTGGCAGAAAACAGAAGCAATCACCATTCATCTTTATGGAAACATTTTTGAGCATTCCCAGTTCTACCAAATCATCCCAAAGATCACAGTAAGCCTAAAATCTTGCTCACATGTAGCAAAAGCAGGAATGCTGGGATAATCACCATCTGAAGAAGTAGGAAGCGCTGTTTGAACAGTGTCGCCTCACTTACCAGATGGAGGATAGGCAGCACTGGAAGCTGAGAGGTGGTGATGACGGTGTGTTGGGGTGAGTCCTCTCAGGTTGGGGTGCTGGGATGTACAGGAACCCGGGGTGTGAGAGGGAGAGCCAGGGGTCATCTGCTAACATCTCATCATGGTCCACATCCAGGTCAGGATGGCCACACCTTCTCTGGCTGCCTGTCTTGATGTCAAAGGTGAAGGTTCACTGTCTGCTGTGAGGGCTGTGTCAGGCTTGCAAGATGGCTTGACTGCTTATCCTCACTCGCTCTTCTAGCCACGGTTCTCCGTGGGCCTCAGCACCCTACTTCCCTCGCCATGCAAGGGTACAAGGGAGACTTGTCTGCACCCATCCCAGCACTGTCCCGCGTAGCCAAAACTGCAGGCGCGCGCTCCCCTCCGCTGCAGGCCCTTTGCCATCCTTTCCTGTCATCATTGCACCAGCTCTTCTGTCTGGTCTGGGTCACAGATGCCCGGCCTCTTCAGCAGCACCCTTGTCATCAACTGTTCCCCTATGCTCAGGAGAATCGCAGTGTCATTCCCGCCGGGATCCCGGAGGAGTTGCTGCAAAACACGCTTGCTTTGGGTCTTCAGTCGTCGTAAAAGGGAAAATCCTCTTGCGATTTATTTTCTTTAGTGAAAACAGGTGCTGTCTTTCATACACGCGGAGGAACGTGAATACGGACTCTTGAAAGCAGGGCACACCTGTCCTACCAAAGGATTCTTGGTAGGAGGACAATGATGGAGTGGAATATATGGGTTTGAAGACAATTTTAAAAGGTCTTCTTATCTCTTCTTTTTTTAAGCCTGCTCTGGACTCTTTTAGAGGCTATTTGTCTAACAAGCAGCCTTAGAAGATAAGGATGCGGCCTTTCTCTGCAATCAGAGAGCAGATTGTCTTTTCCTGTGTGAGATACAAAGGATATAGCCTGAGTCTGAACACGTTTACTAGCTTAGCCCCTTTCAAGTTTCACCTTCTCTAAACTCAGAGTTTCTTAACTGTGATGCAAGCTCCCTGCAGCACCTTCGGGGCTGTTCAGTATTGTCTTGGGACTTTGAGGCAGGAGACCCCACATCCCACAGTGTGGACTGTGTCCTCAGGAATGCAGATCTTTGTCTCTGACCCCAAGTTCACTTTTTCTTCAACTATCCGTGGGATCCTGGGAGGTCACCTTGCTACTGGAAATCGAGGTAACATTTCAGAGTCTTCACAATTCTGAATAATGTGAACTGGAAAATACTGAACTATTACATATGGAGGGTCTTAAATGAGATAAGGAAAATTGCACTTATTTCAGGAGGCAGGGAGGCACCATTAAGAGAGTACATTTTGCATGAATTTTATTAGTATGTGGATGTGACGCAACTAGAACTGAGCTTTCTTTTATTTATTTCGTTTTTAAAGGAAAGGTGAAGGTGGGAATGAAGGCGAGTAGGCAGGCAGGCAGGAAGAGAGGAGGAAGGAGCATTTTATTTAGTTGCTCATCTGGGTTAGTTCCCCTGGCCCCAGGACATGCCCCAGGTCCTTGGGATGTATGCTAACTGCTCCAGTCAGAGGCAGTAGACTTACCTGCTAGGCCACTGGCTCACACCTAGAACTGAGCTTTAAAAGCAAAGAGATAAGATGACTGGATTCAAGTGGAAGAGAAAAATGAATGTCATGAAGTGCTAATATTTTATTGTGTTATTGATGAAGCAATGCTATTTAAGACTTGATTAGAATGGAGTCTTTGGGAATGAAAATTATTTAACACACATAATAATTATAAATGAGTAATTAAGTTGGGAGGAGATTCAAAGTTTACCCCAAATATTTTAAACCAAGCAAAAATAGTTATCGGTGCCAGTTATTGAACTAGAAATACAACAGGTTGTGGTAAAAAGTAGTTTTTGGAATACCATTCAGTTTTATATCTGGGTAAAATATCAAGAGTAAATCCGAGCCTGAGATTTAGATAAGAATTTGTCTCTTTGTACTTGACTATTGGGAACTACTCTGGGGCAGGCACTTGGGAATTTCAAAATTAAGGCAAAAATGAAATGCAGAAAATATTCGTAGAGTCAGTAACATAAAAATCAGATAAATGAAAAAGGCAAGATAGTGCTATGACCTTAAATTCAAGGTGAATGAAGGCATAGAAGAAAGATGTGTCAAAATTATTAGTTATTGAGAAATTAAGTCAGGTGGAGCTGTAAAAATGTTCTATAAAAAAATCTTACTCTGTCGTATCCTCAGACTAACATAGTGCCTGGCATACATTAGTATTCAGAAAATTGCTGCTGAATGCATATATGCAATTAAAATAGCTCTGTAATCATACATATTTGTTGGTGATATCATCAAAATGTCAACTACAATTATGCTGTTTTGATTTCTGTATCAGTCCTGGACAAAGTTTCTGATATTTTTTGGTGAAACTGACATATTGCTTTTTCCTTGAGGAATGATAACGTTTTTTCTTTGAGGTTATCCTCCCCAAATCCCTCTGAGATAAATTAAATTGTTTTATTTGGCTAGGGTCACCGTGCTGTGGCGTTTGTAATGAGGAGTTTAGAATGGATTTTCAGGGAGTAGCAAATAGCTTTGACTGCTGCTGGGTTAACAGAGAAGGTTTTCACTTGCCGTTTCATAAACTCCGAGTCAGCATAGTTTCCGTTGCTTGTCTCCTCTGACTCATCAATGTAGAATGAAATCTAATCAATCCACAATCATGCTAATCAATGTACTGTGCTGCTGGCATTGCAGCGAAGAATAATGTTGTTATAAACTCAGTTACATTTTAAACTAATGCAAAGATTGAAAGTGCGGTTCTCTGTGATACGTAAATGAAGCGTTTTATGACCTGAGGCTCTACCGTCAAAATTCTATTTTGATCCATCAGTTTTCATCAACAAATTAAAGAAACTTATAACTGAAGCATGGGAGACAATGAATTTAAAGTTACAGCTTATTGTTTGTGTGGAACGTTACAAAACAGATGACTTTAACAGCAATATGTTAAAATGCCTGGGCCTGGTGAAATCAAGAATCCAAATGATTTCTGTACCGCACTGAGATAAATATTGTAAAAGGTTGTTATGAGCTAATTGAAAGTTTTTATAACAAAGCCAAGGGCTTTTCTCCTTCTGAGGTGGACAAACGAAACAACATGTCTTCTTAGACTTCAAGAGAAGTTTCACATACTTCTTGGAATATTCACACACTCTCAGGAAGTTAGCCTTCATGTTATCCCCATTTTTCAGGATTATTTATATGTTGTCACTAGAAACTGGTACATGTTCTTTACCCTTTTCTGTATATTACCTTGGTTACAATGGAAATCTAAAATTAAGAGCAATTGACCTTACTCAAGTATCTCCTGTAATGTAGACATAAAATGAATGTCAGAATGCGTGTCACTGTGCATGTGTTTATACCCAGGCATGTTTCTCTTTATATGTTCCACCCTAACTTGCTTAATCTATATTCTTTTATACATTAAATCATTGACCATAAAAGCAATCACTCCTATCTACATTGGTTTTCTTTATATATCCTTTAAATAAATTTATTTACCTCTGTTTCTAATTCACAGTTTTTACCAGACAGCCCCAAAGGTGGACATAGTTTGAATAGAGAGTTAAAGAAAGCCCTGAACCTGTCGTGTATACAGAATTGATTTTAGTACTCGGAGTTTTATGTCTCAGTGAACTCCCAACTCCTACTCTTATCTACACATCTGTGAAGAAGAAACTTCCAAGAGGCACCATGACTGGATAAATCAACTATACCTGTAGAGAATAATTTCATGTTCAGAATAGATATTTGAACACACTTTGAGTTATTTTCCCCTCATTTGGATTTTATTTCATCAAAAAAATTTCTAGATGACATATATCCACATTGGCTCATACATCTTTAATTATGGAACAAACATGATATCAATAAATATACTGTGCTGACCAGTAAGATATTTATGAAATCTCACATCTTCCACAAAAAGGAAAATGGGGAATCAACCTTTTACTCTCATTGGTGTTGCCATATCAGACTATTTATGTTAGTAATGAAAATATATAGCTGCTGCTACTGTTAGTGCTAACTTAGTGCAGCGAAGAGGGAGGAATATAGCACAGGTGTGGCTTAATTTTTTCCACCTATATTTACTTGCTCAAATTGATTACCAATAGATAAAAGCTGGCAATGGAAATAAGTGGTAAGCAGGGCAATTAATGCTCTTTATGAACATTTTCTGACTAGTAGTGCTCAATCAAAACTATGAGCTCTGTTTCCTTGAAGAAGGTAGACATAGTTTCTCTGAAAAGGTTGCATTTAAGCTGAGTCCTGAGTAATGTAAGGAGTCAGTTTAGGGATGAATGAGGCAAAAACAGTCTATGTGTAAAGCCCACCTTATACGGCTGTTCTGGAGATTAATTTGCAAAATTCCCCCAAAGAGGAGAAAGCTAATACTGTGAGGAGAGAGCAAGTTATTAAAAGCAACAGGGTCTGGGAGGAATGATAGGACCAACCAGTTCATTTTGGGCTCTGTAAGTCATTTTAGGACTATGGATTTATATTCAAAGGACAATGGGAAACCTGCACTAATTACTTTATTTGAGTTATACTATATATATATTACAAAAATCCGTGTGGTTGAGAGCTAGAAAATGGATTGCAGTAGCAAGAGAGCCACACAGGAAAACTAGGTCAGAGACGTAGGTACTGGATCCAATTAATGGGTGATGCAAACTGAATTAGAGTGTAGGTAATGGAAATAACACCAGAAGGAATGCAGTGGCACTGAAGTCATATGGGCAGGCCTGGTGGGGAAATCATATGGTTCTGAAAGAGGAATTAAAATCCAAAGTCCTTGAACTTGACAACTGGAAACACTGAAGTATACACCTGCTGGTGGGATCCCCTTTAGGTCATTCTATATATCTATTTTCTTTAACCCTGTATTGTCTTTTAGGTCATTCTTAAAATAGTATCTCAAATTCCTCTGACTTTTTGTCCTTCCTGTGATGGTTAATACTTGTGTCAACTTGACTTGACCTATCTGGTGCCCAGATATTTGGATGTTGAGCTATTTGATTAACTATTATTCTGGGCGTGTCTGTGAAGGAGTTTCTGGATGAGACTAGCACTTGAATTAAGAGTAAAGAAGAGTGCTCTTCCTAGTGTAGGAACCTCATCCAAATGCACTGTAGGAATAGGACAAAAGGTGATTAAGAGGATTTGCTCTTTCTTCCATCTGTTCATGATTCTAATCTTCTAACAGAGGATGCTTAATGGGATAACATGACATTTGACTGAATATTTTGATGTAAAAACTGAAATATCCGTTTTTTTCCTTCCTGTGGACGGAAGCTTGGACCAGAATTTAATCATTGCCTACCTGGTTCTCAGGTCTCTGAACTCAGGCTGAAATGATTGCCTTCCATTTTTGATGTCTCCAGCATGCCAGCTTCAGATCCCAGGGTTTTTCAGCCTCTCCAACCATATGAGCCAATTCCTTGTAATAAATGTAGGTATATGGATCACATTGGGTCTTTTTCTGTGGAATGCTCAGATTCATATATTTACCAAGTACTATCCAGTTTTGTTCTAAATTCTGTGCTAGGAGGACACCAAGAGTCTTGTTATAGAGTGGCAGAGTAGACTATCAACTGGAAACTTACACATGTTCTCAGGGGATAAAGGCTTCTACTTGCCCAGGTCAGTAATTCAGTTCGGTTGGTTGGTAGGGTATGCAGCTAGAAGTCAAGGGACCATCAGGTGACTTGTTTTGCTCATAATTCATCCCTTTTAGACATGAACTTTATCTATTTTTTTATCCCAGGCCCTTGGTCTCTAGCCTGGATCCCTGTGCTTTACATGGTCCACATCTGAGCTGGCATAGACATTTGAATGACAAGGGTGCATCTAACATGAGGACTCTAATTCAAGTACAATGTATGCAAATAAATATATGAGTCATCATGTGTATCTAAATAAATGATTGCAAACATAACTCAACGTAACTAAAACCCCAGATAAGGACATAGAATAATTTCCATATTTCATCATCTTCCTTTTTGTTCCTTCTCAATTACAATTCCTTGCCACTTCTCCTTCAGCAGTATCCGTTTTCTTGATTTCTAATACTATAAAATTATTGACTATTTCTGAGCCAACGTATATTGAATATTCTTTGGTAGTCAGTTTCTTTTGTCCAACATGCTATTTGTGAAAACTACTCATTTTTTCTTGCAATAATAGTTGTCCTAGTAATTAAAATATAGGTTTGTTATGCTGTCATTGACACATAGTAAGCACAAATATTTAAAATGTACTTGTTTTTTGGCATATATACCCTGAAACTTACACTGTAATTAAGATAATGAACATATACCTAATCCCCTTCCTTCCCACAAGTTTTATGACCCTTTATGATTCTTTTTACCCTTTCCTAAGACCCAATCCCACCCCACGCAATTACTGATCAGGTTTCTAATATCATTAAATTGCAATTATTGATACCAGTTTTTTTTTAATTTCCTTAGCTTTTGTATATTATACAAAATTTCTCACTTACATTTAATTCTGGATACAGTTATGTGGTATGAGCCAGATTAGGATTAATGACAGAGAACACTGAGTTCAGAGTTAAGTTATTTATTTGGGTGAGGTCACATATTAAATAGCTTATAGAGCAAACAGCCTATCAGGTCCTCTGATGCCAAGTTATTTGCTTTTTTTTTTTACACTGAAAACACTCTCATAACGAATAACAAGTTTTTCTTTCTAGTTAGACTTTAATTATTTTCTGCATCATAACAGAGCACTTATTTTTGAGGTCACCGATATTTGCATACTTTAAAAGTTTAATATTTTTAAAACAAAATCAGTCTACTTTCAGTGGTCCTTCTATGTCCTCATGAGTCTAGCTGACATTTAGGAGGCATAATTAGGAAGAATCATAGCTTATTACTTACTGCGTCTTTGAAAAAAATCACCTAGTCATTCACGACTTTAATTTTCTAACAGGGAGTGACTTAGACATTATGTAAAACTTGACTAATTATTTTTAAGTAAAAGAAAATGAAGGGGAAATAGAGTAAGACATTCAACACTTATTCATCTGCTAACTTTAATGATGTACTTAGCTTTGACAGTCTCTCCATCATCAAAATGATGATTGTCTATAAATATTTGTTATGCACTTGAACCAAGCACAGAGTGTGACAGATTCCAATAAAATATTCCATGTGATGCTCTGAGGTCTTCAGAGGAACATGAAATCATTCCCCAACTGCACATTACATGTAGTTTTCCATTACACACTGCACAAAATGTCCTTGACATTCAAGAGTTCACCATCGTATTTTAGTCTACCTCACTCTAGGGTGTATTTGAAAATACCCTCCATTTGCCTTTAATAATAATGACTTGTCATATGGAATCCAGATCTCAGCTAATCTAACATAATATGTACTTGATAGTTTTTATTAACTGTCAAGTGAAACTCAGTAGTCATCAGACGCATTTTCCCTTTCTGTAGTGCGATTGTTCTCAGCGTGTTTCATTTCTGACCATAAACGTGAAAGGTTAATAAACGCAAGTGCCTATGTTCTTAATATTCAGTGTTCATGGCAAGTGAATCGTTTTGCAGACTTTTGATTTTTAAAGATGCTGGGCCATTAATGTTACTATTTTGCAGGCTTGTGAAATTGCACCATGCAGCATGCTTGCTGTAATGTGAATGCTAAAAGGTCTGTGAAGAATTCCTGCTACATTACACTTTACTCACCTTTATTGAAATTCAGACTCTTTGCTTGGGATGTAAAAGAACACACACACTTTCTGTCCAATATTTTATTTGTATTTATTCTTACTCCTTATTAAGTTATTAATAATTGGATTATTTTTAATTCAATTTAATGTAGTCCCTGGCTTCATAGGAGCTCCCTTCAAATTAAAATCAATTCCAGATTTTATCTGAGCTTTATTTAATGGTTAAAGTACATTGTCATATAGATTTGTGCTTAAATCTATTATACTGAGTCCTACAGTGGTAAAAAAGGTCTCAAATGTAAAAAGTATTTGAACTGGATTTCAGGCAAAATTCACAGACTGTTACTCAGAATCATTAAAGAGGTGTAGGGTTATAAAAATAATGGATTATAAATGGGAATTTAGAGACTTGGGCTTTGTCTTCAGAATGGATCTTTTAATTTTCTTTTTCTAAGTCTGCATATCTATCTGGTACTTTTCTTCTACTGAAACAGAAATCAATATCCTACAGTGCATTTTCTTTTCAAAGACCTAATAATATAATAATATATTAACTGAATCTGTATTATTAAAATAATCAGAACTAAACAAAACAGTCAAGTCTTGCTAAAATAATCATGGAAATCTTTGTTGAGAGGTTGTAATCTGTCATCATTTTGTAGGAAAATAGTTTAGATAGCAATTGGCGAAGTAAAGGAAGAAAAAATTTAGAGATAAAACATTCTCCTTTTTTTTCTGGGTTTTGAAACCAATTTCCAAAGGAAACAAATGTAAAATTTGAGGAGCAGAATTTAATTAAATAGCTGTATCTTATTTCTATAGTAATCTTGAAATAAAGATCATTCTGGAAGCAGTAACTTGACCAGGGTATTTGTCAAGTACATAAAGCCATAACCACATATTTACAAGCATATATATACACAATATTAATATTGTGAGAGAATGGAAAAGATATATCGGTTTCTGCCCTTGGTCCCTGTTCCTGAAACCCTTGTAATCTCCTATGAGATAACAGCACAGAATCATGAAAGCATGGTTAATACCTACATGGTAGGAATTCCTGGTGATTTGTCTCATGAGGTGCGTTTGGGTGGGCTCCCTGATGACTCTTGAATGAGGGCTAGTCATTGTAAAGACCAAACCCCGATCATAACAAGTTTGGATTTTTCAGCCCTGTCATCATTTTGAGAAGTGAGAAAGACTGAAAATGGAGTTAATGATAAACTATGCCTGCCTGAGGAAGCGTCCACTAAAATCCCAGTAGGACAGAATTCAGAAAACATCCAGCTTGTCAACATATCCATGATTCCTAAGTATGAAACTCTGTGTCTTTAACCTTGAGGCTAGAATTCCTAGGGTCGAATGTGGCAGGATGTGTTTTACTCCACTTACAGAGTTGGGGCTAACAGTGACAGCAGTTGTATTGCCTGGAAGTCAGTTAGCATCACAGTCAGTCAGGGAAGTACAGATGGGTCAGCCGTGTGACCTTACCCTGCACTCAGAGGACTGAAGGAGAGGTACTCTTTGGTCCAGCTTTGCTGCCTGCAACCTACTCACTGCCTGACTGAATTTTATGTCCTGTTCCTGTCATGGGAAAGTTTGAGTATAAACGAGAGAAGAAAAATAGCTACTGAAGGTAGAGAAATAAATAGGCCTTAATGAAAGAAAGAATTAAATGACTTAAATAGGTTATTTTATGGAATTAAATTATCGGTGGACTCTAACACTATCACTTGGGTTGAGAGTGTCTGAAGTGAGTTGAATGTTTTTATACCCAGCTGAGGTCTGTAGCATTGCTGTATGTGCCAGGAATCCTCTCCCTGCAATGGATATTTGTTCTTTGAAGATACAAAAATCAAGCCAACTTCTCAGGATGCAGAATGAGTGGATTCAACAGCTGTCCCCGAGAGAAAAACAATTGATTTTTCCTGCCAGTCTGATTCTGGAAAGGAAAAGACTGTGACATTTTACTTGCCTCTTGACCAGACACTTAGATATCTGAGAGAATCGATTTTTGCTAAGAATTCTCCCTTTTCTGCCAGCTTCTGAGTGGGTGTTCTGGCTGCTTACTTGATCACCAGAAACTGTTGGCAGAGACATAGTGTTCCCGCTATTCCTGACGGTGATTGCTTATTGAGGCATGGCCCCTTTTTTTCCCAGGGTACCTCATTTTCTAGGGTACCTCATTGGATAAGTTGGCCTAAGATGTTTGAAAGCTCTTCATTGAGGATAAAGATGTGGAACATATATACATGGAATATTACACAGCCCTTAAAAGAGATTAATCCTGTCATTTAAATCAGAATAGATCTAGAGAGGATGATGCTAAGTGAAATAAGTCAAAAGAAGATAGATATTAGATGACGCGACTCACAGGTGGAATGTGAATAGACACAACAAAGGAACTGATGAAACAAAACCAATGCTGGACCATTGGCAACAGAATCGAGGTGACCAAAAGGGAATGGGGCCGGCGGGGGCAAACGGTGGCCGAGCCCATTGGACACTGGGGAAGAACAAACACTTGATGACGCGGTGGAGGGCAGGGTTTGCTGAAATATAGCTAAGAAATGGGGAACCTATACATAGGAAATTATTTAATGCATAGAATAATTCCTACAATAAAAAAATAAAAATAAAAAGATGGTTAAAAAAATGTTCTCCATTGAAGCCAATATAATTTAAGACGACTTTTAATAAAGTTAACCTCCTTAAGTCTTAGCATGGTATTCACCAGAGGCTTTGAACGGGACTTCATCTGACTCCAAACCCGAGCTGGTTTCTAAAGTCGGAACCAATTTGACCGGACCGGTTGGATCCTGGACCCGGTTCCCTTTCGGAATGGGACCCGGCGCCTCCGGCGGGTTTCTGCTCCGGGTCGGGAGCGAGAAAAGCTGGAGGAAAGCGTGATGGCGCTTAGCCAGCAGCTTCTAGCGCGGTGAGAGTCCTCTGCTGTTCAGACACGTTCTGGTTTCATCTTCCCCGGGGTTTTTGCTTTTGTTGTCTGTGCTTTTGACGTGTCTCCAAGGATCATTGTCAAGACACTCGTCCAGAACCCCCGCCACCCCGCACCCCTCACCCCCACCCCCACCCCCACCCCCAGGAGTTTTACAGCATCAGGTCTTAGTGCGCCGTCGGCGTCTGCGTCCGTTTTCATGCTACTGTCCAATTGCTTTGATTAGGGCAGCCTGCGTTCATTTTCACACTGATATATGGACGACAGGCTCTTCAGTGCAGATGTTTAAACTTCCATTTCTGCAGTGACCACTTTTACACTTCACTGTTGAACCATCCTAGAGCGAGGAATAACTGAAGGGTTAGAGCATTCACCACAGTTCTGTATCAATAAAGACGGTCGCAAGAGGCCCTGTGCTATTTTTATTTACTATATTTGCCTATAAAACTTTCCAAAGCAGACAAGCACACATGGCGATTTTTGCTCTAATAGTGTCTCTATTCTTCAGCAACACATCTGTAATAACAGTTTCAAAAGCTGAAGAACTCTTTATGGATCTTGAAGAAGATGCTAATATTCTTTATAAGACCTAAGATACGAAGATTGAGACTAATGTTGAGGCTTTGCCCACCAAGCTCGTTGTGTCCTCTTGATTGATTGTAGGTTAGATCATCTCTCTGTGGTAATGAACGACTAGTCAATCGCAGAAACCGAAAAGGAGGAAAATAAGAAAACACTTTAAAAATGTGAATTTCTTATCTTCTGTGCGGTCCGGCATTTTTATAAAACCACTTCAAATATGTTAAGTGGTGACTCAGTTTTGGGTTTTATAATTCGGATTATTTTGTTAGCAGTATCCCTGCTGCAGGTCCTGAGTGGAATCAGAATGGTTCTGTGTATGTACACAGACCGTTTTCTAGTCAAACTGTCATTTTCACTTCCTCACATCTTAACTAAATTTGTTTCTGATTGTTCATGTGGAATGACTAGAGATTCTGCCTCCATGGGGGGCAACTTCAGGCACCTGCTCCTATATCTGCTGTGGTGGTTTCATATTTGAGGAGTGATGAAAGAAGCTTCAGTACCTAGTTAGAGGTGTTATAGCTGTAATCAGCTCTAAAAGATTCAGGGACCTGATATCTAAGGACTCCAGAACAAAACATTTCTTCGCAGTGTTCTACAACAAATCAGGTAATTATGGTATTTTGTCATCCCAGAAGCTTAGCTATTTAGAATGAAATATCAGTGTTTTCTTTATGGTTTTTGGGGAGAGCATTTAGAATTTTAGAACAAATTATGAGTTTCTTTATTCATATACAAATTTTGTGGTACAGCACAGAAAGAAAGACATAAACAGAAAACAAAGCACATTTTACTGTATCTGCCTTTAACAGCTTACACATGAGTGAAAGAAAAAACATATGTAAATAAATATTACAGTATTTTGGCCTAAGTGCTTAAAGGCAAATCTAAGTAGGACAATATGGAAGCCCATTACATTAACACCTATCTCAAAAAGCAAGTCTGTCTCAGGCATGTGATGAAACGCATACTGAAAATGAGGGTTTTGTTTCCAAAAAGTAGACTTGATATTGTATAATCAAGTGATTCTGTGAAAAAGTGTTAGGAGTAATGAAGGTGGCTCTACAGCTAGATTTTCTAATTTAAAAGGAAAATAATGAATCATATGTCTTTGTACCTGAGCCACAGTGTTAGTATTTTGCATATTATATTGTTCTGTCAAGGAAGCTTTGGGTGATACTTAATCACAGAATTGTCAGTGACTTATTATTTAGAGTTTATTTGTTAAGTACTCAGGTTCTGCATTATTAAAGCATCATCATTTCAAACAAAACAGAAATTAATAAAATATTCATAGATATAAATTAGCCATGAATATTAAAAAGGTTCTAATTCACACAGACATTCAATCAACTAATTATCCATAAAAATATATTTACTACTTGAATTGCTGTCTACCAAGAGTAATTTTGGCATTAATAGTGAATAGTTCCTCCCAAAAGCCACATTTCATCTTTTCTTGAGAAAAAAAATACACACACATTATGTATATATATGTATATATTTGTATATACATATATATACATATATATATATATATATCTACACAAAAACAGTAACATTACATTCTTAATCAGGAACATGGAAGCTATATCATAGCCCATTCTATTATTTGTGTAATTATAGTTACTAATACTTTCATAATCTGCTTTATTTTTATGAAAATACCCTGAGTGACATGCAAATACTCAGAACCCAAATATAATTGGCATTATGTAAAAAAATATTGAAAAGTCAATGCAAATTTCCACATTTTTGAAGCATATGTCAGATAAATTTTGCCATCATGATAGGCTGATATTTTACTAATAGTGTCCTCATTATTACTTTATCTCTCTGCTTTCTCTGTATCACTTTCTATCTTTTCCTCCCTAATATGTATTGGAAAGTAACAATATTTTTCTTTTACATCTCTCATTTTTTTGAGCTGTTATTTTTTTTGGGTCAAATGATACTACAATTAGCTTTGATGTGGTTTTCATGTTGATTCAATGACTGTCTCCTTATTTTTAGTAACTGTTTAATGAGGATTTACCAGATCCTGCCACAGTATTAACCACCCAGAACGCATTGTGTCTTGTATTCTTATATGAATTTATGGGGTGAATTTATTATGAGTTCAACCTAAGATGATAAACAAATTAGTTCAAATTTAATCATATAATTATGTTAATAATAACAATTTTAACATCAGTTTGTATATAAAAGTAACAGAAGCTGTTTCTGCTACATTGGCTACCCATCTTTGTATGGTCCATCTACTTTATCTTCTTCCATTAGTTTTGACAGCTATTTTGTATTTCATCTAGACTTTATTCTCGATAATGTAAACATGTTATAGTAAATATGTTGCTGTAATCAACTTAAACCACAAGTTATTTTCCATAGAGTTTATATTTCAGTACTTCAAAAGTTTGCCAATTAATTTACTTAAAGTTCTACAAAAAGATCTCACAGATTTATTCATGAAAATTCATGTTTTTTAACTCAGACATGGAATTACTGAAGGATAATTTGTGATGTCTATGTAAAGGAGATAAATTGAGCAAATACACAAGACAGGAAGAGAATATCTTTCTTTTGTAAAGGAAAAATACTTTTTCAGTAAATCTGATGTATTCTTTTACAAAAGAAAGTCTATAAATTGAAACTCAATTAACCTGGGTATTGGGAAGGTACAAATACTGATGATCTTGATTTCCTTTTTATCTGTAGTAAAATACAGTCAGTCTTACGTGACAGTGATAATTACTTGAGTAACTGTAAGGTGCACATAGCTTTTGCCCGGTCTCATTATTGATCTTCTAAGTCAAAACTTCTAGAAGAGGAACAAGTTGATTACACTAACACACACATCCAATCTATAACAAACCAACAAAAAATAAGCCATAAAATCCAACTTGATATTGAAAATCTTTCTAAAAGTTTTAAGTATATTTACTTTGCTTTTTTATTCTAGTTGTTTCTTGGTGACTAAATAGCAGATGAATTTTATGGTCCTATGCTTTGTGCAGTGGAGTACTCTACATTTAAATGTCTATAGTCAGTGGTGGTGTAGAATGTATTCTGACTTTATGTGATGTCCTGAAAGTAAGTAACTTTCCTGGTGTAGACTTGTTCTTTACTGTGATAATTATAAAATGTCTTCCAATATCATAACTATGATTTAAAGTTGTAATTGTTCTAGTAACTAGATTAATTTTTAAGTGTGATTTAATATTTGAAAAAAAATCTTGCAATATTTTTTATGCTTCCTTTGAAATAATCTAAATTAGTGATGATGACTTACATGTCAATTTGACTTCATGTTAGGAATATGTTTTGATGTATTTTGTAGCTATATTTTGTTGAAAGAATCACCTATTTGTGAAATAATATAATGGTCTCATTTCATAATAAATCTAGTTAAGAAAGGGTTTTATAATTAGTATAAAACACACTTTAAAAAAAAATTTCTTTTTTAGAGAGGATGGATGGCATAGGAAGAGGAAGCATTTTTATTTTTATATTTTTGTTCATCTGTTTTGATCCCCCAGCCCCACCCCTGGGTGGGTTCACATCCCAGCTGCCAGCTTAGCCCCTGAATCATGAGGGCAGGTCAAAACACAGTTATTTTAAGTTTCAGAAAATTTTTTGAAAAGCTAGTGGAGAATCATACAACATGTGAATTTGGTATACTTATACATTGTAAAATGGTTCTCACCAGAGTTTTAGCTAGCACCTCCATGACATTATATAACTACCAAATTTCTTTTATATTTCCTTTTCTATTAAATCTGGAAAAAAGGTGACCGAAGATAAGTTATGTGTCTTGAGTGTGCTCTTACTCCCATTCACTATTATTAAACAGAAGAAAAACTGGAAGATCAGATGGAAAAAATGATGAAGAAAAAAACTTTACAACTCAAAACATCATGTGGAAAACTGTGGATATATTTGGGTTACTTCCCTTAAAATTGTCTTGTCATCCAACATTATAATTAGTGATAAAATGTTCTTAGCTAGTGAGATCTATGTTATTATGACCAAATATCACATAGACAGACATATATTTATTTTACATATTTGGGAAATTTTTACTGTGGATATTTTAAAACAAAAAAAATAAGGCATTTTATAACTTGAAAAATACTCTCTAAAACAAACGCTTTATCAAACAAATCCAGGTACGTACAATTGGCATTTTCTTTGTTCTGACAGCTATAAACATGATTGAATTAGTGTATAGTACATCAACTTAATTCTCAAATACCAAAACATTTATTTAACTGATTAAAAATCCAGAATTTTCTAAAAACTGTTCTCAGTATTTTAATATCTCACATTCTTGGTGCAGGTGTAAAATATCTCAGCTTTTCACATCTGAAATTCTTATGAATCCTATTCATGTCAGAGAAATGACGGCTCTTGGTGATTCAATATCTAGAGAAGGGAAGTGGTTGTGTATGTGTTTTTTTTGGTGAAATAGTATGCTAGAGAATAAAATACTCCTTAAATGTAAAAAACAGATTTTACTTCTGTTTAATTGAAAATAGTTGATTTCTTCTTTTGTAAAACATATTTTATTGTTTGTATGTGAGTCTACATGGTAAAATTATTTTTAGTCTCCGTGTTTTACAAAATTTCCAACCGCCTTCTTGAAATTAGCAATGTTCTGGGAATAAAGCCCACTGGATTAATATCAGGAATGACCTGTTCTTGTTCAGAACTGAGCAGAACCCAGAGCTGAAACTGATCAAGTCATTGCCTCTTTTTTTTAACTTTTAGTCATAAAACAAGACTGAAGGAGCAGGTAGACCCACAGATATCTGCGACTTTGAGCATTCTGGAAAACATTGTTTACTTTGTTTCAAAAAAGTTGAGATGTTTTTGATGGTTCCTTGAGGAAATTTGTATCTAATTTCAGGACTTTTTGGTGCCTGTAAGAATAGTGTACACTTCTAGTCTTAAAGCTTCAGAAAGCCTAATAAAACCCATAATATTGTAAGATTAAATGCCATGTCAAGATTTCATACTTGAGAGAGGAATTATGTTACTCTGCAAGTCAATTATGGATACACAAGGTGGATGACAGGTTGTCTAGTTTAATGTGAACCCAACCTCCTCTGACTTCCTTCTCCTGCATCTCAAGGGCACATTGTGAGCTTTCACCAACTCTTCCTTACACCCTCCCAGAAATGTTTTCCCATCAGAGAAGTTCTCTTTGCTTTTTTCCAAGTGGCAATTTTGTTTAAACGTTTTTGGAATGTAGCTTGAATGTCACTTATTCAGGAGGGTTTATCTTGAATAACCCAATATTATCCTGCCCTCGCTCCAGTGAAGAAAGCCATTTTATTGGTTTATTATGATTAGTTTCAGTGTTTCTATTTAAAAAAGACTATCAAAAGCAAGCAACATTGGGTACATGTTTGTCATTATTTCCATTCTGTTTTACAAATATATTCATAGCCTGTTCACAGTTCTGTACCTGTAACCATGGGGCTCCTGTCTCAAGTATGTTTTCTTTTGTGTCCTTAAGGAAACATTTTACCCTAAGGCACAGATAATGAAGAAAAGAGACATAAAGCACAGAAGTGTACAAAGGTGTTTTTTTGAGTCAGGAGGAAGGAAGAGGACACAGTGCTTCCTCAGATGGACATGGGGATGAACCATCTGAGAGGAAGCTGATCCTGAGGGCTTAGAGACCTGAGCTTTGAAAGGTTTTGGCAGGTGGCTGTCTGCCCAGGAGAGTTCTGAGGTGGCATAAGGTTTTTGATTGGCCTTCCAGTGACTTCTTTTAAACTGATATGAGAATTTTGTATTGGCACATCTTTATGATTTAATCCCTTTTTTCTTTCCAACAGTCTGTATCCTTGGGCATTGCATGCACTTGGAGTTGATAGCTGACTATCCTGGCTCTGGTGAGTTGCATTTTAAACCAAAATGGAGCCCTTTTATTGATCACTGACTTAGCTTCCCTTTCCATGCACCCCAAATTCCTGTCTAACATACCTTGCTTTTTTTTACATTCACAAGCCTGGGGCCCTTAAATGTTATACAATGTGCAGAGTTCAGAGTACATAGAATCTCATTTTACTTGTATAATTGCTAATCATTACATTATATTAAGATAGCATCTTTTATGTCGTGATATATAAGCACTTGAAATTTTCTCAGTCTCTTTAATAAAACAAATGTCATTTTGTATCAGGATATTACTGACTTCATAAAATTAGTTGAAGTTTCCTATCTCTTCTATTATCGATTTTTTTCTCTCAAAGAATTTGAGTAGAATTTATATTATTTCTCTATCATTCTTAGCTATTAGCAGGAAATTGAGACTGGAATTTTCCTTGTGAGGAGATTTTTATTAATTAATTTAACATCTTTAGTAAATGTCTGCATTCACTGTAGAGGTCTGCATGTTATCTATTTCTAGTACAATGAGCTGTGGCATTTTATGTCTCTTGAAAAGTTTATCTATTTTATCAAAACTGTTGGCTTAAAGTTTTGCACTATAGACTTTTAATATTATTTTAATATTTTAGGCTCTGTAATGTTTATCCCTATTTTATCTTTGACTTATTATCTCATTTTGATTTTTCTTTCTCTTATTTTTCTCTATTTCTTTATGGTGACTTTTCTATTTTATCTTGTAATGTCTGGTCATTTGAACTTTAAAAAGCTATAACAGAAATTCTTGTCTCTACTTTGTCCACATCAGAAGGAGAAAAAGAAGTAGATTTTAAATATTATGTCAGGTATTGTCACAAGCATAATTAACTGACAAGTGCATAATTTGATAGCTTGATGAAAGAACATTTCTAAAAATAATTTTGCTATTAGGTGGTATCTGAAAGATGGCCTAAAATATTGCTTAGTAATTTTAATATGTTTAATATATTAAGTAAATATTTACATACAAATTCCAATTGTTATTTTAGAAACTCTGCTTTTGAATTTTTTCCATTACAGTGCATCTTCCTATACTTTGGTATCTGTTTTTCTATTATTTTCCAACTCAGCGACTGAAGGACTAGAAGAGGCCATGGCTGCTATTTCACTTGGTCAGCTCATGTAATGATGATAGGCAGGTGACTTAGAACAACTG
Source organism: Solenodon paradoxus (assembly GCA_004363575.1). NCBI lineage: Eukaryota > Metazoa > Chordata > Mammalia > Eulipotyphla > Solenodontidae > Solenodon > Solenodon paradoxus. Next base: position 46,405 of record RJWH01000903.1, read on the forward strand.
TAAAGAATGAAATAAGACCAAGGGCATACCTGAAAGGAGGAGCAGACCTGATGGTCTCCAAGTCCTGGAGTTAAAAATTATTACAGACTTTTCGAAGTCCTTGAAAAATTTCCACAAAGGTATATTCCTTATTAACAAATATGTGCTTACATAGTTTCAATTTCATAATATATTTTCATATCTGGTTTCTTCTGAAAGGAAATTGCAATTTTAATGGTCCAATTATGAGCTCTGTTTGTTCGTTTATTTGTATAGCTCTAATTATCCATTGATAAAAGTCTGTCAGTGGATAATGCTTGAGAACATTATCAAATGGTTTGGTAATGACTCATGCAGAGCAGTGATATCTTTCTTTATTTGCTTAATCAGTATCACACTTTTCAATTTGCCTAGATTATTACCTCTGGCATGTCTCACAATACTTCTGGGGTTCACGAATTTAGATAAATAATCTAAAATATAAAGCATTAATTGCTGTCAAATTGTTCTCTTCTATTTTAACTACCAAAGAGATTGTCGAAGTATGATTTTTGCATACGGATGAATGTCTACCAAAAGTTTAATATGTTCTGTCAGTATTAAAGCTTTTTGTTTCATTCAATTTAAGATTGAAATGGTTACTACATATAGATAAACGTACATGTAGAATAACCATAAAAAGTCAGTTCTTGCATGGTTTTTCTTAATATTCTCATTTACCTTGCCTTGTATTTTTCTTTATTGCTGTCTTTACCAATATTGGTCCAATTTTGTTAAATCTGGAAAACATTGTTAATACAATAAAATGGTAGTGTGACTATGAAAGACCAGGTTTTAAATGTCAGGCAGAGCGTACTTTCAGTGTGCATTTTTGAGGAGTATTATTTTTGATATTTTTATTTCTCAAATTCTCTTGTTTATATTTAAAGTTTATTGTACTAAACTTAAGTAGGTTATTGGGTGCCTACTATGTAATATACACTTTCTTCCATGGTTTTAACATCACCTAACATTTATTAAGCAGGACTGTGTCTCAGGTAATGTGCTAATCATTTAAAGAGGATTTATTAAATATATCACAATCCTAAAATGTAGGTCTTTTTTAGCCCCACTTTACAGATGAAGAAGCTAAGGCTTATCCAAGATGAATGATTTACCCTAAGGATCTACTTTGAGAAAGTGCCAGTCACTTGGATTAATTACAGCATTTAAGAGCTTAACCATTGCTTTTGCTTTTGAATTGACACAACGAGCTCTCAGTTTAATGGGTGATTCTCTATTACTTCCGTGACCACAACTAGCAGTGGTGGGAGACCTTTAGAGCTGTGGATGCCGTGAAGACTATCAGTAACAATTTTCAATTCCTACCCGAGTGCCATTATATGTCCCTGTTATTCCTCAGGCATCTGTGCTAATGAAGCAGGTTTGCAGTCTCCAGGAGCTTGCTTGAGCAGGCAAACTCAAGGAAATTTTTATATATGAGTTACACATTTCCCCTGAGTTGATCTTGTTTATAGTTCCAACTGCTCTAACATTTCTCCCCCAAATTCTCCTAAAATCACCATTGATAATTTCTGTTGTAATCAATGCTTATTTCACTTTTGTTCTTCCCAAATATGCTCATGCCTGCAAAACACCAACAGTCATCTAGCACAGAATCATTTCAATGCCATCTTCATGAAATCCAGTGAGGGAGAGGCTGTGAATGAATATTAAGACAGGGTTTCAGCCCTCCCACAGCATAGAGGGTTGGATCTAGCCAGGGATAATCACAAAAGAGATTTTTCCCGCAAGTGATAAACTGGGATTGCTGATTCAGAGCACTTCTAAAAACCTGTCTATGTACATGAGGATGACTCTTTAATTATGGCCTAGTTCTGTCCCCCGGGTTCTCCATTCTCACCTGGCTTTACCCTCGGTGCCTTCGGTGCTGCCCTTGGAGCCACCTGGTTTTTTCCATCAGATTTATCCACTCCTGTAGATAAAAGCCAAATTCACATGTGCCATAGTGATAAGCTCTTCTCTCTGGAGATTCCTATAAAACTATAAAGGGGCAAACACCCTGGAAATCTAAGAAGCTTACGGTTTTATAGATAGATTTAAGGAGTGGTTTTTAAGAGATTTTTTTTTTTTTTACCCTAGGTGAATAGCTCTCAAGCCTTTTCAGATCATGTGGTTTTTAAAAATGTAATACATTTTATTATTTCTTTTGTTTTATAATGCTACGTTCATTTTAGGATATGGAAATTTCATCTTACTCTGCATTTTGTACTGTATCTACCACCAGAGTTCTAGTGCTCTTTACCATGACCTTACTCTCTTCTTCCTTCCCTCTTTCTCAGCTCCCTGGTAATCACACTGCTGTGTTTTGTCATTTTTGGGGCGTTTGATAACATTTTTTTTCTTTAAAGGAAAGTTGCAGACATAATTGAAGGTGAGTACGCAGGTTGGCAGGAAGAGAGAGGAGGAAGAAGCTTTTTTTTTTTTTATTTAGTTGTTCATCTTGGTTGTTCCTCTGGTCTTAGGTCTCGAACCCAGGACCTTGGGATGTATATGAACTATGCCAGTCAGAGGCCTCAGATTTATGCACTACACCACCAGGGTGTGCCGTCTGTTTTATGAGCATCCTGGAATACATCTCTAGTGGGAATCCAAATTTTACTGTACCATTGCCATTTATAGACACTAGGATAGGATAGCGAGTTTGTCTTTGAAGCTGTCTGGTCTCTGTGTGTGTACATGTGTGTGTGTGCCCGTGCATGTGTGTGAATGTTCATGCCTGTGTGAAATTATTTTAAGTATGCATACACTAATAACATTTGAAATATGTATGCACAGAAGTAAATGCTATCACTATTATAATATAGAATAATTACATTATGCCAAATATTCTCTTGTGTATTTTTGGATTCTAGATCCTACCCCCAAACTCAAACTCTGGAAAACACTGGTAATTTTTTTCCTGTAGCTGTAGTCTTGTGTTTGTGGATTTTGTATGAAGGAAGCTGTATAGGATATAGTTTTCTCTGTGTTTTTTTCCTACTACAGCCCTTGTGAGATTGATCCAAGTTATTTTGTGTATCATTTATTCTTTTCATTTATGGCATGGAGAGTAAAAGCAAAAAAAAATTATGTATATGTGTAGATAGATAAATAGATAATAGATAAAACAGATGTAAATTACTCACTTTTAAACCAAATAAAATTTTATGCTAACTACCTTGTGAAAAACTAGAACACAGCCTTCAAATTAATCTCTTGATGAAAATAATTACATATTGTTTTCTTCTGTCTTGATTTTTTGTTAGCTCTGAAATTATGTGTCAGAGTAATTACTCAAGGACCTAAAGAGTGTGTTCTTTGGAGTCAAACTTCCTGATGCCTATCTTTATCACTTCCTGATTGTGTCATCTTTAATAGGAGAGAGCCTGTTTTATTTTTATTGTCTCTGTATGCAAATGTGGATTAATTGATAATTGTGAAGATTAAATATGAGAAATTACAAAAAAATACTTTGCACAGTCTTCTCAGTGAGTAAGCCCCTAAGCAGTGTTAGACATTTTGCTTATTTTGATAGAAAATAGTTGATTTAGCTTAATTTTCAAATAATTAAATCAGTCTACGTTTATAAAACTCCCTGAAATTTGCAAAGTGATATCATTTACTTACTTATTGCCTGAGCAAATTAATAGAGTGCATTTATGAGTATGATTGACAGTTATCACTTTGCTTATTTAACAGAAGGAAAATTGATTACATCTAATATTACAGATTTCTTTGGATAGACAGTAGAAGACCCCAAACTGAATGCAAGTAAATTTATTTTTATCTTGCTGAGTGTGCTGAATACAAACTGGGCTTGGTTGTTTCCTCTGGTGCTTCAATGGTAAGGAGCAAAGGAAATTTTGCATGAGGGAAAGTGAGAGAAAAATCTTATTCTAAAAGAATATGGATAATAGATATCTAGGATATGTTTTATTATTTCCTAAGGCTGTGATATGTTTTACATTAGCAGATACATTTTCTCACCTAGTTTCCAAGCAAAATTTTTTGAAAAACATCATCAATAGTGAGTTCAGATAGTTGAATTACATGATAAGATACATTTTAAATAATCTTAGGAGCCCTGTGATTAATCTTTTTTCTCCCTCATTCCACAGTATCTCACCCTGTAAATACTAGACTGAACTCCTGCTGTTTCTTTGAAGGAAAAAGGAGCTGTATTGGTAGGCAAGAAAAGAGGCAGACAAAAGAATTGAAGCAGATCATAATATAATGAATATTTTCATATGATTATATTTTATTCATTGTGCTGTGGGGTGCAGAAGTGGGGTGAAAGTGAAATGTAGTCAAAGCTTATTACTACTTCATAGAATTTTCTAAGTTTCTACAACTACTTGTTTGATTTTTAGTTCTATTTATCTTTCCTGGTATATTATTTTCGTGTGGGTTACATGAACTTTGCTAGTGGATCCCATCATTTATTATGAGAAAAAATTTTCATACCTTTTAGCCAACTAATAATCTGCCAAGTCCTTTTTTCTTTGCTAGGAAAATGGAGGGGTCAGTGTGGTGTCAAAGGAGCCAGCTAGGGATGTATCTTCATCCTTAATTTTCATCCAATGAGAAGAGTTCATGGACCGCATTGAATGGTTGTTGATTAAAGGCTATCATTAAATCAATTGATTGTAGTTAAAAATCCCTTTAACTCCAGAAAAAAAATAGATGATACAGATGCAGATGTATAGAATACGTATCTGAGAAAATTCTTCATTATTTCACATTGCTAGCAATGTTAGGATATGTATGTCGCTCAAATTTTATTTTAGATTTTATATTAGAACAGACTGGAAAAATGAGCTTTGCTGTTATAGCGAAGGCCACCTTTTCTTCCACCTTTTTTTGAGATAATTGTCTTTTATTCAGATGAGATCGCTAGTGAAAATGGGTGCAGAGGCTATGTTGATAAAATTTGGAGGCTATCAGGGTTCATTCATTGCTGCTGGATCTTTTTGTGGTGTGGGAACCACATTCAAAGTTCAGGTAATTAGCAAGTCTGCTGCAACTTTTACTTTTACCTAATCAAGGACTTAGGCACCTTAGGGTGTAGTGCCCCGATGGAGTGAGAGCTAAGAGCACATTGCATTCTCCTGAAGGCAAGCTGCCTTCCAGACCACCGTGCTTTGTGAAATGTCATGGAGTTTACTCAGTTCCGTTCTCTGGTATCTTTGCTCCATTTCCTTCTTTCTTCTTATTTTTAACTCTGTTGGGGATCATTAATTGGGCTATTTGCATGTTAACCTTCCAAATAATTTACTTTTTTTCTGGATTCTTTTGTTTTATTTTTGATGGAGACTCTGAGTGCCCTTTGCTGAGTCTCACGTTGTAGTTTAGCGCTGCCTGAAATTGACCTGCGCTGCACTGTGAGAATTACTGCTGTGAAGTTGGGAGGTGGGGTTGCAATTAGAATGTTCCCAGGCCAAACTGTCACAGATGTTCCATGATTCTTTTTGAAAAAAAAAGACTTCTTAGTGTGAGGTATGATTCTAATCAGTTCCCAGAGTCCTAAGGTGATTATTTTTGACCATTTTATCTAGTTTTATCCATGTTATTGCAGAGAGAAAATTTGTGCTGTAATTTAACCTTTCAAAAATAGCACCTAACATGCATAAGCTCTTGCAGTGTAGGAGACCGATGAATCTTTAAACATTTTTCCATGTGTTCTCTAGGACATAAAAAGAATGTGCTTCTGGATAAAAGGGCCCATGTAACATCAACTTTACTGAAAGTAAAAAGAACAAAAAAGTTACTGATGTAAAAGTGGAGATGATGATCTAACTAGTAATTGTTGACTGAAGTGTGAATCTGTTTTCCTGTAATTGTTATATTATTGTAAACTAATGAGATACCAATAAAAAAGAAAAAATACTAATTGGTATACCGATTTAGGTAGTTAAGTCTTTATCATTGACATGGGTCAGTCAGCACACATCTTCTATTATTGTGAGTGCCTGGAACATATTTGAGAAGTGTGTGATGCAGACTCCTCAACATTATCTTTGGTACAAGAAATACATGTATTATGACCAACATTCATATCATAAATAAGCGAGTTATATTTAAAGAAAATTAAAGACAGTAATCATAAAAGGGAAGGTTGGTTCCTACAGATATTTTTGTTACAATTTTGTGGAAAGGTACTTGGCATTTTATCATCTCCTGCACATTGGAAACAAACTAGAAAAAAGAACGGACAACCTAAACAGTTCTCTTAAGACAGAATGGCAGCCTAATTCTATAGACAATTTATATGAACCATATTGTAATGAATCATTTTTTTAACAAAATGAGAAAGTTTTCCATGAATCTTTTTACTTAGTCCAAGAAAAATAAATTGTATTGTAGCCCTAAAGTCCATTGGTTAACTCAATAATGAAGTTTCTTTTCATTAGTCTATGTGCTCTATTACAGAGGTACAGAAATTTTTGAATATATAGCATTCTGGAGAGATGTGTGTCAGGAAAATATGCAAAATTCATTTCTGTCATTCTACTCAATGTTAGATTTGTTGTTAATGAAAACTGTCCTGCTTTTTCTTATCTTTATGATTATTAATTACTGATTGAATCAGAAAATTCAAATGTTGTTCCACTATGTATGTACAAATGTAATTTGAGATTTCTTATTTTTCCTTAAATATAGTAACATTCCAAGATTTCAGCAAAGTATTTTTGGTCTCAATTTTTTTAAATAAGTAACATACTTACATATGTATTTTTAATATAAATATTCAAGATTTAATTTTCTATTTTCTACTTTAATACAATTGCAAAAAATATAGTTGCAAATTATTTCCATTGAAATTGTGTAGTTTATGAAACCAAAAAAAATTGAATTAGGGGAATATTCATCACTGAGAACTTTGATGGCCACTGATGGAGAGAGATTGGTTACCTACACAAAAACCATAGAAATAAAAATTTAGAGATAAATTACTTAGCACTGTTGAAACGGTATATTTGCAAATACCAAGGAATTATAGGCAATATATATAATATAAACATACCATAATGAGCATTCAGTGCTCACGAAGACATTACAGAAGTTTAAAGATATGGGTAAGTGACAGTTTCTGCCACTTTATGTGATAATACATTGTCCTGGCAGAATGAGGGGAAATGAGAGCAGTCTTACCTCTCTAATGACTGTGTCAGATGCAGTTCTTACATGTAGTTCAATTTCCTTAGCTCAAGCCTGTTAAATCATTGAAACACTCAATAAATTTTGTATCATTCATTAATGTATCAGGAAGCAAAGTACTTCATCACTTATATGAGCAGGAAAAGACAGTTAACATGTAAAATGGCATAAAAATAAAGTTAAATAATGTAACTTCAATGTCATAGTTTTTGAAGCTCATTGAATGTTTGCTTTAAGGAATAAAGGTGATAGGGTAAAAAGTCTGATTTTCATGTTACATACTGTTTATGATAGGGGATAAAATGCTAACTTTTTAGTGAGTCTGAGGTTAATGAAATTCTTATTTAAAAGAGTGTTAAGAAGTATAGTTTTGCCTTTCTTTGGAAAGCATTTAGCATTTTTTAAAATATGTTATAAGAATTATATTCAATGTTTGGTTCATGTAAGTTTTTCATTTAATCATAAATTTCTAGATTTTATGTTATACAATAAAGAAATGTGTATTACTTCTAAGAAAAAAAATGCCAAGACTTTTTCTACCTTTTTTTCTCAGATTTAAAGAAGGAATTTCTCCAGGAAACCTTTAATAAGGTCACTTCAGTCTAACTGCTTTTCCTCCAGTTCCACCCACAGGTCACACTTCTTTATTTCTGTTTCAACACTTAACCATATCACTGCACTTATTTTTTTGAAAGGGAAGTTGCAGGCAGGAATGATGGCAAGTAGGCAGGCAGGCAGGAAGAGAGAGGAGGAATATTTCTTATTAATTTTATTTACTTGTCTACTTTGGTTGTTGCCGCCTGGCCCCAGCATGAGAAGCTGGGTCCTCAGGAGTATGTGGACTCAGCCAGAGGTCGCGGCCCAACTACCACTCTGCCAGCATGAGACTGCATGCATTTTTCTTTCGTTTTGTTTTTGTTTTCTCCATCTCTGTTAGGAGCTCCTTGAAGAAAAATTGTTTTTCATTACTATATCCATATTGATACATCATTGTTTAGTTTAAAAAATATGCACTGCATTGGTGTTTGATGAATGAGTGAATCCACAAATGAATTGAAACATATGTCTAAGATAGAAATACAGAAATTGACAAATCAATGTATTAATTTTAGAGAAAATAACCAGATTAATGAAATCTTAGGAATTTCTACAAATACTAAGGAGTGTATAAGTCCTTTAAAGGTCATTATTTTTTCATGCTTTCCCCAGCCTAAAAATCAGATCAAAGCTACCAGATGTGGTTGTTCTTGTGACCTGACACAATATAACATGAACATACATGATTACCTAATACAGTGCTTTCTATTACTTTATAAGATAGATATGTCATGTCAGTATGCTGCATTGATATAGCTATGTCAAAAGTAATTTGTTTTAATGTGTAGCTAAAAAGAGATTTTGCAAGCTTTTCTCTTATGTAAAATAAGTACAAATAACTTCAAGCTTTTGCCCAGATCGTTCACTAAAGTTACGATAAACTTCTGTGGTGAAAATAAAAAGAAAGATCTAGGAGCTTGTCTGCAGGATGATAATTAGGACTCTCCCATGTTTGTTGCAGAAGAAAAAAAGTATTGTACATTGTTAGTCTTACATTTTAATATTTCACTCAAAAATACCCTCAGTATTGTTTTACAGAAGTATGTCTGCTAAGTAAAATATGTCAAAGTCTAGATAACATCAAATAACTAAATCTCATAGAGTAGGAATGAAATAATGCAAATATCCTCAATGTATTCATTAATTAAAAAAAATGTGAATGTGCTATTTTAATAAGAATATTCCAGTGACCAAAATTATTCATGCAGTTAATAATTAATTGTCCATAGAAATAAGTTTTGTTTAAATCAGAAATAATTTTAGTTAGGAATAGTCACTTATTCTCTTATCAAGGGATATTAATTTTTTTGGTCTTTTTCAAAAATAAGGGAAATTTTAACTTGGAAAATAATTTTCTTAGTATGATGGATGGGGGTTTTTAGAAGCTAGATTTTAATATAAGTAAGTTATCCAGATATGTGTAAGATATTAAAGGCTCATTATGTCAGCTATTAATAATTCCATTAACTATAATTAAGATAATTTCTGTTAGAAACTCTCTTGTTGATCTTCAGGTTTTCATTATTTCTCAAATATGTGGTAAAGTCGTGGTTTAAAGTCTTGCTTTCACTTTCATTTTTTAATTCAGTGATTAATTTAGCCAAAGTATTAAATGAAATCACTTATTAAATATAATTTATTTCCTTAATAAAGCTCTCTTCCACTTACCACTGATAAAAAGGTAACATGCTATTTACATCTCTCCTGTTTTTTTGTGTACAACTAGGTTGCTTATTTCTGCTTTAATGCCATTTTACTAAAGCTTTTTTAATTTCCAACTATTGAATATATACATATACGTGTGTACATTCAGCATATTATATTGATACTTGTTAGAAGTTGTATGCTGACAAAAATAAGGAAGAAAATAGTATACTTGTTCAGATTACTTGTCAACATCTCTTGCTATCTTAATTCTGTGTATTTATAACTAATATTTACAAAGTTTTGAAGTGAAATTTAAGATAATACTATCACTTTTTCCACTTTACTTTCTTCTTTGATGACCTTTCCCTTAATTTAGGTTGATCATTTCTTTTGTATTGTGACTTTAATCCCTACTCTTCATTTTTCTTTTTTAAATTAAAAATTTTTTACAATTGACAGGCAACCTATGAAGTGATCATCACAGTGAATTTAGTGAACATCCAATACTAGAATCACATTTTTTTCCCATTATGTTCATAGTAAGTGTTTAGGGGTTCTGTTGGTGGTCGTGATTTGCATTTTGCTAATGACAAAGGATCTTAGCATCTTTTCTTCTGCTCAATAGCTATTCATATATTTCATTGTACTGAAATAGCTTTTCAACTCCTTATGCATTTTTAGATGTGTTCTTTGTCTCATTGTATAGGCTGTTTTGCTGTTTATATTCTAAATGAGAGTCCTTTCCTTAACATAATTTGCAAATACTTTCTTTCATACCTTGTCTGTTTATTTTTTCACCAATGTCTTTTGAAGAACCAACATATTTAACTTATATAAAATACAACTTATCAGTATTTCTCTGATGTAATACCATCATTTCTAAACTCTTTGCCTAATTAAAAGACACAAAAATTTTAATCTGTTGTTTTCTAGAATTTAGTATATTATATTTAGATCAATGATTCATTGAGAATTGTATTTCAGAATAGTATAAGATATCTAGTCTTAAAATAATTAATCGCCTTTGCATATAGATATCCTGTTATCCAAGAACCATTTAAAAAGTCTCTATTTATCCCTAATAAGTTGCTTTGGTGCCTTATGTGAAAAACCATTATTGGTATGAGTCTTTATTTCTGTCCTCACTGTCCTGCTCCATTGTTCTAAATATTTGTCCAGAAGTCAGTCTCATTGTCCTGATTAGTATAACTTTACTGTAAGACTTGATATCAGCACAGTGTAGCTTGCCAATTTAGTGTTTTTATTTTCATTCATTTATCAACATTTTCTGTATCCTATTATGACTCAGATAGTCATAAGCAGACATGCTTTCTCCTGAGCACCAAAATGACCAAAGGAAAATGTACCAATTTGAATTATATGCTTCCAAGTTGTATCAATTTATTAAGAAATTTCTGTATTTTGAAATCACCATGCTAGATGTTTCAGGGATTAAAAATAATAAGATATAGACCTTGCCACCTTTGAAATTGAAATACATACAATATTTAAAAAAAAAAATCATTTTACTAAGAAAGTGGGTATATAGTTCAGGCCTCTACAAAGAGCAATGGAAAAGTCTTCTGTCCTCTAGTAAGCCACTCAAGGTTAAAGATATTGCATATTTTATTTAAAAACTCCTACAATAACTGTAGAAATAGCTAATAAAACTAAATATGCAGTTTCTTATTAACACAGTGAAGACATATCAAGAAATTTACTTTGAAGATAAACCTTCAGCAATATAGAATTCATATGAATATGTTTTATAATTGTGAAATATTGGACATGTCATAAATGCACATGAGTTAGAGAATAAACTACAGTGTATCCATACAGTGGATTACTGTATAGCTATGAAAATAAGGCAGATGTCTGACTGGAAATGGAGTGTTTTTCATGACATAGTGTTAAATGAAAGGAAAGATGTTAAAAAGAATATCTACAAACGAAGTGGAAATAAAAAGTATAAATTTGCCTGCCTCTTTTGTACCTAGAAACAGAAGGATTTAACCAAAAGCTGAGTCTGTTTGTGTAAAGAAATGGGGCTTAGGAACAAAAATGAAATGAATGTAGGGGAGACATAACTTTAAGGTTACCTTTCAAATAGATTTAACTTTTAAATTCATGCTACTTTATATACTCAATAAACAAATAACTAAACATCAATAAGGATGTGGAGAATCACAAATGCCATAAACATGAAAAAATAATAACAATTACAAATGAGAAACAATATTAATGAAGTATGGGCGGTAGCTAATCCAAGTAATTTGGAACATACTGTTTTGACAATAATTCTGGGTTAGACAGAAAATAATTGTAAACTATATTGTATGATAGTTAATTTTTTTTTCTCTTGGTGATGTGAGTTTACAAGTCTTTATAATCTAAGCTTGAGCAAATAATATACTATTAATAATAAAAGCTTGGTTTCTCAATGGCAGAAAAGGGAATTATTAATATTGAAAGGGGAAAAGCTAGAATAAGTCTCATAGTTTTGTACTGTAATAAAAGTATTAGCTTGACCCACAGACTTTATTCTATATAGATAGTTGCAGAAACAGATGCAAATCAGTGTGTTTATACATTTTTGCATGTGATTATTTCTGTGTAAACACATTTCTGTCCGTCTATATAGATATTCATTCCCCTTTCATTATTAGTTGAACTGGAAGCGCTTACCACCACCCACACCTTAACTTCCAAAACTATTGTGCAATAATAAGAATCAGACTTCCTTAGAGAAATGCCTAATTCCAAAACTTGGACAGAAAAAATGACCTTGAGCATCTTGTTGTGAGAATGGTAATATTCTATAATTTTGAGGGAGTGTCAAAGGAAGAAGAATCAATTTAAAGGGACTTCCATTGGCCAGATGTGGAACATATTGAGCAATAAAAAATTGAGAATAATGAATTAAATCCATTGAGTACACTTGCAAATTATAAATGTAACAGATAAACATAAAGGAATGATGTTTAAGTAAAGTGGGATAAGACTTATTCCTTACAGTAGAATTCTTACCAGTAACTATCAAGCATTAATGGCTCCATTTAGCAATCACTATAGCACTAATAGGTTCAGGCAAGAATTATCATTATGTGTTAATACTAGAGGGCAAGAGTAAGATGATAAGCAGGGTACTTATATGGCCTTAAATCTCTATGCCAAGTAGCAGAGGGCAAATCAGTAACTTTGAAGTAGATTAGGTTTGCCAGTGAAGAGAAAGGACAGAACCCACTTAAACCAGGTGATCCGTATTAGCATCTCATGTAATGCCCAAACAGGCTCCCGTACTTTTTGATGTGTTAAGAACATAGTATCACTTCTGTTATATCCGTGTCCCAAATTCACAGCCAGAACCAGAAATACCCAAATGGAGGGATATTCTCTAAAGTAAATGTCCAGTAGTCTTAAAATACCCAGGTCATGAAAGACAAAGGGAGAAGAGTGAATTGTTTCACGTTAGAGATAACTAAAGAGACACATACAGCAAATACACCAGTAATTCTGGGTCAGTTTCTAGAAAAGAAATATTTGTCCTATAAGGACAGAGAAATAATAGGTGAAATTATAGCATACTCAGGTGATAGTGTTGGATAAATATGTGTTTTCCATTGGTAATTGCATTGTAGTTATGACATTTTCATTTTAGAAAAATGTGCTTTAAAGAGATCAGAAGAAAAGAAATGCAGTATCAGCAACTTGTTTTCAAAAGTTTCAGAAGAAAAGAAATATGTATACCGTGTAGTGAAAATGGATGTGTATACATAAATACATTTCCCTATATGTGTAAATCTATAGATAGATGATAGACAATTAGGTAATTGTTACTAAATTGTAACATTTCTAAAATTTAGGTGACGCGTACTTGGAAATTCTTTGAACTATGTTTGCAACTTTGTTGTAATTCTTAAATCACCTTGCTAGAATGTTATGTCTTTATAAATTCTACATGCATATATTCATAAAATAATTTCAATAAATATTGAATTTCAATAGAATATTAAAATTTGCCCCAAATATTTCAAATCCTTAAAAACATCTATTAAAAATAATCTATTCATAACCGAATAAGGAACTAAATAGTTAAAATCTTCAGATATTCAAATGATTTAGAATTTTTCTAGATATTTGATGACATGCTGAAATATAATTTTTTTGAAATATAATTTTTTATTGCCCCTTCCTCTTTCACAGATAAAAAGCTCTTTAAATTTAATAGTTGATATACCCAGGAAGTTAATTATAGCAGAGTGATGTAGAAGTAAGATGTGCCAACTTTGATTACACGTAACAACAAAGCAAAGTTGTTTCCTACATTCCCACACAATCATTATGGAAAGTACTGTGTGGTATGAAAATATTATGCTATTGTCACTGCCAGAAAGCAAATGATTCTTTGAAACCTTTTGTTAGAATGATTATAAAATTGTGTTAACAAATCCTGAGAGAGAAGTTCTAATCATTATCAATTTAAGCTCTGCATTTTGAAAGGAAAACATTCTGGTGAGAAGATACAATGCATGGTATTAGATATAGTTGTATGGAAAGAAAGATAAATTCTTTCTGGTAATTTTATTTCTTTATTATTTGATTTGTTTTGTCAAATATGCATGAATAGCACTAGAGAAACTTTAAATTTTTGTCCTCATTGTTTCTCTACTACTCTGAGAATGAAAACTTGTCTTTTGACTGTACTGGCAATTTTGTAAGTGTAGGTCTGTGGATATCATGTTTTCACAACAAATGCGACTCATTTGTCTTCACTGGGTAATATAGAGATTTTAAAAATTATATAATGAATTGAATTTTCCAGTTTTGTGCAACTGTCCCTCAAAACTTAGTGTACTGATAAAATTGGTGATCCCAAACTGATGACCCAGAAAAAAAATAAAAAATAAATTTAGAAATTATGTTATAGGTATGGATCTAACCAAAGCATAATGAAATCTAGTAGAGTGGGTGACTATTTCCTGGATAGATGTCATTTGCTACATATACTTGAGGAGAATTAAATATTTGGGAAATAGATTTCAATTTAAAAACAGTTTTTCTTCTATGGACTTTTTTACATGGGACTGGATAAGAGGGTCACTTGGAAGCTCATATAAAATAAGGCCATGACAGCTACCCTGACCCTTTTGAAAAAAATGAGCATACTTTGATGGTTGTATGTGGTCCCTGGTCCTGTTTTGAGTTAGGGTACGGAGATCCTACCATTAATGAACACCTTTTTGTTAACATAGATAAGATGGCCGGAGGGACAGGGATCAGGGATGGGGACTGGGGAGAGGGCAGCTATGCATCATTGGTCCCATTTTACTTTTGTTTTCATGCATCCCAGTGACCAGCCATGACTGAAGGAAACCTTCCATGTGCTTTCTTTTTCTAAAGGAGGCCTATACTGCGTGTTAAGGTCCTTGTTAGTGATTCCTTCTATTTTGCTATAGGGATTCCTGCCTCAGCAGCCCTTACCATATTGTCTTTGGCTGAGGCTGTGAGAGGAAGTTAGAGGCAAACGTAGTTGGATAAAAAGTATGCTACCATGTTATGAGATGGACCTTGGACCTGAGAGTAGTTTCCAGGTGACAGACAACAAGAAAGCTGTATCTATGAGACAACAATTGGGTGCTTTAAAAAAATTTTGACTTTGTTGTAATTTGGTACACAACAATAGAAAATAAACTTGCCTGGTGCAAATTATACAGAATAATTAACTCTTCTTTCTTCATTCTTCTCTCCCTCCCTCCCTCTCTCCCTCCCTCCCTCCAGTTTTAAGACAAATGAGATTGCAGCACCTATTACTGTTTGATTTTCTTCTCGTCTAACAAAATGCATTTGAGCATATTGCTGGCAATAGATATAAATTAAACTTTAATCTAATTTAATATAAATTAGGCAACCTTGTGATTTCTAGTCATTTGTCATTATAACGTGAATCTCTTAGAAATATTTTTGCATATTGATGATTTATTGTTGGTGAATAAGTCTCTCAATTAAATATTCATTAAGCATATTTCAAATTTGAATGGAAATTATGAAATTTTAGAAGTCTAACTCCTTAGTCACACTAGTTAACAGTTCAAGTGCATAAAAGCAATATATGACTCATGACTACCATTTTGGATGCGACAATATACAACATATCCTTGACCACAAGAAAAATGTACTGAGGAGTTTTTATCTATATCATGAACTCAACATGATCCATTTTAATATTCAAATGACAAATCATATCTTTTGGATACATTTTTGTATATATTATTTTAACTTCAAAAATTTAGCTTGATGACATTCTCAATTTCATTTAATACCTAGACTAAAGATACACTCATGATAGTTCTACACTGCTCTGTAAAAATTCTTGTTCCAAGGAATATATGAACATAATAAAATGTTGTTTTATGCTGTTAACTTTTGGATGACTCTGTCAACAAGAGATACATTTTACCCAATAGATATCTCTCCAATATCTTTCTTTCAGTCTTCATTGTAATGGAATCACAAGAATGATGAAGGTTCATTGTGTTCCTAGGAAAAATCTTCATGGCTGCTCTTATTCTGCTGCAGTTCATTTTTAACCCTTCAGTAAAAATCTTTAACTGCATTTCTGATATTCATATATGAAAATAAATTTAACCATTAATTTTAGACAAATATTAGATGTCGAGTAAATATTTGTAGAAAGACTACATAACTATCTTAGGATAGACACCCTTATAAGAAACATTCCACTTAGTGTATTCCAAAGGAGTTCATGTGAAAAAGAATTAAGATTTGTGCAACTATTCAGTCCAATGCTTCCAATAATCTATGATCCAATGCTTACTCTAGCCATTGTGGATGAAATAGCCATATATTTACTCTAGATTTTAGCTTATTTTATCATGGATGAATAAAAAATGTCCTTGATACTCAGAATTTTTAATGAAAGGTTCTATTTACAGTCAGAATATTTTATTAATATGCACTATGATGTAAATTATTTCCTCTCTATTGTGACTATTTTTGGTATTTTTCCTGCATTGATCAAATCTTTATTAAATTGCAAAAGTTAGGAACAGAGATATAGGATGACTACATACCGAATAAGATACAAGTAGTGCCAAATAACTCCAGAAAGCAGATGAAGTGAAAATAAGGAAGGTAGATTACAGGGAGAGTAAAGGCAATATCCTTACACGTGTTAGGTATTTTAATATCAGAGGACAAACATGATGCACACACACTCAATACTGACTTATTGGGATACTTGATAGCCACATAATTAAATTATCTGAAGATTCCTGTTGTGTTCTGTAGATACACACAATATGTGATGATTTCATCAAGAACAACTATTATCTTAAGTAGATCTTTCTATCCTCCCTGAATTCTACACTAGTAGAAGTTGCTTTTCTTTGGTGATTTCTTAGTGGAGTGTAAGAACACATAAAACTGACTGATGTGGATTATACATATGTGATTCTAGATATTACATATCTATATCTATCATCTGTATGTATGTATGTGTGTGTTTCAAGAAAACAATACACAAGTGGGAAAGAAACATCTAAAATATACATAAAATGTTATTAAAATAAAAATGTACCTTCACTCTACATAATGAAAGTATAAATTTCAACTTATTCTAATCAGAATAGACCTAGAATAATCAACATTGAGACACAGCTCAAAAGCTACTGGACTTTAAATATCAAGATAATTTGTAAGGACAAAACTCCAGGTATAGACTAGCAGAAAAAAAAAAAGTTTGTTATCAGATTCTTGATAGTGCTATTTTAAAGCAGAAGGAAAAAAAATCAGCGTTTCATACTAGAAAATGTTTTAAGTTTCTCAAAGAAAATACAGTTTAAGATTGTGTTTATACCCAGTAATACCATCTTCAAATATACAACGCAGAGTCAACACTCAGCAACAAGCAGTGCTCAGAGATAATCGACCCATGAACCTTGTCAGGATATCTAGTTGGAATGATTAGATAAGCTTGAGCATAAGCTTATACATTGATGAATTTATTTTTAGAGCAAAGAATAAACAGTGAAGGTTATGAAGAAAATACACTATGCAATTTCTTTATAAGTGTAGAGATAATGTAGCTCACATCAGATAGGAAACTATGATGCAAAAGAGAAGGAATGTCTTTAAATGTGCCTGTGGTCCACCTATATGTCTTCTTTGAATACATGTTTATTCAGAAATTATGCTTTATTTTTTAAATTGGGATGTTGATTTTCTGTTGCTGAGTTTTACTATTTCTTTGTATATATTGAATATTAACCTTTTATCGGATGTATGATGTGCAGTATCTCCTCCTATTCAGTTAGGTGTCTGTGGTTTGGTAATAGATTCTTTTGTTGTCTAGAAAAAGCTTTTTAGTTTCGTGTAGTTCCATTTATATTCTTTCTCTTTCCAGTGGAGTTGAGTCCCCAAAGACATCTATAAGGCCGATGCCATGGAAACTATTATCTAGATTTTCTTCTATGTACTTTATGGTTTCCAGCCTTACACCCCAGTTTCTAATCAATTTTGAATTAATTTTTGTGTATGATGTTTGAGAGAGATCTAGATTTATTCTTTTGCATGTGGCTGCCCCATTTTCCCAACACCATTTGTTGAAAAAGTTTTCTTTTATAAATCATAAGTTCTTGGCTCCTTTGTTGTAAATTAACTGTAAGTCTGTTACTGGTGATTCAGTTCTACTCCACTGATCTGTGTATCTCTTGTTATTGCAGTGCCATACACTTTGATCACTATTGCTTTATAGTATAGTTAAAAAACTGGGATTCTGATACCTTCAGTTTTGCTCTTTGGGATTTTTTGTGATTCCATAGAAAATAAAAATATTTTTGTTCTATTTTTTTCAAAAAATAGATGAAGATTGCACTAAATTTTTATTTGGTTTAGGTAAGATGCCTATTTTAACAATGCTAATTCTTTTCAACCATGAGTATGGAGTATCTCTCCTTCTCTTTGTAGCTTTCTCTATGTTGTTAACTGTGCTTTATTATTTTAATTATATGGATCTTTAACCTTCTTAGTTAAGTTTGCTTCAATGCAATTAATTTTTTAAATTTAATTTTTCATTTCTATTGGGTAGTTTTATACATTTCATTCTCTATCCCATTGTTTTCATATAGAAATTCAGTTTTTTGTCTGTTGTATATTTTTGTATGTTAATTTGTAGCCTCCCACTGTATTGTACTCATTTATTAATTCTAATATTTTTTGTGGCATCTTTAGGATTTTCTTTGTATATTTATCATGCCGTCTGCAAATAGTGATAGTTTTACTTATACTTTTCCAATTTGAATTTCTTTAGTTTTTCTTCTTGCCTAATTTCTCTGGCTAGATCCTGCAATGTGATATTTAATAGTTATGGTGAGAGTAGATGCCCTTTTCTTTTCCTAATCACAGAGGAAAAAAATTCCAGTTTTCCAACATTAAGTGTGATATTGGCTGTGGCTTATTGTACGTGACCTTTCTTATGTTGATATATTCCTTCTATCCCAATTTTTTGCAGAGTTTTTATTATAAATGGATGCTGAAACTTGTCAAATTCTTTCTCTGCATCTGTTGATATGATCATAAGATTTTTCTTCTTCATTTTGTTAATATCATGTATTAGTAAATTTAGTAGTTAGTAGATTGGCATATGCTGACACATCCTTGCATCCCCGGGGTAAATCCCACTTGTGACTTTATTTTCAAATCACTCATCCATTTTTTAATGGTCAGCTCAATTTAAAGTTAGATGATATTCTGTTACTTAGATAAAATTAATTAAAATACATCTCAAAACATTTAAATTGAAATAACACGTCAAAAGCTGTGTTTACCCTCTCTGCACATAATATTTTCACTAGGACAGCTAAAATATATAAGTCATTGCTGGGCACTGATATATAAGGAATAATTGATGGTGAAAGATAGAATTTCTATTTCATATATTACAGTAATATAGTTTTCTTTCTTTTGAACTTTCTTTAAAATTGTTATAGAATACATATAATATATAATTTCTATGTAATGTAATTTATAATTTTGAAAAGTAATTCATAATATCATGATTCTTTACTTCAATTCATGTTCCTATAGCTTCCCATATTTGTGTGCATAGCATTTTACAGTATTGATTTAAAATGCCACAAGTTAAGCTATTCACTGTCAGATATTTACTACCACAACTCAATTTTTGAAATTTTTTACAATCCCGTGAACATAGCTTATGTGATAAAGTATCAACCATAGCTCATAGCATGCATTTTAATAATATTTGACGAGTGCATGAAAAATTACAAAGATGTCCATTGGTAATTTTTCTTTCTGAAGGTGCTGATCTGTCTGGAGGACCCTCCTTCAGTTGAATGAATTTGATCTGAACATACCTTTTTGTTTTACTCAAAATGCATTATAGCATTCTTCATTGCTGCATGGATCTTTCATAATTAAGGTCATCAATCTTGAACGTTTTTATAGCTGTTGTGGTACAGGACTTGGCTAAGCCTTTGAAATTAAATGATAATGGAATGGCAATTTTAACTTTGACTTTGATATTTGGTTTCTACAGTGTGTTACCCATTATGTTGGACAAGAGAACCTTATCAATAAATACTTTGGTAGTTACTGTTCTAGTTTCCTATCTAGTAGTGATTTCCTGAAGGTTTTTGTCACTATTTTTTTTTTAGTTATTAGCTTAGAACTTCATTAGCCTCCCATAGTTTGAATTCCTAAGTTGAATTTTCTTCAGATCCTGCTCTTTGCTCTATCTCTGGAAGAAGTAGCTAGAGTGGTGGTCACCTGGTATCCCTCGAGATTGAGTAATGATCACAGAAAAGGGTGGGGGTTAATACCAAGGCTGAAGTTTGTTTCTGAAGCCAGGACAATTTGAATTCCCTTCTGAATTTGTTTTGCAAAAGTGCACTGAACATTACAACAGAGCCTTACTTATCTTGTTAGAAATACCCAATGAAGGGAAATCAGCTTGAGCCAGTGTGCAGAGTGCAGGTGTTGATGGCAGAATGTAACAAAAACACACCTATAAAAACTTGGAGTGGCAAGACACAAATTGTAACCAGACCTGTAAGATGTACGTTCGCACCTTCTTTCTTTCATTTATTTCCAATATTGAAAATAATGTATTTTCCTAACTAAATCTGTTTTGCTTGGTTTAAAGAATTGCTTCCTCTTCTATCAGCACAGTTATTTATGCATAACTTTATCCAAATCTCCTGTTTACCTACATCTTAGTATGATGTAATTCAACTTACATGGAGGGGGAGAGTGTTGTTTATTTAGAATACCAAGTGACTCTTTGTGACAACTGCTAGGTGTCCTACAAGTGAACTAAATTCTGACACTGTCTACCTAGAGATAGTACCAGAGCTCACGGTTTAAGGGCTCCGTCCTACAAGAGTGCCCTCTCCCTACCCCGCACATACTGCAGACACTGAGCCCAGGTGGTCACTTTGAGGTTCCAAGAATTGCACCTTAGGTTCATTTAGTTTGCTAGAGCAGTTCACAGAACTCAGAGAAACATTTTACTCACTAGATCTCTGGTGTATTAAGAAAGGATATAACTCAGGAGCAGTTATACAGAAGAAATTCATAGAGCAAGATATAGGGAAATGGCACAGAACCATCCATATTCTCTCAGCACAGGCAACTCTCCCCAGATGTCCAGGAATTCCCCAGCCTGGAAGCTCTCACATCCTCCTTTTGTGTTTTTATGTGGGATTCATGACAGACATGACTGATAATACCTTTGGTCACTGGTGATTGATTCTCCCTCCTCATGTCTCCCCTTCCTTGAGATGTTGTAGTAGCAGGGTGTGGGACTGGAAGTTACACTCCTCAAATCACAGGGTTAGTTTACTTGGCCTCTTTAGGTAGGGTCCACAGTCACCTCATTAACATAACAGAAGATACCTTCACCATTTTCATCACTTAGGAAATGTCTAAGGTTTTAGAAATAGGGAAGAAGACCAAATATATATTCACTGTATCACACATGTAAATACTATCAGCAGCAATGCAAATATGTTTGATACTTTGCAATAAGGTTTTCTAAGTTCAAAATTAAAGGGCAGATAAATATTATATCAATATCTTAAAAAAAAACCCCACCTTATTTGTAATTAAAAACCTAGCACTTTTCTTCTATAGGGATAGACCAGTCTTAGTTCTTAATGAAGTACGGAGTTTACATATTAGCCTTCGCATATTGTCATTAAACTTTTTTCAAAGTTATAATACCAATATCAGAAGAAAAGAGGTAGAATTCCCAAGATGTTTTAGTGTGTGGAAATAGACCCTCTTCATTGTTTTTTTCTACATTTATAATTGAAAACAACATAGCTTTTGTTTCAGGTACACAATATAATTATTCAACATTTGTATACATTTGCAAATGATAGTCATAATCTTTTTACCATGTTTTCTTAGCAACTTCCAAATTTACAATATTGGATTAATGATTTTAGTCCTCACACCATACTCTTCATCTCTTGACTTCCTGTTTTGTAACTGAAAATTGCACTTCTTGATCCCGTTCACGCCTTTCTTCTCCCCTCTACCCAATTCCCCTCCAGTAACCAATGATGTGTTTTCTATATCAGTGATTTGAATCAACTTTCGGGTGAGTAATTTTAGATTTATAGGAAAATTACAAAAATAGTACAGAGAATTTCAGTACACTCCTCAGAGAATTACGCTTTCCTCTAATGTCACCATCTTACATAACTGTGATAGCTTTGTCCAGTCTAAGAAAACAATAGTGTTACATTACTGTTAACTGAACTGCAGATTTTATTATTGAGATTTCATATTACTGCAGGATCAAAACAACACTGTGTATTGCAATTACTGCTGTGCATACTTTACCTGTTTCTGTTTATGAATTTCTTAGTCTTTCTGCATCAACATAGAAAATAAACATGCATGCATATACATGTACTTGTGCATGTGTATTTATACATATTTCTCCATAGAAACATAGAAATGAACATAAATTCACACTGATGCCTTCAAATGCAATTTGGCAGCATAGGGTTCATTATAGCTTGACCTTGTTGCTCATCTGTAACTTTTCTCTCTAAGAGTAAACAATCTGGATCTCTCCAATCCACTAATCCCCTATCAACTCACTTATCTGTTTAAAACCATGAAAATAATAGTATTTATGCATTGTTCACTTTTTTAACGTGCAATATGAAGCCCAAACACCATTATCCAGAGTTTCCCGTGTCTACTCCTTTTCCTTCTCTATCTCTTTCAGTGTGTTCTTTTGTCACATATTTGAATTATAGTTCAATTCATTTGTCATAGTCTGCCTTCAATATTGCACTCTCTTGACATTCTGGTTTGTGATTATTTGTGTTTGATAGTTTGTCGTGTGATTTTTTTATCTGCATACAATTTCTCCTTTGTGATGCACAGTTCTGTGTATTTTGATAAATAGTCATGTACCCGCTACCCCAATGCTATATGAAACAGCTCCATCACCTTAAAATTTCCCCTTTGTGTTCCCTTTTTAGTCAAGGGCACCACCACCTCCAATCTCTGTCTACCATGTATCACTTTTACAGGTCTATAGTTTTGCCTTTCCAGATTGTCTTATGAATGAAATCATATAATTGATAGCTGTTTGGGTCTGGTTTCTCTCACTCCAAAATACATTTAAAATTGATCCATATTTCCGTCCCTGTTGCTCCACATCCTTGCTATATTTAGTATTGAAGGGCTGAAACAGAACACCCCAAGCCTCTTAGAATTGATTTCTTGTGAATGCTCATGCCCCACTTGACACAGAAAAGCCAAGGACAAGAGTAGACAACTCAACAGGCAAAGGAGTTCTTTTAACCCTTCTGCCCTTCCTTTAATTTAATAAACCATCTGCTGCCCTCGGACCTCCATCCTTTTTCTTATCCAGGAAGGGTCTTTGTCCTTGTTCTCTAGAAGAAAGATTTTTGGGAAGGTCTTAACCTGAAAAATACTGTAGGCTGACCTTATTTCCTTGAGACAAGAGCTGGACATTGGGATGGCACAAACACGATAATATATGCCCTGGCAACTAAGGGGAGGGGAGGAGGCAGAGCTAACCGAGCAGGAGTGGAGCAGACAGGCAGGAACAAGTACGTACTGTGTGATACCCACCAGAGATAGCATAATAAGCACATGTGGTTTAGCAGAATTTAATTTCATACTAATGGTGGGCTGGTGCAAGACATTTTGGCACCTTAAGCAAAAATCAAATTTGGTGCCTCTATAAGTCTTACCCTAATGTCCTACCTAAACAAATGCCAGTTTAACCATCTCAATGCCAGAAATGTCCAATAACCCCCATAGTGCCAGAAATAACTCCCACAGTGCCAGAGATTACCCCCATAGTACTTACCTGCAGCTTGACCAAGGTCCAGTTTTCTGCTTCCTTTTAAGAAACCGGTGTGCAGGGTGCTGGGAAATCCTCTTCCGCTGGGGTTCCTGTGTCCTCACAGGGGACAGGAACAACAGTATCTGGTGTGGCCCACTGCAGTTAGCATCAGCAAGGGCCATCTTTAACATGGGACAAAAGTGGCAGCTGTTTTGGGGCCCCTCCGTAGACTGGGCCTGGGGCAACTCAGCTACCCCTTTTGCTCTGTGTTAAAGCTGGCCCTGGTTTATTAAAACAGGGACAAAATTGACATATTAAAATGACCACTCAGGAAATATTTTAAAAAGTGGCACTGTCCCATTTTAAATGGTATGTATGGTTAGCCTATTTATCAGTAAATAGTGCTAAGAAACTTATTTCCTAGTCACTGGTGATGCCCTCCTGTCTCCTTGAAACCCCAGGTACCCTTTTCATTCCTTACAACAGGATATAAATCATGGGTCTGCCACAGCTACCCCAGAAATTATCAGCATGTAAATTCTCCACACACATGTTATTGAATTTGGAAAATTCTCTTACTGATTACACCTAATGTTAATTTGTTTGTTCACCTAGCCTGTGAACCTCAGAAAAATGTGTAACCCTTTTCTTTCACCTCTGCAGTATACTTAAGCATTTTCTTTAATTACTCATTTCAAATAGATTTGCAGTATTGTCTCATTCTGGTTGTAATTTGCATTTTCATAGTAATAAGGATATAAAGCTTCCTTTTAACTTTTTATTTGCTATCCATTTATTCTTAGTGATGAGTTCTTTCAGGTCTTTTAACCATTTTTAAATTGGATTTATTTTTTAATATGTTGTCTTAATGGCTCCTTATGTAGTATGGATATAAGTTCTTCTCCCATATGTGGTGTGCAAGCATTTTCTTTAAGCTGGTACCTCACTCTTCATTCTTGTAAAAGTAAGTTTCACAGAGCAAACTATTTTATTTGACAAAAGCCAGTATATTAATAATAATATAATGATTACTTGAAAAGTTTATATTTTCTTCAAGAAATGTCAGAATTTTACATTTTACATTTAGGCCTGTGATTGATATTGAGTTAAATTTAATTTAAGCTGTGAGATAAGAGTTGTGCTTTATGTATTTAATTTATTTTATGTTTATTTTTAAATAATAGGTTTTTGCTTTCCCTCATTTTATCTACTATTTTACTGTTTTCAATTTTATTGTTTCTTCTCTAATTTTTCATTCTCTACCATTTTACAATTTTCATTTTTCTCCAATTTTTATTTTATTCCATCAGCTGCTTTTAGGTTTAATATGTATTTTTTGTTTAATTCCTTAAGGTGAAAATTAGGTTATTCATTTCAGGTCTTCCCTTTTCCCCCATTGTGCATTTGTGAATAATAGTTCCCTTTAAACTCCGTTTTAGCTACATTTTACAACTTTTCATAAATTGCATTTTAATCTAGATTCAAAGTTTTTTTTTCTAATTTACCTGGAGTTTATGTATATTTTAAGGTTATCAAATGTTTGTATATTTTCTGGATACCTTTCACTTACTAATTTCTAGTTTTATTCTCTTATGAGAATGTGTGTTATATAATTATCTGTTTCAGTTTACTATTACTTTTTTTAATGGTCTATGAAGGTAGAGTAAATGTGTCTGAGTGGTCTTATCAGTGATTCTTTCCATCCACCAATTTGTACCATTTGGGGGAGGAGGGGAGGGACCAGGCTTCCTCTTGATTTTTCTGAACCCTCCCACTGAGCGCCTGATGGAGTTCTTGGGGGAACTACATTCAATAAGTGGGTGGCCTGTCTTCTTCTAGGAGTCTCACTATCATTTCTGACCATACTCTGCCCCCCACTATTTATCAAAACTTTTAGTCATTTTCTGTAGCCTCTTCCAGGCTTAGATGGTACTTGGTGCATTTACCCAGGTAAACAAATAATAAATTTTTTGTGTCTCACTGAGGTCTCATATGCAGCTCCAGATTTTGGTATGCCATATGCCTTGTGGTGCTAGTTTTCTTACGGATTCACAACAAATCTATAATTTGCAGTCTTTTCAGATTTTTTTCTTGTAAGAATGCAAGTAACCTTCTCTACTTCTCTGGCTCTGAGCTGAAACAAATTTGCTCTTAATTTTTCAATATTCTCTTGCACTGCATTTTAATAGTTTGCGCTGGTAGTTTTTCGTTCACACTCCATAATAATTGAGAAAAATGAACTGGAAAATGTTAAGTCATAAAGGTTGAAATTAGATGATTTTTCTTCCGTCATCTAGTCTTTAAATCTACACTCATTGGGAAAGTAGATCAGGCCATCAATTTCATTTCTGAAATGATGTTTAGGCATGGAAGGATGGCACCGCGCAATGAGTTTCTTGAAGTCTGTTTAGTGTGTCTAGTATGAGTTACATGATTTTCCTTTCTCTGTGTGAAAATATTCAGCAATTTAAATGAGTCATAATTTCAATCATAAAAGTGTTTGCTGGTGAACTGACTTGGAAATTTTTTCTTGAAAGTCACTATAGCTTTGTTTCTTTTGTCAACTAAAAAACAAACAAGTAAAAAAGTGCCCTGATCCTCATGACTGAGACATACACTGTGAAGTAGTCTACTGTAATAACCCCAATTGTCTGAGAAAGCTAATGACATTTCTTGCTTCTAATTTTGGCTTGTATTCAGTTGTTAATATTCACTATGCCCATGATGTGGTTTGACATTTTTTCGTTGTATTTGAGCATAAATCTCTTTCATTGCTTTTGACATTTTTACTGGAATATTTATTTCTCTGAATCATAGAACAGATATGTGTGTATCTACGTATTTATACATGTTTAGGAATAATAGCCTTTTACTTTGCGCTTTACATAGTCTTCATGTTTATTACAATGAATTTCCATTTTAAGTGACTTGCCTTTTAATAAAAGAAATGTTTTTAAATCTCTTGATGATTGTATGTAGGTGAACAGCAGACTACTTTCAGTGACCTACGAACTCTAGGTGACTTAGACATTTCCTACTAATGTTGTCTTGTACCCTACGTAGACTCTTTCTCTTTGCGCCTTTGTAATTATTTTTTTCTATACTGAACATACCAAGCTTATTTCTGAATGAGCACCTTTATACAAGCAAAATGTTTATTCTTTCTGGAAATTATTCTCTGACATATTCACATTGCTGGTGCCTTCTCAGGATTAAAAGTACAACTTGAATATCAATTTCCAAAGAGGTATTTCTTGTCCAAGTCTGAAATTATCTTTGTTATTGTTTCCAACTAAAATATAAGCATCATTAGGGCAGATTCCTTGTCTTTACCGTTAATACTTATATATTTTTTATTTCTAGACTAAGTACTGACACAAGGTAGGTGACCAGTAAAGATTCCAAATAAATGACTAGTGTATTTAATCATAATTTATTGAAAATGAATAGCAGTGATAATTATATTTAGGAATTTTCATTTTTATACAGTTCATCTGTTCGCATCATGTTAGCTGTTGATTTGAAAATATGTTCAAAATTTTTATAAAAATATCTTTTTCTTTCTTATCAGTTATGAACTTCAGTCTCGGAGTCATTTTTTGTGATTCAGTTGGTGTGCCTCTATAGGTTCAAGGGCATTTTTGGTGCTTAGAAATCACTAGCCCAGTAGCAAGACTCAGCACTCTTCCTGCCACACTAGGAACATAGAGATTTTCTAACACCTATGAATAATGGCGTTTCTCTAATAAGATGTGCTCTAAAAAGAAGTGTGTGCTGGTGAACTGACATGGAAATTTTTTCTTTAATGACATAATAGCTTTGTTTCTTTTGTCAACTGAAAAGCAAACAAGTAAAAAAGTGTGTTTGATTACTAGCAAATATTAGAACACAGGGTCTTCTTTTCTTTTTTCTCCTCTGATAGCAACCATCACTTGCTAAGGAGAAGCAGAAAATTCTCCAATATACAAATACATCTTTCGTGTATGTCAGGTATTAGAATATCCTTTTTCAAAACAAGACATTAGCCAATTGGTAAATTCATACTTCAATGCCAGCTTTTTAAAGGCATAAATGTTTTTGTTGTATTAGAGATTAGATATCTTAAGGTATGTACAGAAAGTGTAACGATTAAAGATATGTCCAGGGTAGAGATAGAAAGGGGAAATTAAAGGAAATCTTTTAAAAAGTCTCAGTATATAAACTCTTACTTCCAGGTGACTTTCTTTCTCTTCCTGGTCTTAGTTAATGAGAAAAATAGAAGTATGCCTCTATTTGTCAAATATCTCTAAAATTATGGAATAAAATTTATATTAAATGTTTCTATTTACTGAGACAAAAAGGCTTTTCAAAAGTAAAGGCTGTGTGTATACACACACATATATATATATATATTCTATTTTGTTAGGTAGTATAACACATAATATACTACGTAATAGCATATATATGATATATGTAATATATCCTAATTTATAGATATACAGACTGTAGAAATAATTTACTTTCACAAATAGTTCGTTTTCACAAAATATTATTTTGAGTTTTGGGGATTTGCTGTATTTAGGCTCTGGAACTTAAATCTATTAGCCTTACTTTTCATAAACTCCCCCCCATTGCTGCTCACTGACAACTGAGGTTTATGTATTTTGTATAATTGCCAACATTTCTGGTGAGAAGCATTTATAGCAAACCTGTTCACTCTTTCCATTAAAGTTTATGCCACCATGAGTCTGATGTATTATCGACTTTTATGGCTTTTGCTGTGGTTGCCGTTGCCAAAAATCTTTCTGCTAGAGCACTTTCCTGTAACTGCATTTGTACAAAAAAGCTGGTGATATTTGGGGGTAAGGTAGAAAATTAAATAGATAAAACTTTTGTTGAGGCTCTGCATATCACTACTGATTTGATTATTAGGCTGATAGCATTAAAACATGTCACTGTTTCCTGGCTAAAACATGAACCCTGTCTATTAGAATTTTGTCTATAGAGGCATTATCATCATCAATGCAGATATTTTGAGTGGATGTTAAGGTTGGTTTACCTTCACCTCCCTGTGCTCCGGAGATGTTCATGAGAGTGTCTCCACTAGCCATTGAACAGCCCAGTTTTTCTATATCTGCTATCTGGTAAAGAGCGATATCATTCAAAGCAATGTACTTCTTAATATGGAGCTCTAAAAGAGGATCTTGTAGGGCATAAAATAAAAAAGTCTGCCTAAATTGGAGTTTCAGTTATAGTTTTTATAATTTCATGAACTGACAATTCTGAAAAAAAGTCATAAAGGAAATTCATAACATCAAGGGATAATATAGAATTATATAAGGAAAAAAAATCCTTCCTTAGGACTAAATTTCATCCAGGCAGTGAGAGTTAGGCGGGTGTAATTTGAATTTAAACGTGGATAAGTTTTCATCCCCACAGTCTGTAAGAAGGGGTAAAGAACCATGCATTTATGTTTGAGAATGCTGGAATAGAGAAGTTCTGTACTAGCTTCTGAAGAGAAAATGCCCTTTGGGAAGACTGGCAGTAGCATAGAGCAACCTATGTCTTTCGCCATCGGTGAGTGTGAGCTGTTATAAAGAATGGCCTGAAGAATTGTCAGCATTTCCTCAACACTCAGTAGGAATCTGAACATTTCTACAAATGTATCGATAGAGCTGGATAAACTTTGTAGATGAGACTAGGAGAAATCCAGTGAAAAGATTGCATGTGTGGCCTGAGAATGTAAGAATAGATGCATTTTCAGTGTAGAGGCTACATGTAAGTGACGATTCCAATTATCTACTATTTGGCAGTTTCACTTTAAACAATTATTTAGTCTGCTCACAACTATGCAACTTTTGTAGGGAGGGCTCTAGTAGCAGTTTTTCTGTCCTCCAAGGGCAACACAGCAAAGGAGACTTATGTGAATCCGCTGTCAGTGTGGCTCATACAGATTGATTCTGATACTTGGAAGACTAACAGAAAAAAAACAAAAATAAAACAGTGGCCATCTTTCATCTACCACAGTCTACTCTCAAGATGTGTCTTGATTGCATCACCTCCACCATGCAAAACACACTCACTCTCTCCAAAGACTTGAAACTGACTCATTCTTTTGTTGCATTGGTGTGAAACCCCAGACCTTGACATGTAAGTCAGTTATACTTGAAGATTAGACTACACATGCTCTTCTTTAAATAGCTTTTCCTTTGATATACCAGGTATATCTATATACTAGTATATAGATATACCTGGTATATCAAAGGAAAAGCCAGTTTTACTTCAACAACCTCTCAGTTAATTGCATATGCTTTTCTCCAAAGTCAATATTTAGTTGAACTTTATAGTTCAGAAAATTAAGTATGACTGGTCATCAGAATTTACACAATTAAATATTTGTATCATATTCTAGCAGTGAATTAGTCATTTAATTTTTATTTATCCTACTATCTCCATATAAAAAAACAAAAGTCTCTTCTTTAAATACCATGCAGGTTACAGTTAAATATCATATATTGACAGAGGTTAAGTGTGTGATGTGTTTGTGTGCATTGTGGTATATGTCTGTTATCTGTGATGTGTGCTGCTCACACAGGCACGTGTGTGTGTGTATAATTTTACTCCTTTTAAGATTGGAATTTGAATAGTCATTAATGGACATCAAACATATCTAATTGCAAAAGCTTTTTTTTTTAAAGAAAAGGTGCAGGTAAGAATGAGGGCAAACAGACAGGCAGGCAGGAAGAGAAAGGAGGAAGAAGCACTTTATTTTTCATTTAGTTGTTCATCTTGATTGCTCCCAGGAGCCTTGGGATGTAAGCCAGGGACCTTGGCATGTATATAGGCTGTGCCCAACTTCTACTCCACTAGGGTACTCCACAAAACTTTTTGTAGTTTTACTTAGGAAACTTTCTCAACATAAATATCTAGCTTCCATTAACAAGGGAGGATTTTTGCCTGCAACATATCTGATCTAGTCTTCCTGGCATTTTATTGTTACTTTTTAAAAACTTGTCATTTGCATTCCTGCATAATCATGAAAATAAGTTTCTAGGACACCCTCAGCATACTTTAAGATCATGCTTTCAGACGTTGCCATCTCATTCCACACATCTGTCCCGGGCCTTTTAATTCTCTTACACTTTGCATTTGCCAGTATTTTGGATTAAAATCTTTTACCCAGCTGTACACACTGACCTTTGTATTTGCATCTATGTGAAATATAACTGTTAATTAAGAGATTTCTACCAATTAGTTACATTCTTATTTAAGCTTTCACTATGTAACGACTATAGAATTTGGAGATGATGTATATAGTATAAACTCTCTCTCCATCTGACTTATTCTATTCAGCAAAACACATTTGAGTTCCCTCCATTTTGTCCCAAATGGCAAGACATCATTTTTGTGTGTGTGTGTGTGACTGAGTAGTATTCCATTGTGTATATGTACTATACCTTCCCTTCCATATTCATTCATCTATTTATGGATTAAAGCAGTGTCTTTAAATAATGAAAAGGATATGAAGATATCTGGTTTTAAATGACTAGAGTTCTATAATATTTTCTCATACTTGTTCCATTACAGTGATCCCTTTTTAAAAATATCTTCACAGATATTTAACATTTATTTTCTTAATTTTAAATGTCTTTGTGAATACATTTATAACAGTCAAGTGGAGAATATGATAAATTTTGATTGATAGTGTATACTAATTAATTGACTTAATCTAAGAGATCATACTGAAAGTATAGAAACTGTTAGTGAATGATAAAATAATTTTTTGGTGAACAATATAATGAAGAAATAACAAACTAATGATGAAAGTAGAATTTTGAGAATCATGCTTATAAGAAAGAGATTGCCTCCTAATACTCTCTATACTCAACTCATGAAAACAAGCTGATTATATCTATAAATATAAGTAAATTATGTAACAGTCTTATTGTTACATAATTTACAAAATATATTGTCATTTGAATAGATTTAACAAATGCTTACTTGAGAAAAATTACGTCATGGGTTTGTGCTAATAGATATACCCCCATTCCAATGTGCAATATCTAGGCAACAGAGAAAACACAAAAACAAACTTTTGAGAACTTCTAGATATTAATATAAATTGTTATAAATGAAGTAACAGCCAGGATAGGTTATAATGACCACCTTTCTTAATAAAGCTTTAGATATAAGTCATAAATTAGAAAAATAAAGTTTCTAAAACCATGTTTTTTAAAATAACAAATCATATATAGAATACTGGTAAGTAAACTATATTTGGCAGTATTAATATCAGAATATTAATTAACATGTTCTTTTCTGCTTGTCCATTTGAACAGCATTCCATTAATAGCCAGATGGATGGGTAAAGCCAGTGAGAATCCACATTAGAGGACAAAGATGCCTCATTTTAATTCTGTGTTCAGCAATCACCATCTGGTTGTTAAACAGAATAGATTTGAAATAGGGACGAATGGCGAATATGTCTTCCTCTCACCCTGGTTTTTAACTTAATGCTAGATAAAAGGCTCTTGGCTAGATGAATGCTAGATAAAATATTCTTGGCTAAACAAAAGGAGAAGAAGTTGAAAAAGAGGAAGCAAAGAATTAGGATGGTGAGAAGCAAGTGGGCACGCATACATGCACTTGCGCATGCGTACATCTAGACTCAGACAGACAAAGGGCCTTCATTAAGTGACACCTTTCTCATTTTGAACTCTGCTAAGTCAGTAGACTTGCAAAATTACAGTGGGGTCTAGAATTTAGTTTCCTGTAATATTCTCAACTCTCCTGGGGACTTTGCATTCCTTTATCACATGAGATAGGCAAATAAAAAATATAGTAATATAGGAGTGAATAGTCTTGACAGTTGAGATAAAGGGAGTGCTTTGTGAGGTGTCTACCTAGTGAGCAGAGCCCCAATAACTCAATAAAAGTCTTCTGTACAGTGATGTGAGAGACTTAACAATGATTACTAGTTAAATAAAGTTTGGTTACATCATGAGGAAAATAAAATCTCAATAACTAATAAAAATAAGAATAAGATTTGCCTAGTTGTGTGCCCACATGTATTATAGCAATGAATATTGAATCATGTCCAGTCTCTCCAGAACATGCTATATAAAAAAGCAACAGAATATATGTGTGTGTGTATTGGGGGAGTCAGGATGACTCAGTCATTGAGCTGAATTCCATCTAAAATTATGCAATATAGGATATATGAAACATCCCTGATTCATGTTACAATAGACAGTGGAGGTCTGTGAAGGTAACCTGTAGTTAGAATAAGTTCTGGAATCACAATTGAATTCAGAAACTTTTCAACAGATATGTTCTCTTCCTGTTTCACTAAATGAGCCCCTCAGTGGCAGGAAAGTTCATGAAGATGTCTTTGTAAAGTAAAACACTAAGTGGCGTCCAGGAGTAAGTGCTTCAGAATAGCATTGCCTTAAAAGCCTCTGAGATTAGAGGTAGATATTTTTCTCATGCCATCATAAAAGCAGGCTGTTGAATATTGAACAAAGATCTGTTTTATACTTTGACAATGAAATAATTGCATGATGAGTCCAATCACATGTGTTGTTAGTATACTCTCTTTAATAGATTAAATTAACATAAACTTTGACATCTGGTAAATATCCATTATTAAGGAAAATGCCAGCTCTGCCCTGGATTTAGGTTAGACTTTAGAAACATACTAAAATAACTAAACATGCAGTTTTATATGCAAAACCATTTAGGTTGAGAGATTTACCAGTTAATCACTATGTCAAACAATTTTCATGTAATTTCATCTATACCTCACTATCTTGTGAATCCATAATAAAACTGTACTGTAATGAAATTAAGCAACTTAAAAATGTAGTACAAATAGCAATCAGGTAATTTTTTTCAATCCCATTTTCTCTGTGGAAATAGTTTTCACTCCCAATTCATGATAGTAAAGTAACAATTGCAATCACTTTTACCACATTAAGGAATAGCAAGGTAAGGTTTAAATGCCTAGAAATACAAATATATAAGGAACATCAGCAACAAGATGCAAATGAAGTTAAATACAAAGCAAACTGTTGAGAAAACAAATGTAGAAATGTAACTCAGGCAATATTAACATGGTTAGAGCAAGCTGAATTATTTTTATACAATAGTCTCCTGTGGTAAATCTTAGGATTCTTGGTAAGACTTGAGTGTTTGCAAAGTTTGTCATAAGGAAAACAAGACGATCTATACTCTCAACATGTGTCTTGAACTTTTGCTCTTATGTCTTTGAAAGCTGCTTTGAAGCCAGGCAGCCTGTGAGAAAGAAGCCTATATGAAACATACAAAGTTGGAAATACTTCTCTGTGCCTAGCATCCTCAAATTTAAACTTCACCATCACATCAAAATAATGTTCAACATTTAAAAATTGGACAATTTATTATCTAATTTAATAATTACTTAAATTGTTTATCATCTAATGGTCTAAAATGATCTTATTTGCATATGGGAAAACATTTCAATCATGTTGTTTACTCATAAAGTACCTATTTCATAAAGTATTTTTCTTTCAATTTCCAGTTTGGCAATTTTCTTTGAATTTATATAATTTTCTTTGTCTTTAGGCTTAGGAATGCATAATAATACATGTGTTCTTAATTGGCAGCCTGTAGTTTAATTATGTCAATATAATAAACCATTCCCCAAAGTGTGTTTTTGTTTATATTTGTTCTAAAATATGTATGAACTCTCCAAGTTAATATTTGGATTAAACATAGCTGATAATTAAATGATCTGAATCAATAATAATACATGCAATAACATAAAACACTTTGTTCCCTAACTGCAAAGAGATTATGAGACCAATTCAAGCTGCATAGATTTTATGAACTACTCAATATTTTCATCAAGGCATTATAGCTTCTTTTATAACAAACACATTGTTAACTGATAGAAAAAGCATTACGAATCAGGATTTTATATGTGTTATAAAATAGTTAGTTTTATAATCATCAGTAATGAAGAATTCTATTACCTATCTTCTAAGAATTAGTTGACCTCCTAAGTAAGTTGTAGTAGAAAGTGTCTCATATTTCAAACATTAAGTTATATGACCACATCTACCATTTTTTTTAGATACATCTGAGAGGGAATTTTTATTTAATCCTTTATTTGGAGTTATTTCTAAAAGCATAGAATGTGATAATATAAGGCTATTATGCCTTTATCATCAGATGAGGTAGTGGAAAAAATGAGTTTTTGAAATACAAAAATAATTTTGAAAAAGTTATCATCACAAAATGAGAGCATAAACAGAACACTTTAAAGTAAGATCTACAAGGTTAAACATAAAACAGTTGAAACCACATACATATTTTAGAAGCACTTGGAGAAAGGATATTAAAATTCACTGAAAACCAATGTGTCAAGTACTATACGGAGAGACACCATCTCTAAGATGCAGGTTAAGTCACACAAACACTTCAAAGGAGGTTCAATCATCTACCATTGTAGGAAATGAGGGGGAGAAGCTTCTGCAGTTTGCCTGCATCCACAAATGGTAGGCCCAGATATTAACACAGGTCCTTCCAACATTCTTAGATTTTCATTGTACAAAAAGCATTTGGCTAAGAGTATAGTTCTAAGGTGAACTGCTTGAATCCAGTTCTTAACTGCTTCCTGTCAACCTTGTAAACTCAAGAGAACTGCTTAACAATTCTCTTCCTCAATTTCTATATCTTTCATTTGGGTAGACTGTATTAATATAGCATGACAAAGTAATTAGAAGGATGACCTACACAGAGTAACTGCTCAGTGAATATTAAGCACATTTCTTTTTACTCAAGGTCTATAGAAAGGGCAAGGATTCTGGCTTCTTCACTTTTGGTCCAGAACTTTTGTTCAGCTACCCAGGTAAATTTGTCATTGGTATTTCATAACACTGTCATATCTATATGACCCACACGGGGTGTTACCTTATATAAATTTGAGTATGTGGAGGGATTCTAGAAGCAGTGGAACATTCACCAAAATATGCATTTCAGTAAGTTAACCGGCCACAGTTCCACAGGTGCTGACAAAAGACAGGGCATTCTTGTGTCAGAGATAAAAGCTGTATTCCATACAGCATAGCAAACAGAAACAGCATCATAATATTCATACTTTATTTCCCTGCCCCACTGGGTGAAATGAGGCATCTGAATGCCTCATATACAGTTGCTGTATCACAGCTGAGGAATTCAAAACCTAAGGAATTTCCATTCTGTAGTAAGTAGTAAGAACACCTTTTACTTTGCCAGGAAGGCAATGAGGTGCTGGCAGGAACCTCTACTCCATTTTTGCACTGTGGTCCTGTTTTCACAATTTCCTGCCGCGTAAATGATGCAGAAACTGTTCTGGATGAAAGAAGTGTTGAGGACTTTGTTTCCCAGCTGCACCAATTTTGTGCTCCAAATTATAGGAGAGGGAATTTTGGACAGTCTCCTGTTACTAGGAGATCAAATACAGTCCAACTTGTGAAACCGTGATGTTAAATCTCCACATTTCGCTTAGTATCCGTGAGTTATTGCCAAGATCAAATTTGAATACCTCCGTACCTCTAGGGGAATAAAATGGCATTCATTAGTAATACCCATTCTTAGAGAAACAATTGTATCTTAGAAATAGCTCCAGAGTCATCAAGGTGAAATGATGTCTTTTGTTGATATTAACCAATCCTTTTTAACCACACCCGAGTTTCTCTTAATGAGCTGATTTTCTGTTAACAGTAGCCCCCAGATAAATCACTGGATGGGGCAGGTTGCCTAAGGGGAAGGACCTTGTGTTTAGAGGATTAGAACCTTCAGCCCTTCTCTGACCTCTGGGGAGAGGCCAGGGGTTGAGGGTTCAGTTAATCACTGATGGCCAGTGTTTTAATCAGTCATACTTGTTCAGCTCAGCCTTTATAAAATCTCAGAATAACAGGGTCTGAAGGTCTTTCAAGCTGTTGACAAGAACATACCTAAATGCTGGACAGGTTCTGTGCTCATGGCCCTTCCGAGAACTCTGTATCTTCTGTAATAAATTGCTACTCTAGTAAAGAAAATCATTTCTGTTAGTTTTGTGAGCTGTTCTAGCAAATGATGGAAACAAAAAGAGGTCAAAAGTTTCATGTAATGAAAGAAAGAAAGAGAAATGCACTAAACTCTTGCAGACATAGCTGAAGAGCTTTATCACTGACAGCACAGCCAGTGGAATAAAGGCGGGGATGGACAATTTAATATGCAGACCCTTACTCTCCCTCCTCATTCTGCATACAGTACTCCACCTCCTTCCCCTTTAAAGACCCTGGCTTTGTCTGGGGTAGGGAAATTGCCCTTTTATTGGGAGCAGGGGTTCTGGAGTCCTCTGCTCTCCCTGAGTAGTCAGCCCCTGAGTAAAGCTGATTTCTTCTTGAATGTCCACAGCACCCTCATTTTCAATGCTTTTGGCTCCCAGGCAGGGAGCAAGGGCAAGGGCTGGACCCTGTGCTGGTGTCAGAACCTGAGGAAGGATTTTTGGGAACCTCTGCTGTATAAGGGCTCCATCTCTTGGACACTTGCGACTAGCATTTCAAGAGGGGCCAGTCTTGTGGGACTGATCCCTTAGCTTGGGAAATCTGATGCCATCTTTAGGTAAAGAGTATTAGAATTACTTTAACTTTAGGGTACCCAGCTGGTGTTTGAAAATTGCTTGGTGTGGGGAAAAACCCCACTTGATGTCAGAATTAACTATTGAGAGAAGAGAACAAAAGAATATTTCTTTAATATATGTATAGGTGCATATACATTTACATATGCATATGTCTACACATACACATATACACATACATACCTTCTATTCTGTTTTTCTGGAGAATGCTGAGTGATATACCCACCTAGTGTCAACTGTGAATCAGGTAAAATACTAACTCATACTGTAGACTGTTGAATATTCCAAACAGTGTGATAAAATATATAATTGCTACTTTCTTTCCTCTCCGTCTTCATAGGGAATGCATATTTTTTTTTCTCTTCATTGAAAGGATTGAGCTTAAATGACCATCAGCTCATAGCCAGGAAGAAAATGAGCATCTCAGTCCTACAACTGTAAGGAATTGAATTCTGCCAACAACCTAAGTGAATAATAATTATATTCTTCTCTACAATAACAGACAACCTTCTAACACCTTAATTTTAGTTCATGGAGATCACTATAAAGACTTACAACCTATGAAACTATAAGATAATAACTGTATTGTCACTAAATTAGTTGCAAAAGACAGACTTGGAGCAGGTCTGGACCAAATGTACACATCTAGTGTAAGCTGAAATGTTATTCTGGAGACACCTGAGTAAGAAATAACTCCTTATGAGATGAACACTAAGAATTAATATCATTTGTTATGTAGAATTTTTATGGCAGTCTGACATTGATTGATGCCAAGATAAATTATCATTATGTTCCTGCTAATAAAGAAAAACAAGAAACTAACCAACTAGAAGAATGTTGTAGTTAGAATGTAGTGGAACTTGATTTGGAACTAGATTGCTCTGTTTGCGGGGTGCCGGTCAGGTTACCACACCCTCCCCCATTTCTCCCTCAGCACACTTGCCCTGTGAGAGATTAACATGGTGACTTTGAGTACAAGGTTTATTTTTGTGGGAGTAGAGAAAAATGATAGGAAAACTATCAAACTACTGAGGATATGAATTAGAGTGCTTGCATTGATATAACAAAATGGAAGAGAAAGAGGAAAGGATGATCACATGAATATGAGGTATAAAACCCTTGTTAGAATTGAATAAAATAAAGATGATTACAATTCTGGAAATATTGGCTTTTACGAGATAAGGGTATGACTTCATGGTGTATGGGCCCCCTTCATAAAGAGAGCCATCAGATTACTAAACACCATTTCATGACTTTCAGACACAGAAGAAGGCAAAATTACTGCAGGGAAAAAAAAAAAAAAAGGATTCCTTTATTTTTCTTCTAATAGTTTTTATTAAGTAAAATACTTAAGGTGTTTGTATGTATACTTTTAAGAAATAATTGTCATTTTCAGTCACACATATGTAAAAACAAATATGTTGTTGTAATATATAGTTTTACATTTCATCACACTTTGGTTTAGACTTGTTTTACCTCACCAGTCTTCCTGTTTCAGTTCTTTTTCATTTCTTTTTATTTTTTATTCATTTCTTTTCTCATCTGCTGAAACTTCTGTATTTAAAGGAAAGTTTGGATAGCCTCAGTAACCTGAAGTGTTGTCCCATTTATACAGAATACAAGTGTCTCTTTAATATTCAATGTGGCTTTTGTGTCCCTCCTTCAGTTATTTAATAAGTAACTTATTTAGAATTTTTCACATTGTTCCAAAAACTATTTATTCACATACACACAGATGACTGTTATTTTCTGAACTTTTTTTCTCTACAATGACTTTCCTACCATTATGTTATTCTAAAATTTAGATATCTATACTTAAAAACTATTACAATACTTCTGGCTCTGTGTCAAATGAAATGCTTTTTCTCTATGAGTTTTCTTTGATTTCCTGAATAACAAGAAAACTGCTTCCCCTACAACACTCCTATCCCAAAATAGCAATATCTCAATTGTCTTGATTAATCAGGACATTATCCCTTGCTGTTCTCTATATGGTTCTACGTTTCATAATCTGTTACTTGCAGCTTTCTTTAATAAAGATCAAATAAAGTTTACTTCTTTTTAAATCTCTCATACCAGAGCAGAGTTCTTCACAAACAGTAGCATCTCAATATTTATTTAGTATAACTAAATTGTTAATTAGCAGTGCTTTCCCCAAAACATGAAGATACGATATAATTATTACAGAACTATCCAACTGAATAAGTGTGATTGAATTTGCTTGAAATCGTAGGAAATATATTTTGAAGTTGTTTCCAAAGTGGCAACTAAATGTTAATGATTAGCGCTCTTTTTAATGAACAGATGGTACGAAGCAATCATGGGAGCCAGAGGGAACCAGTTTAGCTGAGATGTTTTGAAAGGAAGGCAGATAGTCTCAGATAGTACTAGGATTTTTTTCTGTTTTACAAAGGCTTACTTTATGGTCTGGTTTCTTATTAGGCTTTCCAAGAGGCTACACTGGAATGATGCTCAGTACGGCACCATATAGATGATCGGTGTGACAGTTACTAGAGACAAGGCGTCGGACAAATTGCGTAAAACGGGGTGTCCTCTAGGTTCAGAGCAGTGTTCCAGCACTGAATTTACGTTTAGTACACTTTTATATAAACGAGCTGCATAAATAAGTAATTTAAATGCACATGTTAACCATTTTCTATGCTGGCGAGGATGGGTAAACAGTTCCATTCTGTCTAAACTGGAAAGATCTTTCCAGCTTCTAAACTTTATTTCAGAAAAATAACTTCATAAGGAAGAAACAATGGAGCCGCTGTATTTCTTTTGAGTTAGAAAAGCAAGAACATGAGGATGTGCTTCAAATACAACTTACAAAGTTAGATATGAAAACTGATATTTAGGAATTTAGGCATTTCATAATAACATGATGATTTCTCTTATAATACTAGAAAAATGGCTTTTTTTTTTTTTAGCATTAGTAACCACTTAATAATTGCTTAGTATGTGTTATAGTTTAGTGATCAGAAAATCTGATAAGCGAGACATTGTGAGTTATTAATTTATCAAAATAGATATATATGCCCTTAGCAAGTTTTATGTACTTAAAAAAAGAGATCTATAGCTGGAAAGAAATATTGATCTTAAATACAGCCAATAGTTATTCCAGCAACAAAACGGGTTTACTCAGAAAGAGAAACAGAATAGAGGACAGACTGGAGAGAGTCTTCATGGAGACCCACGTGTACCCTTGAATCCAAGGTTTGTAACCCCTAAGTCACCTCTGACAGACTGGGTTAACTGGAGTGCAGACAACACCCTCGCTTGGGAGACACCTGGCCTGTTGGGGACTTTAGTTCTCTGATGTGCACAGGAGTGCAAACTCTCTTTCTTGCCTCCCAACCTCATTTAAATAGAATTCTGAATATCAATGCTCACAAAAGCAAAAAAGATAATCTACTTTCATAAAGACATCTTCCATAATTTCCTCATTTTGACTCTTTGATCTTTCATTTAAGAAATTCATAGAAAGTGGAAGTTTTGAAAAGTGAGAAATTTAAACCTTTTAAAAATCTTTACTAGTCAAAATGTCAAGCAGAAGAGACTGAGTAGATAAATTTGGTACTAATGTATCTTAAACTTTCTCTTAGAGGAATGTGAAAGGGATTAGAGTGAAGCTACCTGTCAAAGGAATTAATGTGGTTGAAAGTTATGGGACCTGATCAGATATAGAGTCATAAGGCACTGCTGGTTATAGAGGCACACCTCAGTTTGTTGTGCTTTGCGGGTAGATTTTTTTTTTTAATGAAAAGGTGCAGGAATGAAGGCAAGTAGGCAGACAAGCAGGGAAAGAAAGAATTCCTTTATTTTTATTTAGTTGTTCATACAAGTTGTTTCCACCCCAAATGTGAGACTCAAACCTTGGGTACGTGGCCTGCGTCCTTCAGAGGCGATTGACCTACCAAGTCACAGATAGTGTTTTTAGCAGATCGAAGGTTTGTGGCAGTGCTGTGACCAGCAAGTCTGTGCATCAGCCTCGTTTCCCTCACAGTACGTACTTGTCTCCTGGCAGCGACCTCGGCTTTCAAAAGGGAGGTGGTGATGATGATGCGGGGAGTTGTTAGCATGTGATTATTATGTGTTTCTGTGTCACACTTTGTTAATTCTTGCAGCGTTTCAAAGTTTTTCATTATTATTATGTGTATTATAGTGATCCGTGAGCCATGATCTTTGGTGTTTCCGTTGTAATTGTTTTGGGGTGCCACAAAGCACACCCATAGAAGAAATGTGTGCGTTCTGACTGCTTCAGTGACAGACATTATCCCTTCTTTCACCTGTGCTAGGACCTCCCTATTCCCTGAAATATAACACTATTGAAATGGGCTAATTACTAACATTATAATGACCTCTAAATGTTCAAGCCAATGGAAGATATACATGGCTCTCACTTTCAATGAAAATCTAGCAATAATTAACCTGCGTATGAAAGACGTGGAACGTTGAGATAGTCTGAAATCTAGGTCTCTTGTGCCAATTAGCCAAATTGTGAATACAAAGGAAAAGTTCTTGTAGGAAATTCTAAGTGCTACTCCAGTGAATTCACACATGTTAAGAAAGAGAAAAAAAGCTTTACTGCTGATAGGAAGAAACTTTCTGTGGTCTACATAAAAGATCACACCAGCCACATTCTCTTCACACAAAGCGCAATCCAGAGCAAAGCCCTCACTCTTGTCAGTGCTATGAAACTGAGCGAGGTGAGGGAGCTGCAGAAGGAAAATCTAACTAAGTAGGTTGATTCATGGGTTGCAGGAAAGAAGCCATTTCCACAACAGAAGAACGAGGTTGAGGCATCAAGTCATGTGGAAGATCTAGCTGTGATCATTGGCAAAGGGGGTTACACGAAACATATTTTCAAAGTAATTTTTAATGTAGTATTTTGTTTTCTTAAATATGATGCATATTGTATATTTAATAGACTACAGAGTTTAGTATGTAAACATAACTTTTGTATGTGCTGAGAAATGAAAACAAAACTTGTGTGACTTGTTTAATTATAACCTTTACTTCTATTGTGGTGATTTGGAAGCAAAATTGCAGTAAAGATAGCTGTGCCTTTATTTTTAACATAATTATTATGAAATTGATGTTCATAATAATGTAATTTTGCTGTAGAGGAATTTTAACAGGAAAATGTATCCACTTATCAGCAATGTCATAAGAGACTTTTAATGAATACTTTTTAAA
Source organism: Solenodon paradoxus (assembly GCA_004363575.1). Lineage (NCBI taxonomy): Eukaryota > Metazoa > Chordata > Mammalia > Eulipotyphla > Solenodontidae > Solenodon > Solenodon paradoxus. The sequence continues at coordinate 89,028 of RJWH01000903.1, forward strand.
AGAGTAAAGGAAGCTAATGACGAAAGAGCAAAAGGTGTGTATCCTGAGTTGGAATGAAAATTAGATCATTACTAAGGAAAGATCTGTAAGGATATTTGTTAAAGGTAAATATAATTAAAACCAGGGACATATGATAAATTATCTTCTGCATAAGGGAAAGGGGTAGGAAATATTTAAAAATAATACCAATTGTGTAAATGTTGACCTGTGATCAAGAGAGTAGCCACTATGATAGCATGACCATATGATACATTGTACACAGGAATATAAAATGTTGACATTTATAAAGTAAAATGTTTGGACACACAAGGAAATGTTGGCAGGTAGAGCAGTGCTCGGTGAGTATTTGACATACTTCTGTCAAATAAAAACAGCTGAGTCCAATGGTATAATGTGTTGAATGATTAAACAAATTTTTGATCACATCAATTTAAAAATTATGCTTAGCATTGGGAACAATAAGAGATGTAGTAGTTTAATGTAGCTTAACAATGACTGATCTAATTATTTTTCAGATTAGAAAAATTCACTGCTTTTCCTTTTTAAATATTGCAGTAAAATTGCACAAGTTTGGTTTGTCATGGAATAATTTTGCATACTTGTTGTCTAAGACAGCTATGCAAAGTGTTTTTGGAACATAGCACAAAAATGTAGTGCAGCATTAAACTTTTCTCATCTATTTTTAGTGGATTTTTATTTTTGTCTATATACCCCATTAAAAACGTATGGAAGTTAAGAAGTATTGCTTGTTTTGCTGACATGCGTGACGTAGCACCTGGTAGGTACTGTCATAGTCGTCACTGTGCCGATGCAGTTGATGAACAAAGTATTCATGACAGAGCTAGAGATGTGCTAGAAAATGAGCTTCTAGCCAAGTATTTTTGTGGAATGGAGACAAGACAGAGGCATGATTACTTAGAAACAGTATCATCTAAATTTGAGTGTTTACTTGTAGAGTTATTTGTAATCTTCAGGTATACAAATGAAAATTAGCTCCACTACTGAGTAAATTTTTATTCTTTTTGATCACAAAGTTTCCAACTTGAGTTTAATTATCTAATACATATATTTTCACTCTAAATGGGTTGAGCACTCTGTAATTATCTCATCCTTATACCTTAAAGAACTTTTTCCCTGAAAATAAAATCATTATTTTCCACTGTTCTTTTTCTTTTTAAAAAAAATGCAATTTGTATCTTGGGCAAAAAGTATATCTGAGAAAAAGACATCTTCACCTTTAACGGATGGACTTATTTTAAATCATTGATTTGGGGATGTTCAAGAAAGCTGCAGAAAAGTCTTCTTGGTACTTTTTATTGAATAGGCTCCTGTTAAAGAGGGAAGGGCCAGCAATAAATACCAGTCACCTTTGTGCCAGCACAGCTTCAGGCTGTGTTAAGGCCAAACACATCTCGTGGGATTGAAGAGAATTCTGGTGCTAATTACCCTTTTTTTTTCTATATGAAATATGAACTGTCTAAGAATTAATGAAACAAATCCTCCCGATTTAATAATGCTTCACGAGTTTTGTTGTCCTTAAATGTCTCAGCTGTCCGGGATAACAGTGCACGATCACTGCGTGGACAGCCCCGAGTCTCTTCTTGCACTCCCAGCATCGTCAGGCTCAGTGCTGAGCTGCACTTTTCCCTCTGTTGTGTTTGATAAGGGGCTCTCATCCAAGGGCCAAATCTCACATTAAAATGTTACTGAAGTTTGAGATTTGACTGACACAGCATTATAAAGCCGCTTGATCTTTCCACTCACTTACAGAGCCGTCAATCCTTGCCCAAATGGACATTGAGCTGAAACATCCAGACAAGCGTGGAAAATGGCACCTTGTTCCTGTCAGGACTCAAGTGCACAGAGAGCCCCGGGAAAGCCTGGAGTCATAGGTTATTCCCCTGTGCATGCGCGCTCTGTGCCAGGGGCTGAGCAAGCCACAGTTTTGCTTAGAATCAGAAACATCAGGTCATTCCCTCGCCTTTCCTTGTGCAATATTGGAAGCTGCTATTTGCCACCATGATGAATGCTGTCATTTGTCCAAAAATTAGTTTAAGCTATAAGACTGCATCTTGAGATTCCATTAGCAATTTTAACCTCACCAGACAAAGCATATCAGAACTTTTCTAGAGGAGCAAACATTGCTGCATTGTACTGGGTGGAGGGTTAGCAAATCAATCTCTGAATTTATTAATTTATTTAAGATGGTTTCTAAATGTTTAATCTGATTTCAAGAGAAAAGAGACCCTGGTTTTGTATTTTTGAACACAATTAGAAGTCAGCTTGAGAATTAATAAATGAGAATTTTGAGTCCTAAATATTGCAGAGTTGTTTGAGCAGGAGAATGCCATTCACCACTTGGCTAACGAGGCTGTTGTACCTTCTTAGGACCATGAGTATCCCGGCTGACTCAGCTTTGCAGGAGCAGGCAGTCGACTTTTTTATTATTGCATCTATTGCTAATCCTTAGCACATGCTTAACTACGCCAAATGGTTTTCACAAAAGGCTGATATGAGAAGCAAAATGTTGACTTATCAATTTAATATGAAAACTAGTCAACCAGAAAAGCTCACACCTACCAAATATAAAAATATATCTGGAAGTAAATTATCAAGTAGTTGTTTGGGGGGAATATACAATCTGAGGAGGATGAGTTAGTTGAATGCTTTTAATGGCCATTGTCATCTTGACATTGTGTCTGCCAGAGAGAAATGCTTGGTCCACACAAGAAATGCTTAATACACCTTTATTCCTTGACAGTGATGCTGACAAACTCATTTTCTTTCTGACACATGTTTTCTTTGGTGACACACAAAATATCTCTGTACTTTGACTTTTTAATCAAATTTAGTATCATTATATAATTCATTTTCAGTTTAAATATTGATAGTGTATCAGATTACTAAATTTTCCATTTTCTGCATTTGATCTAGGAAATAAATCCTTTTTTAGGTGAAACTCACTAATTGACAAATAATGCATTAATTATATTGCCTTTCAGTCACATATTACCAAGTTTGTTTCCTTCTGTTTTTTTTTTTTTCTTTTCCTATTTGATGGGTTTTATTTTTACAAATAGAGTGAAAAATTTATAGAAAATATATTAAAAAGAGAAGAGTGGACAAGTGCTTAGGGATATTCAAGTAACATGTTATATGTTATTGAAATGTAGCAAATATCTAGGAAAATGTCTCCGCCTTTACTTTTAATCCAATACTAAAACTAACCTTACATCCTCCATTGCTTCTATGTATGCTGGACTCCATATAAGAGTATGTTGCTGCTACCTTAGGAGATTTTAGATTCTCTATGTTATTAATATTAGCTCTCCTCTTCCAAGTATGCACATTTTCTCCAAAAGCATTCTGGATGCTTCCCCATGCATTCCTGCATGTACAGACACTATGCTTTTCTGTGACACTAGCATTCCCTGCACTGTGTAAATGCAAGTTTGTCCACAAATAGCTTATTTCCCAGTGTTTAGTGCCGGTACTCTATTAGGCATTTACTCTCTTTTCAGGTGCAAGGACTAGTGGAACACCTGATACGATGTCTGCATCATTTAGGTGTGCAATAATCCTCAGTGTGGTCAAGAATGAATAAATGAAGAAATAACAAAATGGGAACTGTGTCTCTTCAAAACTCACACTTAGAATTAAAATTATCTTTCATCCTTGTGAACAATTTGGCTTGAAAATTTTATTGAGTTCAGTATTTTAATGAATTTGTGCAGGTGTTCTTTAAGATTTTTCAACCATCTGCCTGGAATGGTTTATCTTCCTCACATACCATGGTGATATATTAAATTTATAGAGTAGTTATAGATTTTCTGATAAACCTTATTGTCTTTTATTTGTAAAGGATATCTTTATACAATTTGATGTGAACTAGAGCTTCAATGGATAATACATCAGGAAATACTTTTCATGATTCAAAAAGACTTTATATATGTGTGATATACCTAATGGCATTATATTGACATATTTTACATTTTTTAAAGGAAAGATGTAGGCAGGAATGAAGGCAAGTTGGCAGGCAGAACAAGAGAGAAGGAAAGAACATATATTTATTTGTTCATCTGGTGGTATCCTCTCCTCCCCCTGGAGGAGTGTTGACACTGTCCTTGGGATGTGTGTGGACTCTGGTGGATTTATCCATTAAGCCACCAAGGTGTGTGTGGCCTTACTTTACATTTTAATCAAAGTTCTGGGATGAATGGAAGTAATTCTAGAATAAATGCATTATTTGATTTGCTGAGGAAGGAAGTATTGTGTTGCCTTGTAACTATTCTGTGAGCACGTTTTGTATCTACTTGTGTTCATTTTCTCACATCTTCTGAATGGCTAGTTCTCTCTGAAGAATTTCACCTTAAGAGTTTCCAACACTCTATTTTCACCTGAGCCTGTTAGTAGTTCATACATATGTGCGTATGTGTATATAAATACATATAAAACACTGATCACTTTCTGTTTATTTAGCTTAGTTATTTTCTGTTAACTCCTCTTTTGTTGTGTACAGTCCTGCCACTTACAATTGTCGAGCCACATCATTTCACATATGTCTCCAGTCCAGCCTTGTCGGGAACCAATAGTCAGCTCTGCAATGTGGGCTCTTTTCCCCATTACACACAGTTCTGTCACCATAAAGGAAGCACATTCCTTCAAGTCCAGTCCCATCTCACCTGGGAGAGAGCGGCATACGCTTGCACTGTGAATATCAATGATCCTCACTTGAGTACCAACTGAGTTTCAGAACTTCTGTAGCACCCGGTGTACAAAAGGAGCAAAACTTCTGAACACTGCTTGGAATGTAGATTATTGTTCAGGGAAAACAGACATAAGAGCTAATATATACTTATTTTAATTGTAATTAATCATTTGGAGACTATGTAGCAGAACACACCACATGATTTGGGGAGGGGATATGATGTGCATACGATTTTTGAAAAGACTCATTAATAAAAGGTTGTTTGAGTAGAGAAGATCAAGTCATATTGTCATGTTATATGTGAAGGAAGAGGTTCCAGATGGTGAGACAGCAAATCCAAAGGTATTAATGCTAAAATGAAGAGCTTATTAAGTAGAACAGAAGAAAATGCAAAGACTGTGTGCTTGAGACCTCCATGCATCATCCCTTCAGAGAATTTATCAACCTGTGGCTGAGTTCTTGCCATATGGTTAGCTAGCTTAGTTCAATAACTCCTCCATGAGCTTCATACTCATCATGAATTGAAAGATTATTTTCCTTGAGTGCATCAAAATTTGACTCTGACCGTAGTGAATTTTTGGAAGATAGATTTTTCTGACTTGTTGCTATTTCTGAGTAATGTGAAAATAGTCTGCACAGATCTTGGTCTTTATTATCTGGGTGTTTTTCAATACAACCAACAAGTGAGTGTTTAAATTCCTTTGTAGACTTCTAGTTGATAATGTTGTTATTGACACACAATGTGGAGATCTTCACCCCTATTTTTATAATTTGAGTTTCCATGTTTTGCATAAATTCTGGAATCTGTTTTTCTTGTCAAATTGAGGTCTCCCATTCCAAGGTACTCCAACTGCAGCCAGTGAAAGTCTGGAATGCCACCCCAATAAACACATGTTATTTATGCTCATTTTCATATCTTCCTGGTCATATATACACATAGCACGTAGACTAAACAACTTCAAAGGATCTTTCTAGTAGTACATGTTGGTAAAATCTCTCCTGATTTCAGAAGTTATGCAGTTATATCTATGTAAATAAATTTATCTGTGTTATGTGTAATAAGGTTAGATGTGATTAGAGGTGAATTGAGTTCTGATTTACAAACTATTCATTTTATTTTACATTCAAGTTAGTTAAATCTCATGCTTTTGTTTCCTGCTAAGTAAAACTAAGACTCACAATGTTGTTACCTTATAAATAAAGAATTTTCAGTAGAAAAGGCAGAATTCTATGATCCTGTTTCCTGAACCCATGTCTGCAGCAGCTAATTTCAGAAAGCACTTCCTGTAGTTATGACAATGTATTTTCTTATTCACTTCTAGTCATTACACTTAATGAATTAGAAAAAAAATCATAATTACATATACATATATCATAAAAAAGTAATGGCATTTTTAAAAATGCTTCCTAAAATTATCTTAATTTAACAAAAGAGAACCAGAAATCAGAACTAAATTTAGAGGGTATATTAAGACTTTTAAAATTGTCCTGTGACTTAAGGTTGGTTTAGTTGGGTAGTAGTATCCAAAAGTTTTCAAATATGATTGATAGCAAAATTAAAGAAGTCTTTCATCTTGAACTTCAAATAAAAATGGCACCTGGAAAGGAAGGTAGGGTATGAAGCCATCCTCAGGAATTAGAAATCTTAACAGCACACATGATTTAATAAGGTCTGAAAACAAGCACCCTCAATATGTATATAATTGCATAACATCAATAAGGGACTCACCCTCTTTGGGGATGTGATGTTCAGACTTACAATCTTTAAACACACAAGGGTTTTGAAACACATCATCTTTACAGAACATGGCCTCAGTAAGGCAAGAGTTTTTCTCCCCACCTGGAAGCCTTTATTAATCCAGTCAGGAAAGGTAGTTCATACAGTCTTTTGGTTTATTTGTATTTGCTTTGACTTTGTGAGGCACATCGACCGAAAAGTGTTTTCTGATAACAATCAATAGGTACAGACCATAACATTCTCCAGGATATTTACACCATCCTGGTTAATGGTGTGAAATAGAAGCATTACTCTGATTAGTGGTTTATTAATTATTAATACAAAAGCAAATCTACACTAGAAGCAAAACACTTTACTGTCAAACAGAGAGCATAGTCAAGCTAAATGTTTTAGTACTTCTACCTGGGGGAGGTGACTGCTCTACCTAGAGAGTTTTCTCTGGATCAGTTGCATTAACTCCAGGGCATTTTCAAAACACAAAGGAATTCCAAGTAGATCTAATAATAACAATAGTGTAACAGTAATTCAGTCGTTCATATTCTTTGAAGTGGGACATGCTTACATGGTAATTATTTACTCAAGAAAGCACATTTTGCCGTTTAATAAGGAATAGGTGAAATCAGAATATATCTTTATATAATGGTATTCATATGAGAAGTGCAGCTCAGAGAATGATATTGATTATATGGTAGTGTATCATGCGTGCAGAGATTCACAAGTAAAATTGGCTAAATAATGGAATTACCAAACCAGACACTGAGCACCTCAAAAATTATCATGAAGCTAAGGAAGCTCTGATAATCTTGCAGGTGTAATTCTTCTGATGGGAGGCTTGTTTCTTCCGTAGGCTTCACAATGTTGATCTGCTTAAAAAAAGTCTATAAGTCTCTCAGAAGCATGAATTCTTATGACTGCGTTTTAAGTGTACTAGGAATTCTACTGCAGGAATTCTGCCCCTGGTATTTCTACCACGCTGAGTAATAGTGACACGGTAATAACACCAGGCTGAGTAAGTAAATTCCTTGTAGTCCTCCTCCCTGCAGCAGATATGAGGCATGTGAGCTTGTCATAGAACTTTTCTAAGTCTCTATCTCCTCATTGATAAACTAGGCACCATAATATTGTTGTAAGAACTAAACATTTTTAAATAATATAGTTCATATACAATCACTACTCAATAAATGATAGTAACTATTATTGATTTTTATATTAGTGATTAATAGTTGTACATTATTAATCAGGTTCCATATTAGAAGCATAAATATGGTCATTTGATGCTATACACTGAAAAAAATCAGCACTTTGTTGGACACCTGCTGTACAGCAAATGCTCATCTCCTATTTTGAAACAGCATATTAAAATGTATCTTAGGGTTAATAAGTCCAGTTAAGCAAGTGAAATATATCATATTGGGGGAAATAGAAAAATCAATGCTGTTTTGAGAAGAGATGATTCCCTTTCAGGCAGTGGTAGATATAAAACAAGTTATGTGTTGCCTCTAGCAAAATCAGAGAGGGGATATTTGTTTTGCTGAGGATGTTGCCGGGTGACTGGAAACTGGAAATGCTGACATAATATGATGTGATCATGCACCATTTTTTGCTGAAATCAGATAACATATTAGAAATGATTTTCTGAGTTGGTGTATGTATTAAATTAATGGAAAATATTTAACTTGAGTTCTCCTATTCTAGAAAATCAAGAACATTCAGTTGATCTCAATTTACTCATGAAACTTATTTCCTGCTTACATTTCCTGAATTATATGTAACCCACTTCCCACTCTGCTCATCTCTTCAAGCTATTCTTTGAAATATCTCTGCTCTCTAATTGAGAAGCCACTTTATGCAGTGTCTTAATTGACTTTATCCCTACTTTGAGGGAAGACTTCAAAATACACGTGATTTTGGTCCCTACGATATCTCTTTATATTTTCACTCAGTGATTCAAAAAATTTTTGAGTTTTTGATACCATTTGAAGATGGCTTATTTCTAAAAGTATATTTGTATTTATTTTTCCTTCCTAAATATCTCATTGAAATTATTGGGTAAAAAGTCACTGTACACACAGACACACACACAATGAAAGGTGCGGGCAGGACTGAAGGTAGTAGGCAAGCAGGCAGTAAGAAAGAGGAGGAGGAAATGCTTTTTATTTATTTTTCTGGTGTTCATCTTGGTATTCTCCCTGACCCCGCTGTGTAAGAACACAGGTCCTTGGAATGTATGTGGATTTTGTTTGGCCAGAGGCAGTGGACCTAATCAGTGCTCCACAAGGGCACGCCGTAAATGTTATTCAAAACTCAGATCTCACTCATAAGTTTTGGAAGCATATATTCAGATTATAATATATAATCTTGCCTGGTTTTCTGTTAATACCTTAAATACTAGATGAATGAAATCTTACCCATTATCACTCTGAAACTGTGTTTTGTTTTGTTTTTTAACTTTCTTGTTGGTGATATTCATTCTTTTAAATCCCCACTTCAAATCTGTAACCAAGTATTTTTGTTTTACATCTCCTTTCTCATATTTGACCAGTTGTACAATTTTTATTTTTTGAAACTTGGACTATATATCATCTTTTTATGGATAGTTTTTCCTCACTCTACCCAATACTCATTGGAAGATACCTTCATTATATATCAGGACACTTAACCCTTTCCTTGTGTTTATCACAATTCCATCAATTCTCAAAACTTATAGAAATGTCTCTTTCACTGAGTTAGTTTGGAATCACTAAGTCAAGTTACTCACTGTTACAAGCCTCAGTATTCTATTCTCCCAAATGGATATGGTAAGAGTAATCATTCGAGGCACACCCTGGTGGCATAGTGATTTAGTTCACTGGGAATAGTCCACATAAATCCTAAGGTACCCTGTTCAAGACCCAGAGTCTGGGAAAGCAGCCAAAATGAACAACTAAAAAAATAAATAAAATGCTTCCGCCGCTCTTGTCTTGTCTGCCTATCTATTCACCTTCATTTCTGCTTTCACCTTTCCTTAAAAAAAGGAATAATCATTCAAAATATACATACTATTAGAATTAAATATGAATATATCTCAGTTGGATCACAAAGTCTGACATATTAAGGAATAAATAAATACTCTGGCATGCATATATGGTGACTGAATGAATTATGAGTGGGTCAGTTCACCATTCTTCATTATTAGTTCCTTTCTGGTCATTAAGAAACCCGTTGACTTCCTATCTTCAGAGAATCAATTCTGCTTCTTCATAGAACACAATCTGAGTTTCTGAACTGTATTTTCAAGTTGTCTCCACACTCTGTACTGGTGACACGTAAAACAGAGAAGATTCCTTCTCTCAATATTCATTCATTAGAGGTTTCTAGCCAGAAGTGACCACTGTGGAAATAGTGATTTATTTACTGATTCAGTTATTTAGCAGTCTATGTTTTGGGTAGTGTACATGTTCTATAAACATTTTATCATTTAATCTTCACAGCTGTCACATGGTCCTTGAATATAGAAAAAATTAATATAAGTTGAGACTCAGAAATTTGAGTTTTATAAGATCACTCCATTGGAGGAAAAGTGATGATTTGAACTTAGCCTGAATGTTACTGCTCATTAAACTACACGTTTTCTCTCTTCTTTGTTCTTCCTTCCTTATTTACAGCCCAGGAAACTGAAAATATTTCGGGAAATGTGAGCTGGATATATTGAAATAGCTCACTGTGTGATGAAGTGATGTCTGAAAATGTCCTTTCAGCACCACTGAGACCATAGTGATTCACAACAGAAGTTATTTGTTTCTAAATAGAAGGAAAAATGCTTTCGTTAATCATGTTGGAATTTTTGTGAATGAGGCATCACTTTAATTATCACCTTTACAGACAGCTTTCTGTATATTATTCAAGTAAAGTTTAAAATTAGCACCCCTGATCTATTCCTTCTTTCTGTTGCTGGGGCTTAAATACTTAACAGAACTGGTCAACCAGTCTCTTGAAGTCAAAATGATGCTTTGTGGAGTCTACATCAGTGTAACCTGTTTGCTGTACTACAAATAGTACACAAACACAATTCATGTGAGGAATGCAGTTTACTATCAGAAAGTTACTTTTGTTTGTATACTCAACCATTGTGTGATATGTATCAACCCCTGAGCTGTAAAGGAGATTTAGAGGCCTCTACCTGGGGGTCAGGGGCTCTGGCACTCTGTGAAAGTATGGTCCTGGGCTTAAGGCCTGTGGCCAGAATGGGCAAAACAAAACAATAACAAACTTTAGAAGTCTCTCTCTCTCTCTCTCTCTCCCCCACTTCCCTCCGTTCTGCCCTCTCTTTTCACTCTCATCACACACACACACACACACACACACACACACACATCAGTCATATACCTATAGATATCTCTATTTTAATTATTGATATTAAATCTTTAGTTCACAATAGATGTCTCTATTTTTGAAAAAATGATATGCAAAGGTAATTCAAAATTCTTGTAAAAGTTGTTACACTTTGGAAAAATACAAATAATGACAATTAAATTATCACCTCTCTGTCAGCTATATTTGAGATGAATGGAGGGACCACAGTATTTTGAGTATCTTGCTGAAATAGTATCTTTAAGTAGTTAAGTGATAACTGGCTGATGACAAGCAGAATTTACTAGAAATAAAATTTAACAGGACTCTCATTTCCTTTTTTCATTCATTATGTGGATATGCTGGGAAACGTGTTCCATTTATGAAATATGTATTGATATGGACTATGCAGACGTAATCACATTAAAAGTAATGGAATGAGATTCACAGATTCATTGTGCCATTATTTTCAAGGGGCTAATTCAATTTTGCTTGGTTAAAATATATATATGAGAGAGAGAGAGAGAGAGAGAGAGAGAGAGAGAGAGAGAGAGAGAGAGAGAGAGAGAGAGAGAGAGAGTTGGTAGTTCCTGCTACATATTTTTTAAATATAGTTTGCTATATGTAGAACAGAAACTTATGGTGTGTACTGTAAGACTATATACTTTTTCCTTTTTTTAAGTCTTGATCTGTAGCTTTTATTCATTTCTTCTTTGCAGCTTTAAATGAGAGTGTACCAGCTCTGTTTACCCCAGATAAAGTATTTTAAATGACTATTGGAAGGCATTTCTTACTATATTATTGAGCTACGATATTTTATTCTCCTTTACTCTGTAGTGATTTCTTATGATAGGATATATTCTCCTCCAAGTTAACCTCTGAAGGCAGGCCATCAACCAGTGACCCTTTGCCTGTGCTATGGATTTCTTGAGTGTGCAGAAGAGCTGCCGTGCCTCAGAGTTGCACGTTTACTGCCATCTAGTGATTGAAAAATACATATAGCCTGTGTACTTAAATTCGTATTTTACTTTCCTTTGCCCATGATGACATTGAAGCACAGAATGAAAATAAATATGAACTTAGAGACCTTGTAGATTAACAGAAGAGAAAACCCAGAACCTTGAGCAATAAAGTCCCATTCACGCTGTGGGGTCGAGAAGGAGTTGGTATCTGCTTTTCTCATATCCACATCCAGTGTGTTGATTCATCTATTTGAATAATCGTGTCATCTTTCCAGAACTCTTTCATTTCAAAAGACTTAGTATGCCAAATTTCCTTCCCATGCTGGAATTCTATACAGTTCCTAGAAAATTGTGAGGCTCTTTCAATTACAGGTAATAACCAAAATCACAAGATTTTTTTTGAGTATTTTTTTATTTTGGAAATAAGTCAACAGTATTTCAAGCATATACATTATTGTGATATGTGTGGCTTGATGGTGGCCTTTATCACTGAGTCCAGAATACATGTCTATTCTAAGCTGCTTAGTGTCTTAAGTTTACAGACCTCTAATGACTTCGCTAAGTTTGGAAGTAGCTACTGGAGCTTCTGTTGGAGCGATGTCACAGCTGATTTTCTATATTTGATATATTTGATATGCTAATTTACTTTCAAAATCATGAGGCAAATAAGAATATTTGAAAGTTGTGTTTTTGTTTTCCTGTTCAGTGTGTATACATGGAAAGCATACACATGAGCTTTTACACATATGTTTGCATAGAGAACAAAATGTTGACTTTAAGCTGTGTACAATAATATTCTGGATAATTCAAGATCCCAAATACATCCTGTTATCTTGAGCTGGCAGGCTTTGCCTTACCCAGGCAAGGGTAGTGTAGTCCTTGATTTTATTTCTGAACATTAAGCCTGAGTCAATGTCATACCTAAATAATTGGTATGTTTTGCCAGTAGCCCATTTTTTTGCAAAGTATAAACTTAATGTTACAAGTGCAAAAATCAATATGCCCCTCTTTTTCTTCTGCTGCTTGCAAAATCAGTTTTGTTTTGTTTTTTCTTGAGAAAAGCACCATGCTATGCCTGTCCTCTAACACCATTAAATAAGTTCAGTGAAACTTACAGCATGAACTTAGAACCATTAGAAAAGTAAAATCTCAAAACATAAACAAATATCAAATAATTGTTGACACTAAAACAGGAGTATATTCTGTATTGTTCCCTGCTGTCCCAAGGTCACCCTAGTCACTGCTGGCAGCCTCGGCTGAGCCTTCGCCTCCTTCCTTGCTGACAGAACGGACTTTATGTGCTGGTGCATGTGTTCTCCTGAGTGGCCAGTGGTATGTGGAAGGTTGGCCCCATCCTTAGCTTCACTGGACGGGTACTAGTTATTCTAAGCTGTCATAGGTTAAAAAAATCTAAGAAACAGACTCTGGATGTTGGTGCTTGGGGAGCGGAAGTCGGAGCAGCCATCCTGTGAAGGTGTCCCTTCGATGGCGCCCCTGGCTGTGAGAGCTGGACCGGGCGCCGCAGAGCCAGGAACGAATCAACTCTGCTGCTGGACCTTGAGCGACTTATTCTGAGAGACAGTAAATATCTTTATTTTCTGAAAAATAAAACCTCTTTTTTACTAACCACACTTTCTACTCAAACTCGAGTCGTTGCTTTTAGTGTATAGACTTTATTCAATTGAATATTATTAAAATAAACTGACATTAGATAAAATAATACAAATGAAAATAATAGCTTATATGTAACAATCCCTAATCCATACAGTATTTAGTTTAAGTATTTTTAAAACATATTCAAAACTACTTAACACACTGATTTTACAAAACAGATTCTCTAAATATATGCATATGTATATTTATGTATATATATATGAGTAGTTTTTGTTTTGTTTTGTTTTTATAGAGCAGACATTACTTAATCCTATAAAACCAACATCAGATTCACTAATCTTAAGGATAAGGCTGTGATTAAAAAAATGTCCTGTTTGAAAGATTTGGATTTTATTGTTTGACCTGTGCTGGGAACAGATCATCTGAAGACAAGTGTGTGTTTCCACCTTTACCCAATTATTTTCTATTTTAGAGAATCACTCTTATTTTAACTTCATAGTAGTTGGCCAGGATATATTACCTTGAAAAAACAAAAGCCATAGAGATCATTTCAGTTGCTGTGGAGGTAGAACTTATGAAGACTTAGCCCAGCTAAGATCTGGGATGAACTTCTGACTGCCACGATTTTAAGATATGAAATTTATATTGTCGAAGTCACCAAGTTGGTGGTTATTTATAATATGTCTGTCAATTTTATACATATTCGGTAAACTATTGCTATGGTAGTAGTGGCTATGGTGCTTAGAAGTACCTTTTAAAAATTTACTATGTGAAACATTTTAGTGAATGGCAAGATTATACTATGCGCAAACCATGAAGGCAAAAATCTATTTTATGGAAAGCTCGAAGAAATATATTTGACACTACTGATAGATTATTTTTAAAAGGCAAAAAAGAGATGTGATTATGATAACATTCTGCAATTCCTTTTAACAGTTTGTAATTTGCAATTCATTGCTAATACTGTTCTTATAAAGACATACCTTTTCAAAAGTATCTAGAAACCACAAATATTTCATATTGTAAACTTTGTTTTACATAGATTATGCCATTTTGTTCACATTTAAAATTTTTTCGAGACTAGCTAAGTGTATCGTAGTTTTCAACTCAGTTTATTTGTAAAACTCCAAAGCTTTGTTATGCTAGTTGCAAAAGCTTTTTTCTTGCATCATTTTGAGTACATATAAAATAATAGAACATAATCAATTAAGCATGCCTATTAACATGTATATTTCCCTGAAGTATTCACTATGTAATTAGTGTTCAAGTCATGTAGAAAATAAGTCATTTCATTTCTGTGACTGTTAAGCATGAAAACAGTGTAAGATAATATTTACAGTTATAAATCACATGAATAATTTCTTTTAGAAGAACAGAGGAAGTCAAACACATTAAAAACAAAGCTTGTATAATACTAAAAATAACTCTTGCATTCCATTTACAAAATTGAAAATGCTGACCTCTGTAATAGGAAGTTAATCACTATACATTAATCTTTTCTGTGGATTGCTGAAGGTAATCTTAAAAATATGAAATCTCCACTAGATTGAAATTCCAAACCTGTCAAATAGTCTAGCATTTTCAGCATGTCTGACCTTAGCATTATAGCTGAAATTTCATGAAAATTGGCAATATAAAATATAAATACAGCATTGTGTGTCCGTGTGTGTGTGTGTGTGTGTGTGTGTGTGTGTGTGTGTGTGTAAGCTTTTTGGTGTAGAGAAAATTATTTTTATACTTAAAAAATGTATTGAAGTAATATTGGTTAATAACATAATTCAGCTTTTAAGTATGCAGCATCAGAGGTCAATATCTGATGATGCTGCTTTATATATTGATTTTGTAAGAACATGTCATGATCTATCACAAATAAAAAGAGATTGGATGCAAATTGATGGATCACCTTTGTGTCTGAGCAGCCCAATCAGTGAACTCTGTCATCTTTTCTCTTAGAAACTACAGAATATAATCTTCTAATTGGTAAATGGTGATTTATGACGTTAGTGAGGACGTTTGAAAACAGCTTAGAAAAACTATTTCTTCTGCCTTTTGAACATGTGAAAATCATCCTTTCACTTCTGGCTGGCACTTTTTCTTCTGTCAGTCCTTTTGAGCCTCAACCTGATAAATGTTTTCTGTTTACTGAGTTTTTCTGCAGAATGCATCACAAATATTACTTTGTTGACACCTCATTACTTCTTAAGTTTGGCAAATGAAATGCATTTTTATATGTCAGAAATTAAATATTTGAAATACTGTCTTGTTTCTGTTTTAATTTTCTTGTTTTATGTTAAGCAATAATAACATGCCTTTGTAAATTCTGGATTCTCTTAAGTACGTCTGTCTCTATTTACTTATAAACCACATATCATTCGTATGTTCTCTGTGACATACAAAAGCTTTCTTCTTTCAGTTGCAATCTTGAAACAAAGTTCAAAATATTTAGATATTAAGTGGAAGGAAATTATTGTTTCTATGAGTTAAAGGTAGCTTGGATCTCTATTACAGGAATCTGATATCCTTTCTAGGAAAAATTATATATTAATAAAATTTTAGTATTGATGATAGTAGCAAGTTTCTTCCTTTGTGGAATTTCTCTCAAAATTGTTTTGCAGTGCTTAGAAGTTAACAGTAATCAATGATAGCCATCACAATTTTATAGTTTTGTCATCAATATAGTTATAACCATAAGATTAAAATAATTATAAAGATGTAAAGTGTAATGAATAAAGACTCCTTTAATAATTTTGATAACTGAATTAATAAGATACACATTTATATACTCTCAAATCAAGCAGATTGTTGATAAACATGAGAACAAAATATGACTAAAGTTTCGTACATTAATAACACCTCAATAAAATTGCAACATCCTTTCAAAGTCATTTTTTAAAGGACAGCCTTGAGACTATTTCAATGAGAGACTTTATGCACATAGAAAAGAGTGGCCAAGTAATTAGTTAGGAGCCAACATTTCACTAAAACAAACAAAAAAGTATGCACTGAGGCGTTGAGACTGACACAAAGTCTTCAGAAATGCCAAAATTGATTTTGGCTCCTACCACCACAGAGTAACTTGTATGGAATTCTAGTATTGTACGGAAATCGCATCCACTTAAAGTGGTCACTTTTTGAGATTAAAAGAGAAGCTTTCTATGTGCAGTGAAGTGGCAAGAAGTTACTTTTCAACCATTTCATTCAAACCTTGAACTGATGTGAGGGTAGCGTGGGGGGAGGGAAGCGGGAGCTGTTGGAATGCCTAGATCACCATTTTAAAAAAATGAAGCTTTTATTAATTACATATTTGCCCTTGCTTTATTTTTGAATATGTTTCTATACTCCACATGCATATTGAGGGCTATCATTTGTCTTATGAGAAAGTGATTGAAAGATTTTGTTTCATACTGAAAAATTACAGTGTCACTAAGATATTTAGTCCACTCCTTACATTACTCTGAATCTTACATGTTTTACTCTGAGAATGAACGTTCCAAGCAGGACTTGTACTATTTTGCGAATAAGTGAAAAAGTGATTTTCAGTAGTGATGTAAAGGGAAATTCTGTAAAGTCTGTAAGACTGAAAAGATGTGTTACTTGAAGTACAAAGGTGAGACACAACAAATCAACATAGAGACAACTGCATTTGTTCCAGTTTAAGACTCTTTCTGAAGTATCCACTCCTTTCTGCATTGAAGGAGATATGAATCTCATAATAGAACTTGCTTCCTAGATTTTCTGGGATGGTAAGTTTTATAAATGTTCGTCGTGTATGTTAAAATTGAATCTTTAAATTTTTGGTCTTTTTAGTTTGCTCTGATGTTAAAACAGGTACTGAAACCCTGTGTGAGAAGAAACCAAAAGTGAAATGGTGTATATACTCTTTATGGCGAGTCTACTTAAGAAGTTAGTGAAACATGTATTTTTTGTGGATACATTATTCCTTTTTATTCTAAAGTGATAAAATTGCTGGAATTTATGCCATTGTTTTGCAAACACATAAAATACAGCTCAAATAAATTTGAAAGTAATAATATTCCCTATAATTTGATGTGTATCTTTTATTCATATACATGCATATACATCTCTACCTAATTATATAGCTTTTATACTTATAGATATCTATATATAATATGCATATTATATATGTATAAAAACACTAGTATGGACAATTGCTTTACTGATTTTATCTTATATAATGCTTATACTTTTTTTTTATCATAGATAAGTTATACTTGGGAATGATGGAAAAAATATTGACATTTTATGAACAGCACTGGTAATTTTTAGTAAAACAGTATCAGTTGCAAATAGAGCATATTGTAAAACAGGAGGCCCACAAACAAGAAAAGATAAAATAATACCATTGGAACATTGGGTGTTAACAAAAACCTACTTGTTGAAACAAAGCGAATGTAAGGGACACATGGCTATGTAATTACTCATCAGCAGGTGTTCTCTACTGTTATGTAAGTGAGCCAGACCTTTCTGTCTGTTGTGCCATGGGTGGTTTATTTCTTCACTGCTGGTTGAGACCTGTTAGCTGAGAAGTTCACCATTGTCAAACTCCAATTTTGCCTCCAAGTATTTGAAAAATAACCCAAGCAAGCAAATGTGTGGCAACTAAGAACTTGACCGCTTCTCATTTGATGGCAATTCTGACCCACTGCCATACCTATGATCAACTGATAAAGAAGGCTTTGAGGTTGCAAGGCCCTAAGCTATAGCTGCAGTTGGCAGTTCGAAAGCCCAGAGACCTAGGCACTTTTCAGTTCTCCACTGAGGGACAGAACTTCTACAGGTAAGTCCCCTCTTCAGTCCCTTTCCTCAGAGAATTTTGTTTCTCTCCACCCCTTCTGAGAAGCATGGAAAACATGACTACTTCAGAAACTATATAGAATCTTTCATATTGTGCCTCTTCTGTTCCTCTTGTTTTTAGCTTTGAAGCCCCAGTATATAGCACAAGATCTAGAAAATACTTTTAAATGAATATTTGATGTAAGAATGAATAGTTGTATTTGTGAATTTTGTATATTTTAAACTGTATGTTTTACTGATACATACATGCGAGGGAGTGAGGTACTGCTTTTTCTGAGAAGACGCTCCTGACAATTATGGTACAAATTCCTGTGCTTTAATGAAAATTTCCTGCTACCTTTTGAAGACTGTGCTGTTTAATCAAGTCTGAACAGGAAATGAAGAGCTGCCTGAGTTAGCATGGAGCTCTTTTGTACTAGGGAACTAAAGAATAGGATGCTCATTGGAGACTGAAATTTGTGCTATTCAATAAAATAAAAATGAATTAGATAAAACCATGTCAGAAGGAAGGGGAAAGGAACATGACAAGAGGGAGAAAATGTGCACGTTTCCTGGTATGCCATGACTAATTCAACCTCACAAAATCAAAGTCAAATATCTAAATAGACCTGATGATCCTGGAATGGCCAGAAGATTTCTGCAAGGTTAGCGGAGTTCCAGAGATAAGTCTCTCTCTTAGAGAAAGGCTTGAGAGGATGAAAAGATTTTTCTCTTCAAGAAGACAATGGTGAGAGAGGGGCAGGAGAGGGAGAAGGCTCTGAACAGTCTCTAAGTGTTTTTTGAATTACATCTTCAAATATATGTATACATAGGTATAGCTATGCATATAATTTTATTATATTCATGAAAATGAGGGTAATGCTGCTAATTATGAGAAGTGCATGTAGTTAGGAATGGGAGAGAATGCATCATCAACCATCAAAGGAAACATAACATTTATTTCCAGTTATTAAACCAGACAAAAAAGCAGAGTAACGGTGAAAATGCCTAATCTGATTTCTCCTGCACAACCCAAAGAATTTAGATGCAATTTTAAAAAATGTTTATGTCTGTGTGTATTTGGAGTGAAATGTTGAATATAATTATAGTCAAAGCACTTAAATCATCAAAATTACTTGTCTATAAATTGCAAATGTCAGATTGCTTGATAGTGCAGAATAGAATGTTACAGTTTTGAAAGTGCAGGCGTTTAGTGGGCCAGGCGAGCTGCTGTGGGAGCCAGGCAGGCCACCCTGAGTGATTACAGACTTGCAGACAAGCCCCGGGTCACAGCACACCCCACCTCTCTTTCCCTCGAAGCTGCTGAGTAAGTTGTGTATAAAGGGTCGAGAGCACAAACTCTGAAGGCCATCCTGGTTGTCTCCCGCCTTCTGGTGTGGATCTGTGTGACAGGGCACCTAGCTCATATCTTCCAGAGCTGCATGTGGATCTTGACATCTTCTTGCTAACAGTTTCCCCTTCCTCCTGCCTGCAGTTCATGACCCTTGATCTCTGCACTCAAACAGGGTTTCTCTGTTTAACACATTTAAACACTAGTCTCACTTACTGACAAGCGATTTTTACAGCTGTCTTTCATTTAAAGACTTTGATTCATTCCTCAAAATCTCAACACAAAGTAAAAGGGCTTTTAATGAAAAAGTATTATTTATTGTCAGGGGACAATTGTGTTGCATTTTACGGCAACCTGGGGTGCCTGATTTTCACAATTATCCACTGTATTATTAATACATTTCTGTAACATAGAAGCAGCAATTTAAGGTAAGTGGATACAGATTTGCACGTAAAAATGAATATAATGAAAGTTTACTGGACTAACTGAAGGGAAGGGGCAGAAGACTTAGAGAGTCAGAGAAAAGGGCGGGTGCTCAGCCTTCCTTGGAATGCGTGATGGAATTTTTGACAGGTGCTTTGCATCAGAATCAGTCAAGCTTGATGATCGTTTCTTTTTTGAAACGTTGACACTTAGAGTTCTGAAGCAGGAAGTTTTCGAATTACCATTGAATAGGTGGATTCTTTGGCTTAAAAAATGCAAGCTGGATTTTGTTTGTTTTCTCTAAATTTAAGTTAATATACCTCTTTGAAAACCACTTTAGATGACAAAACACAGTTTCCTAGTGTGTGATTGATTCAGTTTGTTTTTGTTTCATTTTGCGAAAATAAAATCAGAGATTCAGGATAGCTAACCCAAAAGATGGTTTAATATTATTTATTTTCTGTATTTCTTTAATTCTATTCTCTTTTCTTCAATGGATATTGAAAAATTATCATCCTATTTTAATATTTATGAAATGTCTATTAAATGCTTGTCTTCACATTGTGGGGCTTTAACTATCCCTGAAGCACTCACATATCAAGTTATAGTGCAGAAAGCATTTCTAGGGCAAAGTAGTAAATGCAATTATCTCAAACGTGCAGACATAGTGCACATACGTAACAAACCGAAAAGTTGAAAAGATTGGTTCTCCTTCAAACTTCTTCCTTGCCATACATGATTGAAGCAAAAGCTGTCCATTCACTCAGACATTTTACGTTATATGTATTTGTTATATGAACATGCTTTGTCTAACTAATAATAACACTGTGTGGCTTAAATCGTGAGGGTGACTTTATCTGTAATTGAAATTTTGAAGATATCACTTCATATAGAACATTTGTTTTATATCCTGTGATTTTGAATAAAAGTAAATCTTTATGCTGCAGAATGCTATTTGAAAATGGCATATGTTTTCAAATAACTATTATGACTAAAATTTAATTGAAGGAAAATGCATGCCTCCACTTCTCTCATTTTGAACAGGATTGATTGAAGTCGAATTTTAGAGAATCCCAGGTCTCTGTGAGTGTGTGCGTGATTGCTGGTTGCTGGATGATAAGGTGCACAAGCTCCTCTTTTGTAGTAGACCAGATGGCTGATTGAGTTCTGCACCATGCAATTACAGTTCCTTTGACATGTCTTCTGTTGGATGAGTGCCTGTGTGATGAGGTTGAACTTGGTATTTCATATTCTTTAATAGGAGGCTTGCCATAAAATCAAGTAGATATCTCTGCTTTGTAGTACTGAACAGATATAAACCAGGATTAAGTTGCAAGAAAAAATAGTTAACCAAAACCAATAAAGAGCTTGAAAATTATTGGAGGAATAAGCTATATGATCTCTAGTTAATTTAGAAATGTGAAACTAGTTGGAAGCTGATAAAGGTAAAGAAAAACATCAGGAGTATCTTGGGTACACCTGTCACATGTGTTTATCTTCTTTGTCACCTGGCACATATGGAAAATAGTCAAACATTAAAAAAAAATGAGTAAAGAAGAAAGATACCAGATCACCTCACTCATAGGTGGAACATGAAAAGACAAAATAAAGGAACAGATGAAACAAAACCAACCCTTGGACACTTGCAATAGACTTGAGGTTACCAGCAGGGAATGGGATAGCAGGGAGTGGGCAAGTGGTGGTGGAGCCCACTGGACAATAATGAAGAACATTTGGTGATGTGGTGGAGGGCAGGGTGTGTTGACATGTATCTGAGGAATGGGGAAACTGCACATATGGGGAGTCTATATACATGCATCTATTTTAATGTGTAAAATCAAAGTTGCCACAATAAAATACTAAAAAAATGTTGTCTTTCCCTTAAGAACGGTTTTTAAAGTCTTGTATAGGTCATCTAAATATTCAGGTAAAGTCTTGTATAGGTCATCTAAATATTCAGGTAGTGCTCCTTCTGGCAAAGTTTCCTATTGCACATACATTATTTCAACTGATGGATATCATGGCAAAACTGTAGAGAGAAGATTAAGTCACTCAGAGTTCAACATGTATTTAAGCATTCATCTCTTGACTCCCAAATTAATCTTCTAAAATTTTTTGCTGTCTCAAAATACACGATTTCAATTAAAACTCATAATTTGATCATTTTAATGAGGCAAACACCATTCTTTAAGTAGTATCTGGTTAACAGGTATAAGGTACATTACCCAGAAATCAATAGGCATCTTAATTCTAAGATGTTGGGTTAAAATTAGCTTTTATGGATACGTATTTATTTCTTTGTGTGTTCAATATCTAAAATAGTAGTAAATTATTTGCCTTGTGCATATTTTATAACTGTTTTTAATTAAGCATGTTATAATTTTGGCATTATCATAAGACAGATAGTGTCTGTTCTTATTTATTTTTAATGTCATCTAAAAGCATCAGCAACTGGCATTGCAGATGAAACATAGATCTCCGCTCTCACTGATTTTAAATGATATGCTGTCACTTGGATAGCTGTTGATTGTGTCAGCTCTGTCTCCTATGCACAGCATTCAGAATTATTACATACTTTGTAAAAAATGAAAGAGTTGTCATAGAAATTTTAAAATGAGAAAATGTAGGCATAATTATTATTTTTATTTTGTGTGTGGGAAAGAAAACGTTAAAAGCTACTCAAAATAGAGATCTGATCTAGCCTGATTCTACTTACAGGGATTGTGTTTTTCATTGTTCTTTTATTTTGCTGAACCTCCCTGAGCACCAGATTTGTGCACCCCCTGTCACTTAGATGAGTTCACTTTGCAGTCTACAGAAGAGTCTTCCAGATTGTAAATGACCTGGATATTCGTCAGTGGGTGGAGAAGCTGCAGTCACAATGGTTAAACAACCAACAGTATCTTGGCGGTGTTTTAACTCCTCCTTCATATGTGTAGAAGATCAAGTATGTACCCTCCCATGAGCTACCGTGACAGACTGGCACAACCACCCCTCCCGTGCTGACTGGTGTCTGCCCACGGCTGACCCACCTCTCTTCTCTGGACCTACACTGCGAGTGCAAGACCCCGCCCTGCCCCTGTGGGAAACATGTCTTCCTTTCTATGATACACAAGATATTTCATATTGTCTATTCCTCCTTTGATGATTTCGGTAGTTTCTGTTTTTCAAGAAATTGGTCAATTTCATCAAAACATCAGCTGTGTAAACATAGAATTTTCAGAATATTTCTTCAGTCTTTCATTGTCTATCGAATTAATAGTGATGAGTTGTTACATTTCTGATTTTGCTATTTCTAAAATAATTTTTTTCTGGTAGTCTGACTTGAGTTGTCAGTTTTATTGATAGTTGTCAAAGACCAGTGTTTATTTCAGTTGTATTTTTCTACCATTTGTTTTCTTTTTTTTATAAGTATAGACATATTTTATTTCAACCTTCACTTAGCTATAATTTGCAAATAAATGTGTAACATTTAAGATGTATGGTATTAAAATTTAATATACAGATACATCATGAGATGATTCCCACAAGTTAACACATCCATCACCTACTTTATTTTTTCATTTATTTATTTTTGGTGAGAATGTTTAAGATTTATACTCAGAAAAATTTTTTTCTTTTAAAAAAATTTATTGAAGTAGCAATGCTTTTTGATAGTCTACAAGCATAAAGTTTACCTTGTTGTATTTCAGCACCTTTATATCAATATGTTGCGTTAAGTTTACCACTCACAGTCCAGTTCCCTTCTTCACCATATATTTGACCCCTTTAACTCCATCTGCCCACAAATCTTCCTCCTGTCCTTCTGGTAACTACTCATTTTGGTCTTATACATTAAAATGCTATTTTCAATCTATATGTTTTCTTTTTTTAATAGCTGAATAATATTCCTTTGTGTGTGTGTGTATCTATATATCTGTATATCTATATATTTGATTAGTATAGCTCTGTAATACAGTTGAAGTCAAGAGCATGATACATTTACTGGGCCCCAGGATTGATTTTGGCATTTAGTATCTTTTATGTTTTCAAACAAATTTCATTATTTTTTGTCCTCTTTCTGTTGAGAATGTCATTGAGATTTTGCTGGGGATCACATTGAATATGTATGTTGCTTTCGGTGATATAGTGATTTTAAGAATGTTAATTTTTCCAGTCCATGAGCATGAAATTACATTTTTTTCTCCTTGTCCTTTTCCTCCTCTACTTCCTTCTCCCCCATCTTTTTGTTTGTTTATTTATTGCCAATAATTATAGCCTTCATTTTATTTGTACTCTTAATGTATACATTACATACTAAAATACATACTAAAGCAATCCTGTTTGTCAGATGTCTGAAGTCATTTTATCTGCTGTGACAGGCATAAAACCTCCAGGACAGTACTGTGGTTGAGATAGGACATGTATGTTTATCATTATCTACAAACAATAGGAATGATATATCTGTTTCTGCACTTCCAGAGAGGAAATGAAATAGGATCATGTTAGATACATCTGTCTCTTCATTTTTCAAATATTTGAAGGTTCCCTGATTTCTCTGACCTTGGTCGTGATTATCACTGCTGTATGTGTATGTGAGTAGGCTGCATGGGATGTGGTGGCAATGGAGGAATTTTATGGACTGTTCCTTAATTTCTGTAAGATAATGACACATTTCAAAGACCAGGCAACCAATGTGAAACTTCTATCAGCTTCTAAGTATATCAGTTCCATTGTACTTTAAAAATGAAAGACTGCAAGGTAATTCCATTAGCTTTTTACTGTTACTCTAACTTTGTGACTTAAAATATATATTTCTAGAGGAGAGCTTTTAGGACCTTCCTACATTCCTTTTCACGTAGTTTTGTAAAAGTTTTTATTCTGCTTCCATTGTCATATCTCTTTTTCTAACTCTTTCATTTTTCCCTCATAAGAACTCTTTGAATTACAATGAGTCCTGCCAGATAATCAAGGCTATCTCAAACTCTTTAATTATGTCTGGTAAATGGTTTTCTTACCTTAGGTAACATATACACAGGATCCTAGCTTAGGACTGGACTTTGGAGAGGGATTATTCTTCCTACCACACTGGTCATGGAGTGTTTGGATTCACTAATTTGTGCCCCAGAGTTCATTATTCTCTGTCTGTCTGTCTCTGTCTGTCTGTCTGTCTGTCTCTGTCTGTCTGTCTGTCTGTCTGTCTCTCTCTCTCTCTCTCTCTCTCTCTCTCTCTCTCTCTCTCTCTCTCTCTCTCTCTCTCTCTCATTCTTATGGGATTTCAGATCTCTCAATACCAAACTCCTTTCCCTTAACTTCCGTCCCTTGAAAATCTGGGTATTCCCCCTTTCTCGGTGACATTTACCTCTTTGAATATCTTCAGAACCTCTTTGGGAAGGAAGTGTACTGAATATATTTATGATGGGTTTGCAATGTCTTACATCAAATTGATCTGGCCTCTTAATCATTCTGTGTCAGTGAACGGACTTAAATCTGGAACCTGAATAAGAGGTCATATTTTTTTTTCATTGTGTTAACTGACATTAACATTCTATCTGCCAATTTTCATTTTTGTTTTCTCACATAAATCAAATAACACTGTCATTAGCTATTTATCTATCTCAGCACTGGTGACTTCAAGATCTATTAGCTACTGCCATAAATTGTTGTGGGTCAAGAGTTTCTGTTTCCTATTCAGGCCTTGCTGCCCATTTGGAAATTATGTGCACCCTGGCCCGAGTGTTAAATGCTGCCACTTCCATGTGTCATTCAGTGCAGGGGCAGATGGCTTCTTTTCCATTTCTGACAGCACACCTCTGTGGCAGGATATTTGTCCTACAGAGGAAAGCAGTTTCTGACACCAAAACAATGATTCATTTGACCAAGGCTAGAATTCATTTAGAATAGTTTCACAATTTCTTTGTCCTGATATCCACGACAAAGGAAAACCAACCAAACATCCAACAATTACACTATTCTGGAGAACGTAGGAATGTAATTGTCATACCCTAGTCCACTCTACCAAAAACTGAGGGTCTAAAATATATAAGCTTGTTTCCATTTTTTCAGTTTAGGTTCTTTGGAGTTTTGTTTTTTTTTTCATTTTCTCTCTGTTAATTTTCTTTGTTGAATATGTACAACATTAGTATGAATTCCAAAGTAAAAATTACACAACTTATTCTGACAGTCATTCTTTTCTACAATCCTTTTATTCCTCTTCCCCATTCATCTATTTAAGAAACAAATTTCATTATTTTTGGTTACTATATATTCCATTACTTTTTATAAAGAGACACATGTATTATCTTCAAATTTTCCATATTTCCTTATGCCAGTGGAATAGACTGCCATCCTCTTTCAGTCATTGCTTATTCTTCTTGAGTATGTTCTAGAAATCAGTCATATTACTTCATAGATGTATTCCTCATTCCATTTAACAATTGCATAATATGTCATAATGAATATACCCATTAATTCACTTTATCTCTTATATTTAGACATTTAGTTAATGTTCTATATTTTGTACTTAGCATGTGTGTATGTATCTGCATTTTTGAGTTGTCATTATTATCAATACCTTCTAAATATATTTGTTGCCTTGTTTGGTATTGCTGTATTCGGTATGCTATATCATTGTAAATGTCATAGAATTTGATAAATACCTATAGGAAAGTGCAAAGATCATCTCTGTTAATAATTTACTGAGCATATTTTTTCTTAATTTTTTTCAGATTTTTGTTTCAATTTCTAGCTGCATTGAACCTCTTAAAACTTTTTGAACTTGTGATATAGATATTTGGAATAATTCAATTGAAATTGTCACTATATACACTATATATATACTATATACTACTGTAAGCAATAATATAATGTGATATTTAGTATATAATTAAATGTCCTAACTTAATATGTACTAGCTTCAAAATTTCCATTCAGAAAATCATTAATCACCATTTAATCATGTCACTGTTTCTTCAAACCCTGTTTTAATGAATAAATACCATTCTTGTTATTGTTCTTATATAACGAAAATAGTTGGTAAATCCAAGCTTCTACAAATGAAACTATCTGAAGCTTCATTAAAATGTATACATATTCAAGATATTAATTTCTATGACCAAGGTATCTAATTTATATTTTAATAACTGAACACCTAGAATAAAATTGAGTAAATATAGCTGAACCTGATTCTCTTAAATTTTAGATTATTTTAGATGAAGAAATAGTGAAACTCTAATCAAAATACTGCCAATAATAGGCAACTATAGTTTAGGTCAGCTTTCCATCTCTAATTTTGTGATAACAGTATTTATTTTATTATCGCTTTCAAACAGATCTTGCTTTGTCACCCTTTAATTTGTTGGCGAACATTTATTGTGATGTATAAGGTTAATATTATGATGACTTCTTCAAAATTGTTTTTTCAGAAGAGAGCTTAAATGATTTAATGATTTGTATTGAACTATAATTAAGCATGATAATTATGTTATATTTTGTTTTATATATAAACTTAGTGATATAAATCAGTAATGTGCATTGTGAACTAAAGGCATATAAAAATCCTGCAATCTAAAAATCATTAAAATTTTTAATCCCATGAAAGATTAAAAAATTATCTTTCTATATGCTATTACCAAAATTCAAATTTAACATAAGTCATAATAGATATTTAGAAGGCTTTCCTTGATTTCTATCATTCTTCCCTTCAGCTACGTCCTCATAATCTTCCCAAGCATTATTGATTCCAAGTCTCTGCCTCTGGTTTTGTCTATTCCTTGATAGATTTTCCTGTTTTGTGGAGTTCCACACACTCAGAGTTGCACTAGAATTTTTTCAATGATGAATTATATATTTGCATATCAGTTTCTGCTCACTTATAAATCCATAGATCTATTAGCCTAGTAGAAGCTCTATGCTGTACTTTTACAAAAGTCTTAACAACCGCCTGTTTTTTCTTCCTTCACGTCATCTTGGAAAAACAAAATTAAAAAAAAGAAAACCAATTGATTAGTCTTCCTAAAAGTATAGTCATGTACATTTCTTATTTAAAACTCTGCCATCAATCTCCATGTCCTTAAATTCAGAGCTATCTCAGCAGAGGATTGAGCACCCTCCACAATCCTCCCAAACCCAGCCTCTGAAAATTGCATCTCACATTCTGTCAGCCTGACTAGCATACTGGCCCAAATGTAGACTTTCATTGATGACTTTAAGCCACTTGCTCTACCTTCATCTGTGTGTGTAAAGCTGAACAGCCTGATCTTTGTATTTCTGTCACTTATTTGTCTTTAAAGGCAATGCCAGTATTCAAACAAACCACATGAATTTCTCCCTGATCATTTTGCTAGATAAATTTTATTCTCTTCTGCGATCCAACTTGAATTTGTACAGAGATAATGTAATTTCTCACAATTTGATTTTCTTCCCTAACAAAAATATACAATTAGAGAAGAGAATCTTATTTTATTATTTCAAAGAGCCATCATGTTTTTCTTTTTATTGACAAGCTGAGAAAAATGACACTGAATTGAACCTGAATCGTTTTTATAGTGAACTCATAACAACTAAAATTTGAGTGTGTGGAATTTGTGGTACTTTGCATTTGAGCATGCACATGCATTTGCACATATAAAATAGATACAGTCTGCATAATATCTTCCATTCATCAAGCCAGGAAAGTATACCAGTGACTTTGTGGTCTATATTGTTTTTCTATCTTCCTGCTGCTTAGGTAATTTATTTTTCTAGATTCCTCATTTAAACATATTTCTATAGTTTAAATGTTCACTATTAAGTGTTTTTCTTCACAAATTGAACATGTTTACAACTGCTTTCCTCTTAAAGTGTAAGTCAAATTATGCTGATAATCTATATTTTGAATTAATTTCTTTATCAGTATATACTTTATTCTAAGGCACTGGATTAAAACATCTTTTTTGCCCATTATTTAGTTGTGTGATTATAAATTAAAATAGAAATTATAAATTAAAATATCATTATATTTTAAATATTTTGTCATTTGGTGCATCATTTAAAGGTCTTTTTCTAATTTATTATTGAATGTTTGTTTTAGGGTTTTTTTTTCCTAGATACTTGAAGTGTAATTCAGATGCGAAACATTCACTTGTAACTTGCAGTCTGATTAGTTTTAGCATGCATATTTATTCATGAAAGCTGGTTTTGAAATATGTATTGGTTTTGTGAGGGCGCGCACTTCCTGTGGCTAAGATGCTGAGAGTCCAGCAGTCATCAGGTGATGATCACATGCCCACGGTCATGCAGAAGAGAGCGTGAGGCCGACCAGACCCAGGTCTTGCTGGTTTTGAATGTATTTTCTGGTAACTCACAGCCAAACGCTTGTTTATCCTGTTTTCTGTCAGAATATCCCGACTGCAGTATCCAACTGCCAAAATGCTCCATGTTTGTTAATGTCTAAATCTAATCCCAGCTTGTCCTCCTTTGTGTCCTCATCAAGAAGTCCTATCATCCATCTTTATAACTTCCTCAGTCTGCTGTTCACTTTCTTTAACAATTTTGTGTGTGTGTGTGTGTGTGTGTGTGTGTGTGTGTGTGTGTGTGAGAATTTACCAAGTAGTGTCTTCTAAGGCAAGAGTGGATTAATGTCATCTTTTCTAATAAAATAATCGCTGTGTAACAAAAATTATATTGATATATAACATTATTCAAGTAAGTGAAAGTATAGATCAGTGTATTATGTACCTTGGACTACCACGACAAAATACCCCAAATGGTTTGGTTTAATCAGATGTTTATTTTTGCGTTGTTCTGATGGCTAATAGGCCATATGGCCAGCCAATCCAGTTTCTGCTGAATCCCTTTTCCTCAATTTTGGGTGACCCACTTCTTGTCCTGTCTCACATTGTCCTGTCTATTTGCATGGAGGGAGAGAATACTCTGGTGTTTCTAATCCTTCTGAAAAGCACGCTAGTTCTTTTGGATTAGTCCATCATTCTCTGACCTTGACTTAATTATCTCCATAAAGACTCTCTCTTTAAATACAGTCTCATTGAGGATTAGGAATTCAACATTTCAGTTTTGGAGGGATATATTTCTCTCAATAGTAATAAGCAACGGTTTCATTACGTTCTTCTATTTTGGTTCTCAAAGGTGTATTATTAGCAATTTAGCCCTGTCTGAAAAGAGTCATCAGATTTGAGCAATGTTCCCTTGTGTTTACAGCATGATTTGTCACTTAGTATAACAGATCTTGGTGAACATGCTTTGTAGTAGATCATGCTGGACTTCATCCCACATCTATTTAATAAATAGCTGAAGCCACCAGTGATTACATGTCCTATGAAACCTAAAAAGGCAGAAGGTGAGGAAAGGCTGACTTTCAGGAAATTTCTTAACATGAAGGAAATGCCCAGATCTTAATTCTCATAATTTTAATAGTATGAGAAATCCAAAAATAGTACTATAATAACCTACAGGAAGTTGATATATCTTTGTTTGCTGTTTTTGTTGTTTTTTTTTTATTACAGATACCTATTCATTATTGTATTCCATTAGGTATTTTTGATTTATTTTGCATATTTAGAAAAATGATTTTTTAGGTATTTAAAAAAATAAAATTCTGGGAAAATAAGTAGATATACTCTTCCACTAGTAATTGCCTGGTAATTTCATAAAAACACAGATAAACTGTTATATAAATAAAACTTCATGTGGGAGTTTAGATAAATTCTAATGTCTATAACACAAATGTGTTTATTCCTTCAGTCACTAAAAAATGAAATTGGAAACATAAAGAAAATCGTAGAGTCCATTTATCCCATTGGTATCAGTTTTAAAATAAGGAAATGGAGTCTATTGATAATGTCAGATGATTTGTATAAGGTCATATTGCCAGGACAATAACAGTTCTCTGAGTAAATCACAGGCTTTAAGTCTTTTCGTTTAGCTTCACTGCCCTTCTCCTGTGTGGTTAATAGATTGTTTCATCTGACCCTTCATCCAAAATATATTGATCAAATATGCTCTCTAATATTTTATATATTTCTCAAATAGGTTAATGAATCTTCAATTTAGATATGCTCATAAAGTTACATATGTTCTTAAAAAATACATCACAATATTTACATCCTGATTGGACTGAGGGATGCACACCAGTTTTATGCTTCAAGTAAAGGATATTGACTCCAAAAGACAACACTTGTGGGTTGTCCCACCAAAGATTCAGGAGAATGTATGGAAATTCCAAGGCTGCTGTGCTGGAAAGGGGAAACAAGGAAGATCGTAACAGGCTTCCTGAAGTTAGGTGTTCAAGAAAACCACAGGATCCAAAATTTTCATGTCAGGTATTGGAAGCCAGAAGAATGCTAGGAAAGACAGCCGGTGGTCTGAAGAGTTTCTGTAGTCTGCACGGGAATACTGACCCACTTATGCAGAGGAGGAGACTGCCTGAGACCTCAAAAAGAGGAGGCTACAGGAAAAGAGCTTCCTCAAGGAGCAGTAGGAATGATCCTCAAAATTCACAAAGCACCTGGATTAGTCCCACCAGTGGTAAAAGAAAAGTGCAATAATTCCAGAGCAGTATTCAGAATGGTGTTGCTTCAGTAGTGGGATACAACTAGAAATTAAAGAAATTATTTTAAAATCACACATTGAAGGGATCAACGCATACCCATATATT
This sequence comes from Solenodon paradoxus, assembly GCA_004363575.1. NCBI lineage: Eukaryota > Metazoa > Chordata > Mammalia > Eulipotyphla > Solenodontidae > Solenodon > Solenodon paradoxus. Next base: position 120,579 of record RJWH01000903.1, read on the forward strand.
TTAATTGCATACCCACCAGAACAAATTCCCTGACTATTACAAAAATAAGCAGTGCTTGGCAAGGTAAAATTAACAATTACAGGCATCCACTATAAAATGTCCAAGAACATTTTTATATAGTTATGTTTTAACATGCAATTTTCTTCCTTGTGGCTGATCCATAGAAACTGTTATGAATATATTGACTTTTACCTTTCTACTGTGGCACTTCTCCACTTTGCAAAAATAATCCTGCTGCAGATTCTTACTCCCCAGATACTGTACCTCACTTTCTCACTTAATTCTTGTCTCTACACAAATGTCATCTTCTCAAGTGTTGTCTCCTTAAAAAGTTTTTATTTGAACATATCTCTCATTTCTCCACTTTATTTTTCACCATCACACAGATTACTGAAAATATATGACTGTTGTGTAGGTTTTTGGGTTTTTTTCACTCTCTAAATAGCTAAAACATAAGTTCAATATGGACAATAACATTGTTTAAAGTTCACTGTCTTCCCCAGACTCCAGTGCTGACACTTTGTAAGGATCTCGTGATGATTTGAGGAATGAATAAATCAGTAAGTGAATAGCAGTGGTTTCTGTGGTCAGTTCAAAAACAGAGACAGATGAAACTAATGATTTTCAGACTCTCTTAAGAGTCAATTCTAAATAGTTTACAGTCTAAAAGAGAAATGAGATTTTTTTCTGTGAATTATGAGAGCTGTTTTCATATAGAAATTGCCAGATCAAAGGACAGCTATTTATCTATTTCTTTGAATCTGGATATATTGATTTTTTTTAAATGATAAAAAATCTGAGGAAAGCATGCATCCAAGTGAGCAAGTATACACATTATTACAAAATTATCTGTCATAAAAGATACAACCCTGAAGAACAACTGCCTTTTTAGTAATCAACTTGAAAGTTGCAATCATGAACTGAACAAAAATGAATGTCTTTGCTGCATGCATACCACCCAAGTGAATGTATTTATATTTAAATATCTACAGGAGTTGAGATAAAAGTAGTAATCAAATGCAAATGTCCAGGAAGATATCATAAAGTAAAATTAGAGAATAATGATCTGTAAAAGTCATGTTCTTAAGAACATTTTTATGAGTCCTTTTAATAATACATCTAGGACAGAAGAATAAGTTCTTTTATTAAACATAACACCTATTCAGCCATGAGACTTATAAAAGGAACTGAAAGCATTGTGAATGACAAGAACTTAAAGTCAAAATAGATGAGTTGTTATAATTTAATAAATTTTCTGTAGTATTTTTGTATTCAGTAATATTGATACACTAAAAATACAAACAAAGAAGTGATTATGTTTCATAAAATAGCAAGAGTGTATTATATGTTTGGGCATTTGGATTTGCCCTTTAGTTTTATAAAATGTAAGTGCTTATTTCCAAGACTTTGTTAGTGAAATTCAGACAAAATGTATTTTTCGTCTATGAGGCTACATACAGATCATCATAAACTTCCATCATTACTAACCATCGATTTTTAAGAAGAAATTTTTAAGTACAACCATCCAGATGTCTTCCTTAAGTTACCCTTCATAGACATCACCCTGTAATCATTTAAAAATCATGTGTATTGGTGTACACTCAGAAAATTAGTAGTTTTTCCCCTCTCTCATGAGCTCCCAGACTTCTAATCCTACCTTTTCCTAAAAGGAATCAAAGATTAACTCTTCATTTCCAATGACTTTTTATACATTCAGAAGATAATTTAGTTATATTATTTATTAAATGTCATTATGTGGATAATTTTACACAACTGTACTAATTCTAGATAATGACCACTTATTAATATTTTGTGTGTAGAATGAAATTTTTTTTGGTCAAGTTTTCAGTTTTCATTGCTTCCTAATGTTACAGTGAATAAGGCAGTGGCATGGTGATAACTATGATATGATAATATGGAAAGACCCCATTTTGTAGATGGCTGAGAACTTGGAGCAGTGAGTTGTACTGAAAGCCTTCTTAAAATGGCCTTACCATTCTTTTCCTTTAACTAATAACATTAAGAATGTTGAATTAGTAAATGTTTTCTCTTTTAGTCACTCTTGAATTCCTCAGGAGAAATATTTGTCCAATATATTTTATTGAAAGACTAAGAATAGTTTGTGAGGATTTCTTTTTTCATTTAAAAACATCACTTCTGTATTTCAAAGGAAAAATAAAAGATCCTCCCAACCCTTTCCAAAATAAAAAACAAAACAGAACACAAAACCCAATAATAATAACACTAATAAAAAAATTCTATTAGAAACCATCAGGAAACACTGAGAGACTGAGTATTACATTCTTTAAGTATGCTGTTCAGATTTTGTTTTCTAAGTTGGTGACTACACAACGTATTTAAAAAAACCTTAAAAGTGAAACCAAGACATTTTGCTCAAAATTGAGTATGTACAGGGCTATTTCAGAATACTTTAGTAGGTTTTGCAGTGATCCTTTGGGGCCTTATGCTCTCACTTTTGTATCCTAGAAAAGGTTAAGGGACCAGTTCAAAAGTGAGTATACTTCCATGCTCAGCTTGGATGACCACGTTGGGGAAAAAGCCAGGGAGGTCCATGTGTTCTTCCAAGGACAAGGTCATGGATCCAGAAATTCAGACAAGGAATGTGGCAGGATTACACAGTAACCTTAGACTGGGACAGGGAAAGGTGATGAACCTAGATGAGGCAGAGTGTTAGGTTTAACTGGTTTCAAATCTTTTTAGTGGGTTTTAGTGCCCTTCCAGCAACAATTAGAATGTCCTTCAGTATGCTCCAGATTGTTGGTTCATATTAAAGGACTTTTCAAGATTTGCATCCCAAGGAAAATCATGCTACATAAAAATGATCCAAGATTTTTGCCCCCAAACTTCTTGGATAAAAGCTAAAAACTATTATTGCAATTGCATCTCTTGAAAAAACAAAAAAAAACATTATTCTAAATGTAAACAGATTTGCTTAACACTTTTGTTGTAGAAAACTTCAAAGTAGGTAAGTTACTGTGTAAATCTTCACTGCATACACTCGCCAGGGGTAGGGGAGGAAGGCCTTCTTGTGACAGCAGCATCTGGGGGAGGAAAAGAACCTGTCAACGTAGAACCACTTTTATTACAAATAGAACTGAGTCTGCTGCTGCTACTTAGAACTTCCATTTATACTTATACTCGGGTATCTATAATATTTACTAAGAATTCTTATCTATCTCATCTATCCATTAATGAATTATTTATATCAACACATGTTTAAATGGTAAATACTGTTACTTTATTTTCACCATAAGATTTAGAATTTTGACATTATTTACCTTCCTTCTTTCTGTTTTATTCTCTACTGTATCCAAAGGAGTCATTTTTTGAAGCTAAGGTATATTTAAAGTAACATGATACTCTCAAGAGAATACTGGGAAGATGACCGATGACATGTGTTTTCCTATCATAGCTGGAACAATACACTTAAATCATAGCTGTTCATCTGTGTCTAATAATGCATAAAATAAGTTTCAGCTTTAAACAGTGCATCTTTGGTTTTTTTGAAAATGACTGACTGTATTCTGTGATCTGAATCCTGGATAGTGACTTAGGGAATGCATTTCCCAAATGGATTATTCAGGTTACTTTTCCAAGTATTGTAGATATAAGTCTGAAAAATTAAACCATGTTCCTTTTTTCAGTAAATTGTTGTTGACCATGAAATGTGCATGAAAAATATTGGAACAATCTTGTGTAAAAATATTTCTTCTCCATAGATAGCAAGATATCAGTTCTTCTACCCCGGTCTATAGATTTGAGGCAATCCCAACAAAAGTACCAATAAATTTTATGTGTGTTTAAATATAAAAACAGTGATTTTAAGGTTTTCATGTATAGACAATAGACTTAGAATAGTCAACACAATATTGATGAAGACAATTTGGAGGATGATGTTACTCAACATCAGAAATTACTGTTAAGTTATAATAAAGACTAAGATTTTGGAGAAATTATAGGCAAAAAATAGAACAAAATAGAGAATTCAGAAATAAATCCACACACATATAATCAACAGATCTTTTACAAAGAACAAAAGCAATATGATGGAGCAAATCATAGACCAAAGCAGTGGGATTTATTCCTTCAATGTAAAGGTGATTCAACATACCCAAATCAACAAATGAGATATATCATCCAAAGGAAGCACAAAAATCACATCATCTCTTTAATAGGCACAAAAAAGGATTTGATAAGATTCAATAATCTTTTATGAGAAACATCCTCGACAAATGGGTATGAAAAAAAAAGCACTTCAATAAAATAAAGGTAATATAGGACAGATTTACAGCCAACATCATACTCAGTATTGAAAACCTTTCCTGTCAGATCGGGAACAAGATAAATATGTCCATTATTACAATGGTTTTTCAATATAACGTTGGAAGTTCTAGCCAATATCATTATTAAGAAAATTGTATAAAAAAGTATCCAAATTGGTAAGGAAGAAGTCCAACTGTAATTACTTGCAGATGATGTGATAATATTCATAGAATAACCCTAAGACTCATATAAAAGTTATTAGAAATTATAAAATTCCAGTAAAGAGAGTAAATGTGTTGCACTTCTGTATGCAAAGAAATGCCTGCAAGAAAGAAAAAAAATCAGGAAATCAAACCCACTTACAAGTTTATCAAAAATAATGCAATATTTTGGAATAGTTTTAATAAAAGAAGTAAAAGAACCTGTATACTGAAAACTATAAAATGTTGAAAGACTTAGAAGACGCAAATAAATGGAAATACACTTTTGTGCTTATATTTTGGAAATATTTACATATTCAAAAATATAATAAATATCAATCTCTATATAGATGGGTATCTCTCTATCCACCTATATGTAGATTAAGTACAATCCCCATCAAAATTCCATGGACATCCTTCACAGAAATAGGATTAAAAAATCATGAAGTTTATTTGGAATTATAAAAGATATTGAATAGCAAAAATATCCTGTGAATAAAAGAACAAAAATAATGTATCATTCTCTCTGACTTAAAACTATTCTGTAAGGCAATAGTAATCAAAACAGTATAGCACTGAATAAAAAGAAACATGCAGATCATTGGAACAAAATTGAGAGCCCAGAAATAAATCCACGCATGTAATTAATGATAAAGAAACCAAGAATATAGAATGCAGAAAAGATAGTCACTTCAGCAAATAGTGTTGGGAAAGCTGGACACTCATATGCAATTGAGTGAAACTAAACTGCTAATACTATATACAAAAAAAAAAAAAGTTAATGGCTTAAAGACTTGGTTGCAATACCTGAAACTAAAATACAAAGAAAAAATCATAAGGGATACACTCTCTCTTAATATCAGTCTTAGAGATATATTTGGAAACAATACCAACAGGCAGAGAAGCAAAAGCCAAAATCAAAAAATGGAAAGGCATCAAACATAAACTTTTGCACAGTGAAGAAGCTATCATAAAATCAAAAACACATCTTAGTGAATGGGAGAAGATATTTTCACATCATACATCCATCATGGGTCTAATATCCAAAATAAGGAATTTATCAAACTTAACAACACAAACTAAATAACCAGATAAAATATGGACAGAGTAATTAGACTCTTAAAACAGGTATGCAGATGAACGAGTCATACTTAGAGATTATCATCTCATTATTAGGAAAACTCAAATTAAAAGACATTGAGCTATCATCTCACACCTGGAAGTATGGATTTTATCCCAAAGACAAAAGAATCATCAAGTGATGGAGTGGATGTGAAGAGAAGGGCTCCCTTGTATAATGTTGGTAAATATGTATCTTGGTGGAGTCATTATAGAAAGCAATGTGTAGATTACTTAAACAATAAAAATGAAAATTTCCCATGATTCATTTAATCACTTCTGGGTATTTTAAAAATACAAAATCACTAATTTGAAGAGATTTTTGTAACATTGTTTATTGCAGCATTATTTAAAATAGCCAAGAACTGTAAATAATTGGTGTCTACTGGCAGATGATTTAAGAAAGAAGACATGGGATATATACACAATGGAATACTACTCAGCTGTAGCAAGGATGAAATTCTGCCATTTACACCAATGGATGGATCTAGAGCATATAGTGAAATGTCATTTTGAGAAAGATAAGCACCATATGTAATATGTAGAGAAATAAAACAGATGAATAAACTAAGTAAAACAAAAGTAAACTTTTAGATATAATATAAAGCTGGTGGTTACCAGAAACGACAGGGAAAGGAGAGTGGACAAATCGAGTTAAATGACCAATTCTGTGGTGAAGGTTAGAGCTGAACTTTTGTTATATATTTAATGTAATATACGATATTGATTTATGATGATGTAAACCTGAAACTTACATGATGTGATAGTGAAATGTTGCTTTAATAAAAAATATAAAAAGAGAGGAATAAAGGAAAAGTAGATGCATATTTAGATATCCAGAATTAGGTAGTCTTCAAAAACAACAGAATCCAATTATGTAGGCTCTACTATTATGTAGTTCTTTTAGATATTTATTATTTTATTTTGTAATATGAGCTTCATCTATAATTATGGTCTTAACATAGTTTCAGGACTATTATTTACACATGGTAATAAGTGAGGAAGTGAGGACTTTTCTTCTCATGACTGTACTTACAGAATCAAAGAAATTTTTTCCTTAAAACTTTGTGAATGCTCTCCCTTGATGTAAATAGAACCACATGTCCTTTTCTGAGTTAGTAATGCAAGTAGCCAGAAATTAAGCCTTACTTTATAGACCAATTAGGGGCAGAGATGACATGATATGCTTAGCCCAAATGTTTGAACTGATATAAAATGAATATTGACTAATCAATTCAGATATCTGCTATAGTGTTCCATTATATATTATGTATATTATATAGATAAAACATAAAATAATTGTGTTATCGGTAATCTCATACACGTTTTTAAGTAATCAGAGGCATATTTTAGCATATTTAAAATGTTTCCAAAACTGTCAGGAAGTAGAATGTTCCTTAATTATTTTCTAATGCTTTTACTGAAGAACCAGAAGGAAATATTGACTTTTAAGTAAACTATGACAAATCTGTTTCAATAATAAGGTTAGAATATTTATGCAGATCTTAGAATTTTAAAAGGAATTTTATTGTTAATGACTTGAATATATAGTAGAGCACCAGGAACCACCGTTGTCCAAATTGAATATAACATTTAGCTCTATTTGTCATCATAGGGAGCCATTCTTAATGTTCACAGGTGTTAAAAATTTCCTGAATATTGGACTGCCATTTAATATACTATCCAACAAGGAAAATATTCTATCTCTGGTCTCCTCTTGACATATTTTAATGTAATCATCATAAAGGAAGATCATTTTAAAACCTGTATCTTTTTAGTTTTTAATATGTTTATTATTTCAAATAGCAACAATTCAAAAATAATTTAATGTGAGTCAAAGAGACCTCTACTCCTGCCCATTAGGCATTAACTATTCAAGAACTAAATTTGCATGTTTTTTTCTCTTAGCATGTTGTTTATATAATTCAAAAAATCGCTGTGTCTTTGGTTATTAATTTTTCATTAAATCAGAACCAAACTTGAAGGATGTGAAATTACTGCTAAAATAATAGACAAATGAAAGAGTAATAGATATTAGACAAAAACTCCATTCAAGATAAAATTTAAGATTATGTATTTTTAAATCTGATCAATTATTTCATATGAAAGTAATCATTGCTAAGATAATACTGTTTAAGATCTCAATCACAGAAGTAAAGTTCTGATATTTTTGTGTGTTGGTGATCATTTTTTTTTAGGATTAGCTCTAAATTTGAACCAATAATCAAAAGTAAGCTGGGAAAGCATATAAAAAATCATTACATATTAATGACCATTTAAAATAATATAAACTAAATTTTTGTTATGAAATGTTCATTAATTTCAAGAGAGAATAAATAAACTGACATACATATTTTCCTTTATTTATCCTGTTTTTCTTGACAGTACCACTTAATATTTGTCCTTGAACTTAGTGTTGTCTCTTAAGATAATGCATTTAGGCCTGCTCTCATTTATGAGCCATTGATAAATGCCGTGCACGGTAACATGGCTACATCAAGATATTACTTTCTTGTCCATTTAATCACACAGGAATTTTGATATGTAACATACAAACTATATATTTAATGTCAAGAAAGACAGGTCAAGCAGGATTCCATAGACTAATTCTCTGATTTCAGTTTCATCTCAAACCCATCTAATTTTCCTGAGGAAGAGTTTATACAGGATAGGTTTCACGATAATTTTATTTCATATGGTTACTTTCTTTCTTCGAATAATAACTAAAATTTTCATTGGATTTTTGTTCTTACTACTTGCTAGTAATTCTAATATCCAATTTGGAATGACTGTGAACTATACAACCCTCTTTTAGAATTTTTGATATTATCTTTAGTAATTAAAGTTTTGATTGAAAAACCTTTTAGCTTTTATTCAACATGTATAAGTTATTATAATTAGCACATCAAATTTAGCCAAAAACACACCATGATTACATATATGATAAATATATATGCCAATACTTATAAATGCGAATTTAATTTTGCCCTGTTCCACTTGACTGCTAGTTTAGCAGAGTCAAAAAAATGAAACTTTTCTATTGGACTTTTGTGATTTTTATTTTATTTTTAGGAGGTGTTTTCAAAGACGGTGACTTATTAGTATGAAAGTTCTATTTCCCTGAGATTGGGTTTGGTTCTAGAAATGAGATGCATCTGTGTTGTGGCTTGAGAAGAATGAATACCCTTTTGAATGACAATTAAAAGGAATAAAAGTAATTAATCTGAAAGTGTTGATCTTTCTTTTTCATGTAAACAATAGCTTCCTCAGTTTGGAGGAAGGCTTGTGTTGGCAGACACTTTTTCTTTTACTTCTGAAACTTGGGTTTGCAAGGTTTTGAAATTTGTATTTGTCCAAATATAGAGTCCTGCTGGCTTCTATCTAACAAATGACCACATGTTGCTGATTTTGCAATGCATCAGTTTCAGTGCCAAATCTCTGCACTTTCTAGCCAGCACACACATAAAAAATCACTTTTCCAAAAGAATTTTGAGGGTTTAAGTCATTATATATGTATATATATATATGTATATATAATATGTATATATAAATCTTTCAATAACATGACTTTCTAATGCCCTTTCTGACCTAGTCACATGCCATGTCACTATCAGTCGTACATGATTATGATGGCACCATGTGCTAGAGATGACAAGTGTCACTCTTCCACTTTCAGAAAGTCTTTTGTGCGCTCATGACATAATGCTAGCAACGACATCCAGAGTTCCAACTGTGGACTCTACTTCTTGAGGCATCTGAATTTATCGTAGGAACCTCCATATTACATTTATTTGTGTTAATACACTTGCCCATTTTTTTGAATCAGCATTATGCAAGCCACAAAAATGAGTTAAGTATGACCATTTTTATTTGCTAGAAAAGTTTGCATGAAATTGTTACAATTTTTTCATTAGCTGCTTTTTGAATGTCATGCACTCATCTTCCTCTGTGGGTTGTTATTGTGGGATGGTGTTCTTCTTGGATTATGCAGTGTATTTGCATCTATTATGAAATTTTAAGTATTGGTTTTCCTACAAAACTTTAATAGTTATAAACACTTTCTGCATTTGGTTATTCTTTTCAATAAGTAATGCATTTTTAATGTTATCCTATATTTGAAGTCCATCAATCATTTCATTCAAAACTCTAGGTGATTTTTGCATTCTCTTTATTTTTCAACTGACTGGATTGTGTCTTCAGATGCATTCAAAAAATATTTCTAGAGTATTAGATTTCTAAATAATGTAGCTAATAGAGAATACTTTCTTCTGTCTTGACGTGAATAATACCTCGTGTATTATTCCATTGTCACTTAATATTTCAGACATTTCTGAATTTAATATGAAGTATTTATTTTGTTACTTGTTCTAGGAAGTTGACTAGCTTCTTATGCTTGGTGGATGTGAGTTTATAAATGTTACCTTTCAATCTTGCATTTTCTGTTTATTTTTATTGAACACGCATGTATTTTATATCTGTAGATTCAGGAGTCATTTGCAATATGTTTTATTCTCTCATGTTTTTTTTTTTTTTTATTCCTCTATGTGTTCTGCTCATTCCCCCAGAACTATGTTATTGTCAGATTAGATCTCCTTTACCACCTCTTCTTTCCATCAGTCATATGTGTGCCAGACAATATTATCCTGCCTAGATCCCTTGAAGTTTTACCACTTTACCATTTCTAGACACTTCAGAGTGTTTTAGGAAATCAGCACCCATACATCCTACTCAGAGGGATGCCTGGGCCTCTGGAGACAGTATACCGGTAGATCAATGGCTAATACACCTAGGAGCTTGCCTCTCTGCCACTTCTTGGCAGCTGTTAACCAACGACCATTCTGTCCTATGAAATCCCAGTTTATTTTCCTTGGAAACTTAAGGTATAATTTACACTCTATAGAACATCTGTTGGGTCAAGTTCATATCTGCCCTCTAGAGGATATTTTCATTCATGCCTGCCCTCTAAAGGATGTTTTCCTGATACCTCACTCTCCCACATTTACTTGTTCCCTATGAAAACACTACTTTAGCAAATTATTTGATATGGAACCTTATTTTCACATATCATTATGGAAAATCCAGATTCAGGTAATGGTTTCTTATATCACTTAAATCATTTTCCTTTTCTGTGTCCTCCTTTCTATTGTGTGTCATTTTCTGTGTTCAGATGTGAGAGATTTGATATTCCTCATTTTCAGCTATACTTTTTGCTACTTCTGATGCAGTTTTCTGTTCTATAATGTTTAATATTAGTTTATTCGTTTAAAATGCTACCTAAACTTGAATTTTTCATCTCATTGATTTGTCAGCTCTTCTTTGTCAAACTCTTTAAGTTTCTTTGGTTAATACATGACTGAGGGAATATTTTCCCCAATAAATGCTGTGATGGCAAGAAGAGTTCTTGTATCATTCTTCTACACTTGTATTCATTCTTCTGTTGTATAATATTAACTGTTTACATTTTTTTCTTTTATTTAGAGATGGAGGTTGTGTTTTTTCATGCTGGATTTTTTTTATGGTCATTTATTTACTTTTGATTTGGAGTTTTTCTGCATAGTGCTATTTTTAGACATCAAACGAAGTTTGGATAGATTCTTTACTTGGATTGCACTTTATTCACCCTGTTGGTGAGAAAGGGATCCGTGCCATAGAGTTCTGAAGATGGCAGAACCTAAAGCTGAGTGGACAATAAATTGACAGTAGTGCGTAGGTAAACTCTTGGCCTGGGAGTTGGGGTGATACCGCCTAGGGGTTGCACTAGAGAACAGAGTGAACCAAAGCAGATGTGAGAGACTAACTTAATCATAGAAGGAGGGTGGAGCGACCCTGCTTCACACATGAAGTTGTGATTGGCTTATCTGATAATTCCCTGAACTGGCAGATAACTATTTTGGAGTAAGATGATGATTTTGTTTGGAAACTTTATTCACGTGAGCAGAGTAGGAAGGGGAATTTATAATGAGGGCACTCAGGAACCTCCTAGTTTCATTAGATGTCAAGGGAGCATATACTATCAGTTCTTAATTTTAGGGCCTGAAACTGTCTTATTTACCTCTTCACTGAATTTTAAATGTCTTTCTGTGTTGTGAATGCTATGAAATAGACCACTGGCATGATAGACTGCGGTACCTCACAGTCCCAATCTCAGCACTTCCAAGGACAGTTTCCAGAGAGATTTCACGTTGTTCCCAAATAGAAAGGAAAGTTCAGAGTTGTGATATGTGAAGAGTCACAGGATTATAAAAGCGAACACTTCTCTTCAAATTCCTCTTATATCTTAAATGCAGTTCTATTAAAAAAATCCCTAAATTCTGAGTTTCTGTGCTTGTTTTTCATATCACTACTAACTGCCTTTATGCCCATAACACCCAGGAACCATACTTATCTAACTTCTCTCATTCCTAAGTGATCTTGTGGATTTAAAAATCATTTATTGGCTAAAGACATCAAATCAAAAGACCTTGAATCATCTTCTCACTCAGGTCAGTCACGAAATGCAGAATTATCCGTATAACTCATAAACACTGTGATTCAACATATAAACCTCATAGATATTTTACACTCAGCAAGTTCAAAACCAGATAGAATCCACCACAGAATGACTCCTTCCTAAGGATTTAATCACAGTAAATACTCCCTGCATTCATCTGTGAGGGAAAACTTGGAATAATTATTGTTTTATCAAACTATCAACAAATTCTCAAGTCCTATTGACTCTACCTTTAAAGTATATCTAGTATCTAATCATCCCTTACTGCCTCCTCCATTACTTCTCTAATCAAGTTATCACAATTGTTTGCTTCTAGTTTTAGAATCGTTTTATCAGTGCTCATTCTCATGAATATAGTCTCTTTTCTACACAGTACTTGAAGACATCGTTTTAAAGTCCATGTCCGATCATGTTATTCTTTTGCTCAAAATTCTCATGTCACTCATAATAAGGGAAAGTTCATTCTGTAGTCTCTAATGAATTAAAATAAAGGGCCTTGTTGTTGTGTCCCATATGTATCAATTCCTTCCTAGCTTAGAATACTGATGCCATATTAGTTTCTTTGCTCTTTCTCAACTATTCTTAGTGTAATCTCATTCAAGCAGCTTCAAACTTGATTCTACTTCCCAGTTAGCTTCTTGATTTACTCCCAAACTTTATATTGGTCTCTGATTAAATATCACCTTTTTAGAGGGGCCTTTCCATTCCACCCATCTAAAATAGCACTAGTCACCCATCACTTTCAATTTTATTTCTCTGCTTTATTTGTTCTTTGTATTTGTTACCACTCAAAACATTATACATTTTAATGTGTTTATTCTCTTTGTAATAACTAAATTAAAATGTAGGCCCTATGAAAGAGAAGGATAATGATTGTTTTGATCATGTTTTTGCTTACCAATTAAAAAGTACCATATAGTGACCCATCTCATTTGTTGAAGGAATGAAAGAAAAAATTAACGTAAAATTGCAATTAATTGACCTAATTGCCATTTAATGGATGCTTATAGTATCAGAATATGGACTAAATTCCTTTTAGATACACCACATTTTATTTTTTTCAAATGATTTTAAATATAAAATGCAAAAAAGGAGATACAGTTATGAAACACCTTGATTCAATGTTTCTAGATCAGCAGATGTCAAGCTAATGAAGTGTTCTCAATCTCATGCCCATTCTTCTCATTTTTGTTTGTTTCAGTTGACTTTTCACCTAAAGAAAAAATAATTCACTATCACCTACTAAGTACATCAGGTGCTTAGTAGGTACCTGTGGACAATGTGAAAAGGTAGAGCACGTCAGTCTTGCAGTCATGTCTTTGCATGGACATTTTTAGTAGCTCATATGGTTTAAACTTTAAATTAAAACCCCACATTGTTCAGTACTTGTCTGTTTTGATTTTATAACCATTTATTGTAAATATGATATTAAGTTATATTAATTCAGATTTTGCTGTCATTTTCAGTATTAAAATAATCTGTTTCACATCTGTATGATTTTTCATAATAGATTTTAAACAGTACTTTGTTACAGTTTCTCTTTGATATTATATGATTATATCAAAGCATCATTTAGCATTTATTAATTTATTAAAAATTCAGAGGTTAACAAGCCTATACATTCCATTCTAATTCTTTGAAAGTCTGTTTGAGGCATGCTGAAACATTGGTCTAGAGTTACTACCATTTACTTTACATACTTTGTTCAAGTCATGTGTACAAAACACAAGAAACTAATGAAAAGAAAAAATACATGCATTTATTTATTTTTAAAAATTAAAAGGCATCTGTAGTTAACCATGACTTTATAAGTACTGCTCCATTAACACTGGGCTTTATTTCAAGGGAATGCACCCATCTGCCCAGATGGTGATGTAGAATATTTTAAAAATCATAAAATTTTTAAATTACTGTTTAAATTTTAAGTAGTTAATTTTCTAATTTATAAATGACAATATTCCTGTCATTTATGCATTTCATTTTTCAATTCATCACCTCATATGAAATAAATTTCGCATGCTAAAGAGTGTGAAAATTTAACTATTTTGCATTTGCAAAGTAAAAAGAAAAAGAGAATGTCTCAAAACAACAAAAACGTGTCCTCTTTTCCTTCATTTCTTTAATAAAGATTTGTTATGCATTGTACAGGGAGCTCTACCGTGTGCTAAGAACACACACACATGTATTGCCCTTTCAGTATTATTGTGATGATGACCACTTGTAAGAACAAAGACTTCTATCTCCATTTTGTAGATGGGGAGACTGAAGTGAAGATAAATAATTTGCTCAAGTCAGACAGCTGGTAAAAATGGTAAATAGGATAGAATTTGAAATTTCAAAGGATGATTTGAAGTATCACTTGAGAAATCTCAAAGCTCATTTATGAAATGAGAAAAAAGAAATAGCAAACATCATCACTTGGTTGTGCAGATGAACAAAAGTCCTACAGTTGACATCCTGCTGTAACAATTCTGTCTCTATAACATAAAGCAACATCATACCATAACATATACCATATTATGAAATATCATATCATAACAATTATGTCTCTATAGCATAGCATATCATACCACATCATATATAATACCATAGCACTTCTGAGTCTTTGTCTCCAATCTTAGGTACTTTTGTCAATTGGTTACATTTATCATATAGTTATCGAAATAAGATAGACTTGGAGATTTGTCAGTATTCTTAGTTTTGATGCTATTTTTAATGCTAGGATTAATTATTGACTAAATTATTTTAAATCAGCTGTGTGTGATACAGTAGCAGAGATTTCTCTTTATCGCATAAAACTTCACTGTCTTTGTCCTGTGCTGCCCTCACTGGTTATCCTGCACTGAGAGACCCTGCAGCCTGCTTTCCAAGAACCATAAGTGCCTGCAGAGAATCCACATGCCTCTGGGGATCAATAGTGAGTTCAGTTGTCTAGATGATGCTGACACTCTGTCTACATTCTGTGACCAGCATTCTGCTTCATCACTCAGCATTCAGCTGCCAACTGCAAACATATTTATCTTGGCTATTTGAATCATATTTAGAGGTTTACAAGACATTAAAACTGTATCGCAATCAGACCATGTATCTTAATGCTTAATTCCACCATGGCACACATTTAAGCTACTCAGGACTCCCTCTTCATACATACTATGTGGAATATGTTTCAAAAAATAGTATATTAAAGATATATATATATATATATCCCTACCTATGTCCTCTAGTTCTAAAAAATTGGATTAAAATCATAATTCAAGATTTTCATGGAACTTTTCTCTTGCCCTTGTTTTCCTTTGACTAGACAAAATGGGAATGTGCTATAGTTAATAATTTGTTAAACTTTTATATGTGTATCATCACACATGAGGAATAGTCTGTGATTACTTAAGGATAATGATACCTGAATTTATGACTCTGTCTAGCTCTACTTGGAACACAATTTGATAGTGTGGATTTGGGGATACATGACCCTGGCTTATCTCAACATGGGTTAATAATTATTTTTCTTCTTAAAATTCCCTATATTGCAGTGAGTGAATGTATTCTTAGTTGACACTATCCAGGCATCTTTGCATCATATCACTTCATGAAAAGAATAACAGGGCTGTTTGATCTTTGACCTAAAGACCTATCTGGTTCCCTATCTCAGTGACTATGGATCATGAATAATCCTTGAAAAGTTTATTTGCCTGTGAAAGATATTTGGCCACACATGAACCTTAGGCTCAATTCTTGGTGTTGGCCCTCGGAATTTCCTCATTTAAACAGGAGAATGTGAAAAGATAAATCAAAGTGAATAAAATGAACTTTAAAATTTCCAGTTGAGTGCCTTTCTTCTAATGACTTACTGGCACTACTAGGCTTTCCAAATTCTTGAAAAATCTCCCCAATATTGAATAATGTATTGCAATCTCAATAGTTCATCAAGTTGTAGATACTTCAAGAATTAACCAAAAGGAGAGAAACTAATACATGGAAAATAATCAGGCAATTATTTTTTCTTCTCTCGGAAATCTCCATTTTTCACTACCCATCCTATGATTTATCAAGACCTTAGTTTAAAATCAGGAGTGAGGCAAGGAAACTGGAACAAGAGTGTATTAATTGATATGAATGTTCAACTTTCATAACAAAGTTAGTAAAATATAGTTCTTAACCAAACCTTTGCCTAATGAGCTTGCAAGGAGCTACTAGAACTAATTTAAAATTTCAGTTGACCATTATCACACTTACAGTATTCATTCTTCTTCCCCAGTGTTCTTGGAATGTCACTGCTCTTATTTGCAATGTTTGAAGATTGATAGCATAATACGAATGTAATACCCTGAGTTCCTAGGGAGAAATTTAAGCAGAAGTAGTAGTAGTAGTTGTTACATTGCTGCTCATTTTTGCCTCACTTTAGAATGAGATGGATGGCAAAAAGTTAAAAGGCAGAAAGTAAAATTAAACCTGAATGTCTTCATTAATAGTTCACATATTATTCTGTGGCACTCCTGTCATTCCTGTTTCAGTATTCTCTAAAGGGCAAAGTGCCCCACACATAATGATACCTTTCTTCTTCAGAGGAAACAGAAAATATCCTCAATATTAAGAAATCAACTTTACCATAAAGTCGCTCATTTATTGAGAATTTTGGATTCTGAATCACAGATTTCCTCTCCAGTTCCTGTCTTCCGAAATGTATCTACTTTTCTCAAATCTCACCACTCTCGCATAGTCAAGATGCTACTTTTTTGTCTTACTGGGGTAATTCTTGATTTACAAAACTAAGTTTAGATTCATCGAATACATGATAGCACACCACCACCCACCACCAAACAACCCATGGGAGCCACCACTGCTTGCTATTATTCCCCACCCCCTTCTCCAGTATTATCTCTGTTCAATTGCCAGTGTCCAAAGGTTGATTTTTGTTTTGTCTGTTTGCTGTTTATTTTTTTTCACTTTATATTCCACATGAGTGAGATCATCCAGCATTTGTTTTTCTCCTTCTGACTTATTTCACTTAATATAATTCCCTCAAGTTCCATCCAGTTTGTCTCAAATTCCAGGATTGCATCTTTTGGGGGGCTATGTAATATTCTGTTGTGTATATATACCACATCATTTTTAGCCATTCATCTTTTGATGAGCACTTAAGTAGTTTCCAGTTCTTGAGATGTCATTATTTCTTAGCTAAATTAGTCTCAATTAATCACATGATATATGATATAGTAGTGGTATGTGAGTGCGCGCGCACACACACACACACACACACACACACACACACACACACACACACACAGGCACACATTCCCTAATTCAAACACTTTCATTATACAGAAGAAATATCTTCCCATGTGTCTTTTGGTTCCTGCTACCGTCTTTGCCCTGAAACTTTGGCTTCGCCACGTTAACTCTGAACATTTCTTAGTTATCAATTCAGCCATCTCTTTCTTAGGAAGTACTCTCTTAATTTCTGGGTTTGTCAATTTATCCTATTGTATTATCTCATGGACCATGCATTTCTCCTTCACGGAATATACTACAGTTAATGTTATTAATATATGTATATGATAATTTGATTAAAGACAGCATTACCATAAGCTAAGAAGCATAAAGAAAATAAATGGTTATTTTAAGATAATTTAATTTCCATAATTTAGCTCAGTTTTTTTATGTTCACATAAGTTTCATTTCTCTAAGATAAATGCCCAGTAATATAATTTATGAGCCATAAGCTAAGTGCATATTTAAGTTTCAAAGAAACTAGAAAATTATTTTTTAGAGTGACTGTACAATTTTACATTCCCATCATAATGTTTTTTAAAATTTTATTATAGAAAATTAATACTGAACAACTATTCATTCACTTACCTGGCATGCATATATACATTTGGGTGAAATTTCTTTTGTGGCTTTTATCCATTGTCTTGTTTTGATGTGGAATTTTGAGAATTAGTATATATTTTCGATTTGAGTCCAATGTTAATATGTGGTTTGTAAATACTGCTTCCATTCTGTAGCTTGTTTTCTTTTTTGTCTCAATAGAATCTCAGAGAAAATATTGCTACGTACTGAAATATTGAAAAAGAAAATATTTTGAATGTGATAAAAATGGATATGTCTGTCCTATTCCCATTGTTAAGGAGGAAAATATTTGGTTTTCACCCTAACAGTGGAAATAAGTTAAATGAGTGTAATGATAGTTACAGATTTCACATAAATGCTAGTTATGAAGTTGAGGGAGTTTTCTTCTAGTTTTCATTTTCACAGAGGTTTTTTACTGTGAATGTACATTGAATTTTGCCAGTTATTCTTATAGATAAATTTACCTGGTCATAGTATCATTTTTCCTTTAGCTTGTAATCATGGTGAATTTTATTAACATTTTAATATTGAGCCTGTCTTGCATCTTACATCTCTGAAATAAAGCTCACAATATAATGATATATAACTTTATGTATAGATATGCATATATACATATATAATTGAATTTGATATGGTAATATTTTGTTAAAATGTATATCTATTTTTATGAAGTAATTGTTCTGCATATTTCTTTTTTTGTTCCTTCTTTGTCATTATAGAATCAGAATAATATAATCAAGGCAAATTGACTTAAGAAGTGTACCTTCCTTTTATCTTTTCTGCAAAACATTGTGTGGTTTTGTTTTCTGCTTTAAACATTTGGTCCAGTTCTCCTTTACAGCCATCTGGATTTGGATATTTTTTATTTGAGAATTTATTTTTAAATTTCAAAGTCAATTTATTTATAGTAGAGATATTCAGAGTGTTCAGTGAATTATAGTACCATGAGCTTTTGGAGGAATTGGTATATTCCCTCTGAAATGTCAAATGTATTTAAATGTATTGATTATAGTATTATCTTACTAATGTTTAATATTTTCAGGGTCTATGATGTACATTAGTTTCCAATGTTAGTAATGCCTTTCTCTCCTTTTTTCCATCTGTCAGTTTTGCTGGAGATTTGTAAATTTTATTTTTTCAAGAAGCAGATTTGTATTTAATTTATTTTCTCTATTGACTTTTTGCTTTTAATTCATTGATTTCTGTTCCTACATTATTATTTTATTTTTCTGCATGTCATATTTATTTTGCTTTTCTTTAATTTTTTTATTGAACTCACTGCATTTAAAACACTGAATAAGTTTCAAGTATGCATCATGAGTCAACATCTGTATAAAATACATTAAGTTTAACACTAATAGTCCAGTTTTGTCCTGCAGCACATACTTGATCCCTTTTAATCATTCCCAACTCCACTTCCTTCCTTTCTGATAGTCATTAATTTGGTCTTATGGGCTAAAAGTTTATTTTTGTTTCATTGAATTTATTTGTATTGGTAATATGCCAAATATAAGTGGAATCATATTGTGCTTATCTTTCTGCATCAGACTTATTTCATTGAGCATAGTAGCTTCCAGGTTTATATACATTCTTAAAAATGCAATTTTTTTCATATTTATAGCCGAGTAGAATTAAATTCTACTTGTCTTGTTGCTAAACTAAGAGTAAAAACCTTTATTTTTCACCAGTGTATATGATCTTGGCTATGAGTTTGTAATGTATGACCTTCAATATGGTGAGATATGGACTACCTGTATTCATTTATTGAAGCAAAATATAGAAAACTTACATTAGTTTAGGTCCCCTTTGTCCTCTCCATTTATAATAATGTTTTTCTCAAGTATTTCCTTTCTATATACTGAGAAATGCAATACTTAATATTTTTGCTTCAAATATTGAGCATAATTCAGAAAACTCAAGAAAGGGAAAGCTCATTGTATGTACTCAGAGTTTTACTATGTCAATTTTAGTTTCTTCATAGTGCTCCAAGATTCTTTTTATTATTTTGTTTTCTTTTTAGAAGAATTACTTAACCATTCTTTTAAAGTTGGTCTTTGGGGAACAAATCTTGTTAATTATCCTTCATCTGACAATGGTTTGGTTTCTCATTGTTTTCAATACCACTTTTAAAAAAAGTCATGTCTCCCTGTTCTCCATATTTTCTGATGAGAAATCCAATATATATTCACTTGCTCTTTTTTAAAATTTTCAGTAGTTTGAGCATGATATGTTTTAGTATGGACCATGGCTTATCCTGTACTGAGTTTCACAGACATGTAGATTAATGTCTGTCAAATTTGGGGAAATTGCAATCTTTATTTCTTCAAATATTTAAATGCATTCTCTTTCTTATCCTCTGGGCTTGTAGTATATGAAAGTGAAATCCTTTTTTATTGTTTCACAAGTCATTGAAGTCCTATTTCTTTTATTTTAATTTTATTATTTAATTCTCTGCTATGCAAGTCAGATAATTTCTAATTTTATGTTTTCTAGTTAAATGTGTTCTCCTTTGTAGTTCTATTGTGTGGATGAACACATACATTGAGTTATTTTTCCTCTATAATTGTGTTTTTTACTTCTAGAATTTCCATGTGAATGCTTTTTATACTTATTTATTTGCTAAGATTTTCTATTTTTCATTTGTTTAAAACACATACAGACTTTGTCACTGAGCATTTTATTATATAATCATGTCTGATAATTTCCTCATCTGTGTCATCTTAATGTTGCCATCTGCTGATTTTCTCTTCTCAGTCATATTTGATATTTTCCTGCATCTTGGCATAGTGAATGCTTTTATATTCTATTCTAACAACCTTAAGTATTAATTTATGTGACTATATACTTATCCAAATATTGTGTTTTAGAAGTTTCATTCTTACATTGCACTATAGGAAAATGAGTACCTCTTTATTGCTGTCAGATGGGGCAACATTTTACTGCTCAGTCACTGCTGATACACATTAGCTGTGAGGAGGAGAGTCACCTTGTTGCTGCTCCCCTTCTGACTCTCACTAACAATATAGAGATTGAGGGATTGCTCACCTCTGGGTAGTGACCCTTTGTTTCCACTCAACCTCCCCCTTCTCTGATACTGCACTGAGAAGTAGGATGGAGAGGTACTTTTTGCTGCTTGGTGACAATCTGGTTCCTCTCATGATCTCCAGTGATGTAACATGTACATGTGTGAATCTCGTGCTACTGGGAAGGGAATACATTTAGAGAACTTATTTGATATGTGTGATGAGATATACCCCATTACAGTCAGATGACAGTAAAGTCTAGGTCCCCTGTTCAATCTTAGCAGACAAGGATGGAGATGTGGCAAAGAGTGGTGATATTGACTGGAATAGGGAAGTTATTGCCAAAAGGCTTTCCATTTTGCTGGATTTCATCTTTCATGTCCTGTGATTAGAATGAACAGGTTTACTTTTTAATCTATATATCTATATATCTGTATCTATCCAGTGGGTCCTCAATGCATTTTTTTTGAATTACTGACGTCTTCAATTCTAAGTATAGAATATATGTATATAGAAATTCCTGGAAAATATTTATCCTATTTTGGGGAGATGTCAGTTTTCCAAGTCATTTTGACTTTTTTCTTTTCAATTTATAAATAGTGTGCTTATGCCTTTATATTTCATATATTATATGTATACATAATATATATTACATATTAATATATATATATAAAATATATGTATGATGTTTCCAGAATTTTTGTTGTACTTAGCAGAAAGCCTAGAGACAAATACATTGGATGTCTGTTTCCTTGAATGGAATTGGAAACAGTGATTTAATTCAATATTCCACAAAGTGAATTCTGCTAATTGGGACTATTGAGCTTCTTGTGTCCATGAATTCTAGTTTTCATCCACTTTGAATTAATTTTCAGATGGCATTTCAAGTAAATTTTCTTCCCTCATCTTGTCCCATTTTTGAATTTGACATATGTGTGTGTTTGGTATGTGTTAGTTGTGTTATACTAATGATGTCAACAAACCCCAAGGAATATTTCAAACCACAAAGAATGTTTGTTTGTTTTTTTTGTGTTTATCTTTTATTGATAAGACAATGAGTATGTTTTCTCTTTTGTACATTTTTGTATTATTTTCTCTCATATAGATATTTATATATATATATAAAAGCACTTGGTTGAAGTGGACATGTTTTGTATACAATGTTTTTCAATGTAAATAATAAGAAAAATTGAGAGACGTAAAAAGAGTATGTGACTATTACCCAGTAATATATATTAAAATATTAAAGGCCTACTTCTGTCAGATTAAATTGAAGGCAAATAATAGGATAGAAAAGATATTTCAGAAAAAAATCACCTCTATATTTGAATCCATTTAAATATAATAGTAGAATTTATTGTATATAAATTATAATTATTTATAAAAATATAAAGATTGACTATTTCTTAAGAGACTAACACTTTTAGACATAAATAACAGTGAACACTGAATGTGAAAAGTTGGTTAAAAAATTGAGTAGTTTCAAAATCTTGAATTATAAAAGATATTCTTAAACACAGAAAGAATAGCAGAATTTTAAAAATATAATTGGTAATTATTCCAAATAAAAATTTAAATTTTCTTATTTGAAAAGCATCAAAATAAAATTTATATTTAATGGATATATTGAGGGAAAATTAGCTATGGCAGACATAAAAAGTGACCATTTTTATTATATAAGATGTTCTAAGAAGTTTGAAAAAATATCTACACATGTAGTATATACTGAGCAACTAAATAATAAGTGAAGCTTTTTGTCTCTAAAGCGAGTATAAAAATGACTGGCTGAATTATTAAGGGACTTAAACATGACACCCCAAGCCTCTCAGAATTGGTCTCCTGCCCATGCCCAACTCTGACATGAAGAACCAAGGACAGTGAAGGGTGGACTCAGAGATACCCAGAGACAAAGGCTAACCCTTTAGCCTTCCCTTCATCAAAGAAACCATCTTCTACTCTCTGGGCCTGCCTATACTCTAGAAGAATGTAGAAAAGGTAGTTATCTATCTTTACTTTTAGAATAAGAGTATGTCATTCCTCTTTGCCAGATGGAGACCTTCTCTGCTCTCTTGAGATCTCCATTCTCAGCTCAAGATATAAACGTAAGTCTGCCCCAGCTACCTCCAAATGTACACCGTGTAAATTCTCCATATGTATACTATTAAATTTGGATTCTTAGTAATCATGCCTAATGTTAACTTGTTCGTTTGTCTAGCCGGTGAAAAACCTGTTAGAAATGGGGGAACTTTTCCTTTGATCCACATGACTTAAAAAAAAAAAAATCACTCAATAGCCTTCAAATATTTTTAAATATATTTTACCTTTCTATTTTATTCATCACACCAAATGTACAGAAACTTTCTGACCTAGTTTAGCAATTTTTATATTGTTTGACCTAGTTATACAACTTCATTAAAGGTTTATTATAACAGAGTCATTAAGAAAGAGCTCTGGAGAAAGATTTCCATCATCTAGTTGCGTGACCTTGCCAAAATTATTTATCTGGCGTTGCCATCTATAAAGTAGAGATAATAAACTTACCTACATTACTGGGTTATTTAGAATATTACAGTGTTCTAAACTATAAAAAATATAGTACTTACTAAATTATAATTTAAACAGTATGCAGCATGATATATATTACAAAATGTATAGTATATAATCCTGTATTCTTTTCAAGATATATGCTATTTACAAATGAGTTATATATGATAAATAATCAGACACTAAATACAAAGACTCATGCACTCATGCATTCTGTATCAAATGATTAGAGGTCAGTTTAATTTGTTCTTTCATGTCTACTGTATTTCCGTGAATTAAAAATACTTCAATTTTCCAAAATATTCCACATGAATATGCATTGCTTATTGAGTCAGGAAATAATACAATCAATAAACTTTCCAAAAATTTCTCTTTGTTCTCTTCTTTGTTTGCTGTTTTGCAATTATGTATTATGCCAAAAGTAAAATTGCCTAGTGTTTTTTTTACCATGGGTAGTCCATATTTACTTCTGCCATCTGGAAATGTGGTTTACCTATGCCATAGAGAGTAGCAGATCATAATACAATGAACTACCATATGTGACAGAATTCAGATTTGTTCCAAAATGTTGTATAATAAAATTTTGATTGTATGCAATATTATACCACCTGCATTGTCACTAAGAGGCATTTCCTTATTTTCTTTGGTTTTTCAACAAGGAGACTATTCATTTTTCACTTTTTCTTTTCCCATGGAAGTAACACTATAGTTTGTATGCTCTCTGGTTAGTTGAACCAACATGCATTAAAATTAGTCTAAGATAATTACTCCTCCCACCTCCTACACAAAGGAGCAATGTCACAACATGCAATAGAAATTGTATTCCTTAAAGCAATGCAATGCTTCTCAGATTTGACTTTCTATTTTGTAATTGTACTTTCAATGGAGGAAATATAAAACATTTAAAAAATGTTTGCATATTATAGAGGATTTGGAAAGTTTATTAGAGTAAATTCTCACACACTTTACAAAATTTTTTAAGTCACCTGTTTATAAATCAGGAAACTTTAATACCTACTTTCTCTGTTGCTCTATTAAAATTATTTTTTTTCAAATTTTGGATGGATAAGTTAAGATAAAAAATTCTCTCTTTTCTGGTAGTATAGATTGAATGGTTCTGCCCTTCAGTAGAAGAATTCTTTTTCTCTTTTTAAGACTTCTTTCTTTTCGGATTTGAATTGGTCAGCTTCTCATTATCTCCACCATTGCCTTGTGATAGGCCATAGTAGGGATGTTTAACGGAGAGATAACTGGAGACAGAAATTAAATCTCATAGACCCTGTGTCATAGATGTAAAAAGGGGAGCTTACTCCAATGCTGACACTAATATAATAAACAGAAAACCTCATTTTTCTTCCAAAATTAAATACCATTAGTTTGCAATAGCACTAACATTTCAAGAGAATAGATTCATATCTGCATATATCACAGGACACCCACCACTAGAGATCCAGTTGCAGTCACCACTATCAGTTTGACCCCCTCTCAGTTTTCTGCTTTCTCCCTGTTTCCTTCCTCTTCTCTGGAAGCTATAGTTTTGATTTCAGAGTCTTAAGAGTATTTTTGTTGTGTTTTATTTGTTCATTTGCTTTGTTTCTTTATGTTCTGCATATGAATGAATCTGGTATTTTTCTTTCTCTTTATGACATAATTTCTTAGCATAATTATCTCAAGTTCCACTCAAGTTGTCACAAAAGGCAAGACTTCCCTCTTGCAAAGTAGGTGTTAACTTAGGTGCTGGAGTTTCTGGGAGACCACGGTTATTTCCTCCATTTCAGTGTAAGTGCACTGTTGGGTGTCTCTTAGAAAAGAGGACTTCCATGGATCTAGGATCCACACACCTGCGTGTTTGTATTGTATATATTATTCATGCTGGTGATTAGTAGCTTCAGAATGCTCTTTCTCCTAAAAGAAATAGAGTATAAAATACTCTTACCTTAACCAGGGCTTACATTAAGACAAAGACAATTGACTAGGAACAGTGGAGTCCACCGCCTCCTGCACAGAGAAGAACAGATCTGTGAGGCGGACCAGACCTCTGCCAAATGAGGTGCCATCTCAACAAACAAGATGTTCGGTGGCAAGCATTTACAGAGCAAAAAAGCAAATCACAGGTATATAGTGAATAAAGCTTTGGCACTTGACATGATGTGAGCAAATTCAGAGGAAAACATTAAAAAGCGTCCACCTGGTGCATGCAACCAGAAGTCAAGTATGATGGAGTATGCACAAAAATGAGTTGGCACCACTCATTCTCTGGATTCAGCACATGAAGTCATCTTAGACAACAACAAAGACAATTTCTTTTGCCACATATGGCTAAGTATTTTTGCCAGTTGCTCAGCATTGACTGAATGTGACTGTTAGGTATTTGCCAAGATTCAGTTACAGGATCTATTGCATCAAGCTTAAAAAGCTTAAAAAGAATCAAGATATCTAACTTTGAGATAGATAGCCAGGACTTAATTGTGTCCTCACTCAGCATTTTTTAACAGAATAATTTTGATCTTCACATACCCCTAGACACTCAAATCATAACCGAAAGTTAGCAGCTCTGCCAAAGATGTCACAGAAAGAGCAGTAACTTCTACATGAAAGAGGCCGAGAGAAGAGCATACTCTGTCTTGATTCCAGTCATCACTTCTGTGAAAGTGGAGTAGATGTTGCAATCTATTCTCGTCTCGTGAGCAGAAGAGGATAAAGAGTTTCATGCAGACATGTTTAACAGGTGTTGACTACAATATATTTCTCATATGTTGCATATTACTATCCCTAACATAATGTTGTAATAAAATACATATTGTTCTCACATTCCATAACAAAGCTTTCTTTTTAAAATTACTTTTAATATTAGCATCTTGAAGTTCAATGATCTTTTCATGTGTAGTAGATAAATGAACTAAGTATACATGACCCTAATTTCTCTCCAAATTCATCCACACTTACTATAAAAAATTACTATGCTTTCTAGAGTAGAGAGAATGTTAGAGTTAATAAAGTTATTTTAATATAAATGAGCTAATTTTCACAGCAGAATTACATCTTATGAAATTACAAAAGGTAGAAAAAAGCAAGTATTAATAAATCCCCTGTTCTAAGTCAAATAGGCACAGAGTAGGGGGATATAGATGATATATATATATATATATGTTTACATATTTTTCATAGGAAAAGATAATTCATAGCCTCCTCCCTCCCTCACTCCCTCTTTTCCTTGCCTTCTTTCTTCCCTCCCTCCCTCACTCCCTCTTTTCTTTGCCTTCTTTCCTCCCTCCCTCCCTTCTTGATTAATTTCTCACTCTCTGTCTCTCTATATTTGTGAACGTAAATATACATTCATCTTATATAGTATCTGTTATATACCATACGGTCAATCCCCATATGTATGAATATGTATTAATTCCCCTTATATAATATATATTGCGTAATATATAATATATACTTATCCCCTTCAATTTTATTCACCTATGAAAACCCGGTGCTCTCTCTACTCTGCATCTAGATAGAAGAAACTGATGGTGGTTATGTTTGCACATACTTTCTTGCTCTGATAGGAAACATTGCTATGTAATTTAGTCTAGTTAAATTGTTTCAGATATCCTATGCAGGCTGGTGACTTCTGGAGGAGAAGAGCTAATAGTACTTGGTTCTCTCTCTTCTGGACAGATTGCAAACCTCAACTCAACAATATCTACTTTATACCTTCATATTCCAAAGGTGTTGATAGCAGCAAGATACCTGAAGTTCTTATTTAAGATTGTTTTGTAGTAGGATATGCCATTTGTTTATTTTGCTGAATTGCTTATTGAAATAAATATGGAATGCATAGACATATGGGAAAAATCTGAGTCGAGAAAGAAAGTTAGCTGCATAGACCACCGACCTGAATGACTAGAGTATAGAACCCGAGAAATCAGTGATATGAAATCTTTCTCTGAGCTACATTGTCCCATACATGGAGTAGCTGCCTATCGTCTTCAAAATCAAAACTCATCCCACTTTGGGGAACATCTCTGGTTTAGATTTGTTTTGCTTTAGTTTCTTTGCTTTATTTTTCCCCCTTGAAAGTGGCACCTGTGGGTTTTGCAGCCATCTGAGAGACTAATATCATTCAATGAGTAGTTGCTATTGTCTCTGCTTTCTGTTTATATTGTCCCCTAATCAATAGAAAACTTTGCTGCTGAGTTAGATCAATTATCCAGATGCATCTGCTTTGGCATCTGTGATGCTAAAGCTGCCAGATGACACTGTCTTCAACCTCTTCCCTAGACATGAGCCTTTGTCCTCTAAGTGATATATTAGATGCATACAAATTTTAAAAATCTAATTCCTTGCCATACATTTAAATGTGTTCCTCTCCCAGACTTCTCTTTCTAAAGCTGTCATCTCCATTCAATCCAGCTGTCCAGGGTAAAACTTGCAGGTATATTGACACCTATCTATCAGATCCCAATGATTATAAAGTGATTGATTCTACCTCAGAAATAAATCAATTGTCTGTTGTATTTGCTCCATTTCTCCCAAAGCAGTACTGATCCCCCCATCATTATCTTTGAGCAGATTACAGCAAATGTTTTTTAAGGAGTCTCCCTTCTATTTAAAAAAATGAACATAAAACCTCTTTTAAAAAAATTGAAATTATATTTTATTTATTTATTTAATTATTATATGGTCAGCTCTCATGAATGCTTTTTTCTCACTCAAAATAAAATGTAAAGGTTCAACAAGATCTGCCCTTAATTATTGCTCTGACTCCTTTTTCTTCTCAATTATTTAACTCTATCATAATTTAGTGATATGCTGCATTACTCAAACTGCTTATGTGCCAGATATACAGTATGTCATCAGGCATATGAATTATAGGACTTTATGCTCTATACTAATATAAGAAAATAAGACCAAAGCATGTGATTTTTTGTCAATGAATATGACATATTCAGATGTTCATTGGTAACAGGTATAACAGAATCTTGAGGAAAAAAATTTTTAAGAAATATATGAGGAATATTTTTCTTGTGAAATAGACTCCAATTATACAAAATATATTTGAAAATGCATTGTATAGTACATATTGCATATATAAAGTATAATTACCTAAATAGTGTAATACCTGAGGAGTGAACATTGAAAATGATGCATTTTATATTAAGGAAAAAAATTAGTATTTGCTAGACCATAAGAAAAGTTAAGTGCTTAGAAAAGACGTTTTGTATAGACATTATATCTTATACAATTCTAGGGTAAGTTATGATTTAAAATACTAGAAGGTAAGTAGATATTTCTACAACAAAAATTTTATGTGTAGGCAAACCTTCAAAGGCATCAATTTGACTAAGCAAAAAGTATAACACTTTCTAACACATATATCACTTTATTCCAAATTCATAGTCAAATAACAAATTGGAGATATAGGTACAAACTGTAATAAAAATTAAAAATCTCAGTAAATATATAGTTTGTACCAATAAATAAAAAGATATTAAAAATCCAAAACTCCCAGAAAAAAAGGGTGAAGTTTATAGGTAAGTCACAAAAGAAAAAAATACAAATGATCAATGTTTGTAAAAAAAATTATTCAGAATCACAGATATTATAATGCATTCAAATTTAAAAATGACTCTATATCCCTTTTCAGTCAGTATTTTAAAAATAATATTTAGTGTCATCAGAATATGGGATGCTCATATATCATTAAAGAAGTTTAAATTGATTTACCTTTATAGGAATTCCAATTTATTATATATCAAATACTTTAAAATGTGCTTGCTTTTGAACCCAGTAACTCCAGTTCTTAGAATTCTTCATAAGAAAACAATCAAAAAATTTCTTAGAGTTTTGACTCACAAAAAATATGTTGAGTATTCCACCTGGCTATATGCTCCTGGTTTGGGGGAAGGGTTTAGAGTCACGTGGTTCCTATGTCAATGAGGGAGTGGACAGTGCCGGGATCCACCTGTGAGACTTGCAAGCCACAGGGGGAAGCAATGAAGTGCGGTGACCTTAGCAGCATATAGGGGTCTTAAATACCTATCGGCAAGTGAAAACTTTAAAAAACAATGAAATATATAACATGGTTTATGTGAGTACATATATACGTATATATGTGTATATGTGTATGTATATACTATGCTGTACTCAATATTTTGCTAGAATGTTGCATAAACATAAAGCAGCACATTGGCACATCCTGGTGGAGCAGCTGTTAGGTCAATCGCCTCTGAAGGAGTGCAAGGCCACATACCCCTAGGTTTGGGTCCTGGGTCCGGGGGTGGGGTCAACAGCCAGTGTAAACAACTAAATGAAAAAAAAATTAAAAAGGCAAAAATGCTTCTTCCTCCTCTCTCTTTCTGCCTGCCTACTTGCCTTCATTCCTGCACACACCTTTCCCTGAAACAATCAAAAAACCCAACAGCATATTAAATATATTTAATAGCTGCCAATAATGAAATCAGGCAGGTGAAAGGAAAAAGACGGGGTGATGTTGGCACTAAAGAGGCAAATGGGAATTATGTGGATCATAGTTGTAACAGTCAATAAACTGAGGGGTGTGGTTGACTCAGCTCTCTGTATCTAAGTTATAAGAAAACATATAGAATAGATTGAATATGGACAAAGATATCTTAAGAAAGTTAATAACCCTGTCAAGCACAAATAGAAAAATATTACATTGGATGAATTATGAACAACCGTTTATACTTTTTAGGTATTAAAAATAGTAATATAGAAAGATTTCGTAAAGTATTAATATAGTCGAGTAAAAATAACGTTGTAAAAGAAGTTGTAATGCATGATAGCAGCACTTAGAAAAATGAGAAAATCGTTAACCTGTATGTGCATCACAGTTTCCCAGAGTATGTTATTTTTTCCTTTCATGCACACACTGCCCAGAAGTTAAATATGTGTCTGTGCTTTGTGAGACTAAGAAAAGATTTAGTAAGCAAAATTTTCCTACTTTGATTAAAAAGTAATTCTTATTTCATTTACCTACATTTTTATGGAATTAGCTTTTAGTGTAAGATATTTTGTTAATGTTTATAGTGACCAACATTCTAAAAGCCTGCTGAGGAAAATGTTTTTCTCCAACTTTTCTGTTAATATATTTCACAATCAACGCGTATTAGTTTTTCATAAGAAAAAAAATAGTACCATCAAAAATGCATTTTCTGTTCATGTGTTCTTTAACCAAAATGACATCATTTCCACCACATTCATAAAAATATAGGCCAGTGAAATAATAAGCCTGAATTAACTACATTTCTGTATAATTCTGGTTCAGTTCTAAGGGAAAACTGAACATGTTATTGCACTACAGAATAACATTTGCAGATAAACATTTGATGCTCTTTGTTTTTCCCTCTGAGTTCACTTTTGCATACAAAATAATTTAATTACATTTATTTGCCTATCCAGTTGTACTTTAGTTCTAAGTTGTAATCTTTCAATTTTTAATCAGTTGTTTTCCCTTAATAGATACAAAAGTCTTTCTGTAGGTTTTATTTTCCTTTTTTGTTTCCTCATTAAAACTTTTCAAATATAGTCAGACAGGAAGTTTTGATGCATTAGTTAATTTATTGTATGTTTTCCATCATTCCAAAAAGACAAAACCTTAATGATTATGTGAGACTTTTATGTTATATATAGCATTTATGTATATATATATATATATATATTATTTCTCCAACTTGTTTTGTCTCTTAAGAACTCAATACACTATCTTGTGTTGTAAATTATAATTTTCCCTTATATATCCCTGCATATACTTATAGCTACTCAATGAGTTCCTAGTCTCTGGCTAGTTAAATTTAACAATCATATCATATCTAGTTACATTAGAGGTAAAGTGTTTCTTGTGTCCCCCATTAATGTAAATATTTAACCCAGAAAACTATTGAGTTCACTTAGTCATCTCTTTAATTATTTATAATAATTTGTAACACACAATTCCCACATGGTAGCTAAAGAATATTCCATTTTTATCATTTCAAGTGTCTCCAAAACAAAATTTTTGACTGCTTTTTATACATGAGTTTTGTAAGGAGTACAATAATAGTAGTTATTTCATAGCATGGAATGAAGCAGTTACCATATCTAAAGCACTTAGGATTATGCTAGGAAATGGGAAACATGTCTTACAGAACCAACACTATTTTGTCATATTCGCTATCATTAGAATCAGGACTGAAATATTGTTACAAACTGACTCAGACTTCACATATCTGATATAGTTGGCCTTGCTAAATTTTTGAATTACTGTAAGACTCCAATTCTTTCATATGAATTCATATACTAAATTGTCAAAGAGAAAAACACTATGATGGATGAATGAAATGCATGAAAATATGGACTGGAAATGGGAAAGATGAATAAACCTGCATTAAACTAAAATTTGAATAAGGAGGACATCTATACCTTATGACCCAAATTAGAAAATACTTTTTATTACTTTAAAAATAGATTTATTTGAATGCTGATCTAATTTGTTTGTGCTTAATGTCCACTCAAGATGAGATATATGATGTGAAATTGATGTCTTCTCATTTTATGCACAAGGACTACAAAAGCTAGCTTGAGGATTCAGAAAACATGAAGCGGAGTGTACATTGTTACGGAAGACATTTTCAAACTGAAAACAGAGCTTAAACTATTAACCCTGTGAAGTTCTTAGAGAGTGTCTGATTTCATGTGTCATGTGATAGATCTGAAGTTGATTATTAATCAGTAGCTATTTGGGATTTTCTCCCTAGGTTAGTGCTTTAAAGTTTAGACAATTATTTCAGTCTATGAACTTTTGGGATTTGATTAATTCTGAGGTACAATCCCAATTTCAAACTTTCTGGTTTTTGTGTAATTTGTGATCCATTGGCATTTAATTTAAATGATTTCATACATATCTCATCACACGGATGAAATCCAGGGAATATTTGTTCAGTTTCTTGTTGAGTATAATCCAAAAGGAAGAACTTTGAAATGTGAACTCTATAGACTGTTCAGAAATAATGCATTATAAATATAAAAGTCAAATAAAATAATAAACTTAGAAAATATAAAATCAAATATATAATGAATAAGCAAATAGGTAATTACTTCGTCATGAGACAGTCTGTAAAAGAAGTTTGTCGGTAGCCAAGTATAAATACTTGAATTAATACAGGATTAATACATTTCTTGAAACTTTCAAATATTTGTGAATATAGTACTGGAAGCTTAAAAATAGTTTAGAAAATCAAAGTCACTCTGAAATAATCTAGGAGTGAGCAGTATTTTAATTGAAAGAAGTTGTTTTCTTACCTTTCATAGAACTAGGAAGGAAAATGAAGCTGTCATGAACAGTTGTAGGAGAATTTTATGTGAACCTGTGTTCAGACATGGATTTGAATAGAGGTATGATTTTGTATGTGAGCATATGTGTGGACAGAGAGAGTTCTACAAAGAGAAGAGGTTTTATTCTGTGGGCAGTTGGAAAGAAAGTTGGGGCAGTACAGAACCTGACATGAAAATAAGAAAGTGAGCTAAATTAGATAATGATGATATGAAGGGAATGATTCCTTGTCTTTCTGTGAGTAACAAGCTGAAATATTTATAGAATAAGCCAAAACTGAGAATATAGGCATAGTTTTCTTCAATTACGGTATGACAAGCATAAATGTAGAGAAAAGTAATGATCTTTATTTGATGTCTTAACTACAAATTTATAGATTTTAGAGAAGTAAATTATTTTGCTTCCTGTTATGATAAAGGGCTGCCATTTTCCAAAAAGGGGGTGTAACTAGCATTTTTGTAAGAAATAATAATAAATAAAACAATAGAAAACATTAGACTGTAAAAAATACATTGAAGTTGTACTTTGGATCTCAAATTTTCTGGCGAATCAAAGCTTAAGTAGGTGATATTAAAGATTCCTTTAATTAATTCCAAATGGTCCTTAGAAATATTACACAGTTTTTTTTACAGCTCATTAACCAAATACAGGTCATATGGATTTAACACAGTAAGTTTATGTCACATTGAAGATACCGCATGTGATATATAGTAAATTATTGATGATCAAATCAATATTTGTTTACACAAGACTTCCTTGTTAGGCACTCTGCTCCTTTAATTCTTATCATAAGCATAACAGGGATGGATTTAGCATTTCTGACTGCCTTCTGTTGATAAAATATTTATAGCTCCTTAGAGAAAGAATTTTTTCTGCAAAGATTAAAGTAATTTTTCTCTAGTGGAAAATATATACCCAAATGTTATTGCTTATTGTTCAGTCTAATAATCAAAGATAATCTAATATTCATTTATTAACTGTCCTGCAAATATCTAGCCTCTCATAGGCCTGTTGAACAGTTTTTGACATTTTACTGAATCCAAATTGATTAATGAATTGAATAGACTATTTGATCTGCAACCTTTTTAATTTTGCAATAGTTACGATTTTAGCTTTTTGGAAATTATAATTTAAACCACTTCTTGCATTCTACTTGTGTGGTGATAGATAATCTCAGTTGTTTTTTTGTTTTTTGTTTTTTTCAAAATGGACAATCCTGGAGTTTGTAAGTAAATTCAAGGACCCCTGAATAGCCCAAATGATGTGAATAAGAACAAAGTTAGAAGACACACACTTCTCATTTAAAAATATGCATTAAGCCTTTAGTAAATAAGCAGATAGCATGGTGCTAGCAACAGGACAGGCATATAAATCAATGGGATATAATTGAGATTCCAGAAATAGACCTTACATTTATGGTCTTATTTTCTTTTATGAGAGTGCCAAGAAGATCCAGTGAAGGAAAAGGTTTTCCAGAGATGATTGTAGAAGAAGTAGATTTCCACTTGTGGTAGATTGCAGGTTGGCCCCTACATCACACCATGTAAAACTGTTAACTCAAAATATATCAATAACCTCATCATAAGAGTTAAAATGTAAAATTCTTAAAGCCTAAGTGTACATTTTTTTGACCTTAGATTTGGTGATTGTTTGTTAGATTAGTACCAGAATTACAGGTGAGAAATGAAAAACAAATAGAATAAACTTCATTGAAACAGAAAGAAAGCATTCAGTAGATTTAGTTTATTTTATGTGGTCACCTTTTGGCAACACAGTCTTGAATGAATTATAAATCAAAGCAACTTTGGCAATTTTTATGTGTGGGATAGTCAAATAAAAAAAACATGGATTAGACAATACTTTCACTAACATACAAGATTATTGGAAAAATTCATGAGAAAAAACTCATCCATTTCTAAGATGTATTGTATCGTCATGGCTGATTATGATTAATGAGAAATGTTGCACTTTGCTTAATTGTCTTTTTTTAAGAAAATAGCATGATTCAGGTTTGGCTTTTAGCTTAAGATTTTTTTATTTAAGGTTTTTTGGCTTAAGCAAGCTATTTTGTTACTTTTTAAATCGTTCCATGTGGATTATGTCAAAAGGATGTTTCATTTGATAGATATATGAATTTAAGGTAGAAATTTACCAGGTCTTGGAATATCTGGGAAGCCATTGTTTTATGTTTAAAATCTATCCATCCATCCATCCATCCATTCATCCATCATCGATCTTTCTAGAAGTGCTGCCTGTTATCGGTGAAAACATATCTGAAATTTTGAGTACAATTAACTTGACATTGGGGGGGGGACATTTATATTACTTTTCTGTGTGATATACATCAAGTGTTTATAGTGAACTCCCGTTACTGGTATTGCAAATTGTTTCATAAATTGTTTCTTCACTCTTTCAAATTGATGAAGCACTCAAGCCCCAGGTTCTTGAAAACTTATTTGAAGAAAAACTCATCTCTCATTTATTCTGTCTGCAGGATGAATTAAGGCAATGTTTCCTTTATGTCATAATGGAAAATCCTGTTTGTAGACTTGTTCTGTTATAACTTTGTAAAGACCCCAGAGGAGTTTTAGGTATTCCTTTAGTTTAGCTTTCAGGAATCACTTCTAGAAAAGTACTTTGGAAAATTATAATGTATACTATTTCTTTTGTTAACTCTGGCAGGAGTAGATTATATGAAACATTCTCTCTCTATTCATCTATTCCCCGTGATGGAACTTTTTTTTTCCGGTTTCTAGCTAGGAAGACAAAGTATCCACAAAGTTTGAAATATGCATGCCCAAAGCTTCAACTTTGCCTTATTTTCCACATTATTCTATTGCCCCATTAGTGCAAACAATTCTAACATATGGAGATAGACATCAAATGACCAATGTGAACAAATAATAATTAAATATACTAAAACTTGGAATATACTAATTCCTTTGCTGAATTCCCTAGGAGATAAGCAATTTATGTGAAAATTAAGAAGCATAAAGGATATAACAACTTAGTTTATTAAAATATGCTATGGTTTAATAATACGTGGAGAAAACAACTGTCATTTATTTTTTTAACAGGGAAGACTCCATCAAAAAATCCATATTAATAATGAGTTTTGCCTTCAATATTGAGAGGATATTCTTAAGTAATTTCTTTCTAAATTTATATTCTTTCTGCCTTTCTTGGCTCTGACTTGCTACTTGTATTCTAATTATCCATTCTCCTTCCTTACTTTTTATTTCTCTGCAATTGCATTTCTCTTTAATTTCCTCTTCTAGTCACCTAACATTCTCTATTATCCTTCACATTGATTCAGTAGTTCTTTAATTGCCATTCATCATACAAGCCTGTCAGGAAGTTGAGGAAACTAGTAATTTTTACAACCTAAAAAAAAACTTGGACTCATTGAATTGCATCTGAGATAAAATTTGTCTTGTTATATGAATGAATATAAGTTATCTCTCATGTTGAAAGGAAACCACTACTCTTAATAAAGATAAGTTGAGTTTACACTGGTGCAAGACGAAATTTTGAAAACAAATTGCTGTCTCATTTATTGTAAAATTTGTACTATGTAAATAAATATAATTTGCTGATTAGTGGATATTTTTGTGAATATATGTATATGTAAGTATTATTATATACACATGCTTTTCTGTGTGTAAAAAACAAAGGGTTTGTAACAATGTAAGATCTCTTTACACGTAATATTCAAATATATTATTTAATATGTTGACTAGCAGTTCGCCTCTATAAGTGAACAGTCAAAAGAAATGAGGAATCTTTATTCACTTGATAAAAAATGGAATTCCTCAAAAGAAATGCCTGGAATTCACTGAAAATAAGTGTAATAATTGAATCAATATGGTACTGAAACTCATTTTTTTATTCATATACTATGGAATAATGAAGTATTAATACAAATTGTATTTATAGATGCAAGGTTGCATTTCATTAGACAATTAAGAAAAATAAGAATTTTAAGAAAAATCAGTAGCTCTGATATGGAATACCAAGATTCTATTTCTACTGCTCACATACATTGCAATCAGTTTTATAAAGGAAATATATGATTGCTCTCATACATATAAACCAAAATAATGTCAAGTGTGAAAGACACTAAGTCAAGGTGGTACTCTATAAATGTAGAGAAACACTACTTAGCAGGTTCAAAATACTGGTAGTGTTTTCAAGTTTTTAATGTCAGTATATGTG
Organism: Solenodon paradoxus; assembly: GCA_004363575.1. NCBI lineage: Eukaryota > Metazoa > Chordata > Mammalia > Eulipotyphla > Solenodontidae > Solenodon > Solenodon paradoxus. The sequence goes on from RJWH01000903.1 coordinate 157,623, forward strand.
AATTCATATACTCAAATCAGTATTATGATGTTTTATCTAAAATGTACATAAATCCTTTAGCTAATAGAGCATGTGCAAAAATAAATTCAGAAATGACTCTGGCTTTGATGCAATATAGGTGATTACTATTCCTGCATGTGAAGATGGTACTTATGTTCAGAAACACTTAATATTATATATATTTTATATTCTTAAATTCAAATTTAAGTTACATGTAAAAGAGATATCCTTGCGAATGCATACTGTCATTGTTATAAATTGATGACTATGCATGACCTTAAGATATAAGTATCCTGTCAAGAAGTGTCATGATTCTCTATCTGTTAACACCTTTAACGTTTGTAGACTGCAGAAATTAATAAAATAACAAAACTTTGACATGCTTCAAAAATTTTTTGAAGTTCACCTTAAATGATCACTTTAAGAATTTTCTTTTATCACATATTTTGATACTTCCTTGTGCATTATCCTTGATTTTTGACGATATATGTTTTGCCCATGTCCTGCTTGATCTAGGTTTTAATGTGATATAAAGTCATATATTTTTGTTGTCATGTTGGAACCTATGTTAACCTCCCCTTGGTAAATGACCCTTAACTCCTATCAGAGCATTAATGGCTCAAAGTTCAGTTCTAAACATGAATATACTGAACATACTCTGGCCTAGTATCACACACATTTCACAAGGTATAGCTTCTTTTATGGATTCAGAGATAGCAAGTGCATTAATAAAATATAAAGATAATGCATTTAAGGCTGAAAATATTTTTCAAAATATATAACTTCTAGCCAACAAATGTAAAATTTGATCTCTAGTCATAGCTCAAATATACATTAGATAGATAATATGATATATTTTTCCACAATTCTAAAACTCACTTCCTTCAGTTACACATTTTTCACCAAATCTAGCATTAAAAAATGGAAAGATAAAATAACTATATATCACATGTAAAGCAATATGTTTAAGACCTATCAGGAGTCAAGAGAAATCACTTGTATCATGTATATTGATTAAAATCCTCAATGATTAAGATATATCATTTAAAAACAAATATTCATAAATTTAAACATTGACATTTTGCTCATTTGAAACTTCTGTAATTAAGTTTTCCAACATAGTTGCATAACATATGTGAGATCTTTGCATGTAATCATTCATACTGAGGGCTTTTATAAAAATATAAACATACAAAATTCAAAATAAAACCATTTCTGGACTCAGTATGATTCCACTGATCAGGGTGTCTGTTTTTGTTCCAGTACCAAACTGTTTGGATGATGATCACTCAATAATATAGTTTGAGGTCAAGGACTGTGATTCCCCACTGTTCTTTTTCCTTTTGGGATAGCTTTGGCCATCTAAAGCCTATGTTTATAAACTTCATATTGTTTACTCCATTTCCTAAAAAAATCCCTTGGATTTGGATGGGAATTGCCTTGAACCTATATATTACTCTAGCTAGAATGGCCATTTTTACTATGTAAATTCTTCAAGTCCATGAACTTGGGATGTTTTTCCATCTCTTTGTGTCTTGTTCTGTTACTTTTTTTTAAGATCCTGTAGTTTTCATTTTAGAGGTCTTTCACTTCTTTATTAAGTTTATGCCCAGGTATTTGATCTTTCATGCTGCTATTGTGAATAGAATTTCTTTTTCCTCTACTTCATTGTTCATATATAGGGATGCTACTGATTTTTGTGTGTTGATTTTGTGTCCTGCAACTTTGTTGTATTCACTTAAAGCATTTTTTCTCTACAGTCTTTAGGGTTTTGTAGGTATATTATCCTATCATCTTCAAGTAATATTAACCTTTCACAAAGGTGCCAAGAGCATATCATGGAGTAAGGAGAGTCTGTTTAACAACTGGTACTGGGAAAACTGGAAAGACATCTCCAAAAATAAAGAAGCTAGATTATTTATAATCACCAAACAGAAAAGTTAACTTACGATGGATCGCAGACCTGGACATAAGAACTGAAGCCATAAAATACCTAGAAGACAATGTGGGAAAAACACTCCTAATACCTCAACCTCAAATAAATCTTTGGAGAAGAGCAGCTATGGCATGAGACCAAAGTAAAACTAAGCAGTTAGGACTACATCAAACTAAAGAGCTTCTATACAACAAAAGAAACCACCAATGAAACAAAAAGACAACCCACAGAATTGGAGAAAATATTCACATAGCATACATCAGAGAAGAGCTAAATCTCCACACATGGCATACATTAGAGAAGAGCTAAATCTCCAAAGTATGTAATGAGTTTACACACCTCAGCAATAAAAAAGCAAATGACCAACTCAAAAAATGGGCAAAGGAACTCAATGGACAGCTGTCTAAGGAAGACACACAAATGGCCTACAGATACCAGAAAAATTTTCTACATCAATCATCATCAGAGAAACGCAAATTAAAATTATAATATGTTATGTGAGAATGACCTTTATCAAAAAGACAGGGATTTTTTGGGGAGTGAAGAAAAAGGAAACTTTCTACACTATTGGTGGGAATGTAAATTGGTTCAACCTCTTTGGAAAACAATATGGAAATTCCTCAAACAAATAAAGATGGAAATACCATTTGATCCCACTCCTGGGTTTATATCCAGAGAACATAAAATCTCTAATCAGAAGAAAATATCTGCACACCAATATTCATAGCAGCACAATTCACAGTAACCAAGATATGGAAACATCCTAACTGTTCTACAATAGATAACTGGTTAAAGAAACTATGGAATGTATACTCAATGATATTCTATGTAGCTACTGAAAAAAAAATGAAACTGTCCTTTGCAACAATCTTAATGGAATTAGACGATATCATGTTAAGTGAAATAAGTCACAAAGGAAAACAAAAATACAGGATGGTTTCATTAGTATGTGCAATATAATGAAATGATGACTGCCATTGGGGAGCCGGAAGGGAGCAAAAAGGGGGAAACTGGTGGTAAACGATATTGAAACTCTGGTTGCTGGTGTGATATAAATAGATTGAGATGCAATAACAGTATTCAAAATGAATATAGCATTGTGAATAAAAGATAAAATAAATATCAATAATATAAAATAAATTAACAGGTAAAAACACTATTAAATAAAAATATATATGGCATAAAATTAAAAATAAGAAGCAATATCCTTTTTAAAAGGCTTCATAGTCTCTAAGTGTAGGCAAATTATTCCTTGGTTTGAAGTGAAAGGCAGAAAGAGGAAAATTACATAAAATTGTATATTTAGATATCTATACATATATTTATCTGTCTAAATTTACATATGTAATGTTTTTATTTTTGTAGCATGTAGCAAATTTCCAGGCATCTGAGAGTTACAAGATCTTCTAATGGTCCAATGGACTATAGAATTATCTTACTAGTATGACACAGGAGATTACTTGAATAGTCAATAAATGACTAGGTTTGATGAATGGAGTTGAATAATTAGTAGAATTATCCAATTTAATATTATTAATAACTATTCACATATTCTTGCACTTAAATGTTATTCTTATATTGACTTCTTTTAATACACTTTAATTTTGTTTATTTCAGTATTGCAATTCAATGTATGAATTTTACATTATATTCCTTTAAAGGTATAGGTAATTATAAAACAACACAGTGACCCATTATTGTTTCTGTAACTCAATGTATTCCAAGAATGAAGTAGAAATACTGCTTTAATATTAGCTCTGAAAAATCTTAAGGAAAAGAAAAACAATTAGTGATAATGGTTTTCCAAATAGAAATAAACTTTCAAAAATATAAAATAATCTTTCAAAAATATAAAATATTAATGGATTATCTCAATTTCTTTTGAAAAATGTGATCTTGGAGCATAAACACTTCTTTTTTTCAGATAAACTCATTGCCCATAGTATTGTTTTACCTGGATATATTGCTATTAAAATGCTGTCAGCTTCAAATTCCCTGACTTATCATATCTGAAATCAACAGTTCTAATGTTACTTAGATAAAAATCTCTTGGCAATAGAAGTGATTCAAAAGTATAAAATCTTTTGTGAAATTCTGCATTCTAATTTGTCATGGGGAAACTATGCTATATCTTCTGAAAAGAAATGATCTGTGTGTTTATTTTTATAATGTATAACGTTCATGTATGTGTATTTACCAATGCCTTATTACATAAGTGAATATTGTTCATGGGCATATGTAAAATAATATGCTGATTTTCATCCTAGATTTTATGGTAAAATTTTTTCATAATATGTGGAATCATTTACATAATGTAGAAGCAAAGAGTTTTATATTCTCAAGAAATTTTAAGGAAAAGGAGGTAATTTTTTAAGACAAACCTATAGACAGAAAAAGAATGCAAGAAAGTTGCATTTAGGAATAAAATATATCTAGGGAAATTGTTGTATTTATTGCTCCTATCATCAGTTCCTCTACAGTTATCTAGAGATAGTAATCAGAAATGATCATAGACATACATAAAAACTCTATTCATGATTTTTTGGATATGTATTTTAGTTTTCTTGTCGCTGTTCATATCCCTTTTATCTTCCATTTCTTATGTAATTCTGGCTTCTTTTCTCTTCATTTTAAAATGTGACTTTTTGAATCCTGAGGACAAAATTGTTTTTATAGCAATATACCTCCAGATTCTAAATGAACATCAGTTCGAAAATAAAACACGCCTTGTTAAAATTTCTTCACACATATTTTAAAGAATATTTCTACTTTTGTGCTGTTGAAAGGGTGTCATCGCTCTGATGTTTTATCAATAGCTGAGAAATCAATCTATGCAGAGTGAATAGGAAAATGTGATCACATAGGGCTTCATTTATATATTGCTGTTTTGTATTATATTAGTTTGACAGGACTATTGAAACAAGTCCCACAGACTGGGTGGATCTGATAACAGTAATTTGCTTTCCCTAAGTATTGAAGGCTAGAAATCCCAGATTAAGGTAGCTGAGGGTTTGGGTTCCCCCTTGTCCCCTCGCCTTGTCTGGCAGATGACCACCTTCTCGTATCCTCACATGTTCTGCATGCTAAATCTTCTCTTCCTATGACGCCACTCATATTGAATTAGGGGCCACCCATTGGTCTTCGCTTTTCCTTAATATTTTAAAGACACTGTCTCTAAATAAAGTGATAATCTGAAGTACAGTGTGTTAGGACTTTAACAAATGAATTTAGGGATGAAACAGTTCAGCCTATTAACATCCACATTTGTAAATACAGGTAATTGTTTAAACCTTAGCTATTAGGATTGTAAATTTATATAGATTATTTAAATCTGTGAGAATTTCCAAATAGTGAAAGAAATCTTAAAAACAATCATCTCTAGAGGACATAAATTGTGTTTTATTCCATAATTTGTCATTAAGCTTTATTGTTCAATAAGTGATCATTGAAGATGTTGTTAATGAATGCATCATCATGTGAGCTAATGAATGAAAGATACAGAAATTTTACTAATTTTATATTGCTATCACAATAAAGATACTGATAGGAGGTACTAATGTGTATATCAATAAATACTTTAACCTTCATACCAATAAAAACATGCTTCAAATTTACCTCCTCCAGGGATATAAGTCAGTCCTGCTCTGGTTATTTTATTTTCCTTCCTCCAACTCTTCACTTATGAATTGAGCTTGAACCATATGTTTGCTCACATCTGCTGGTATGCTACTTATGGAAAATACTCAAATCTAGATGTGAATATGTTTTGTCTGTGTAAATTAATGTGTATGATCATCACGGCCATAGCCTGTACTTTTTATTTCCCCATATAACACCTAAATAGGTTTTCTCTGCACCGTGGTAACGCAATAAATTTTGCGCTAACTATTGTATAACCCATTCATGAGCCCCCAGTTGATATTTTTGTCTTTTTCTGCCTGCAAGTTGAAGTGTACATTTCAATTAGAGCTCCACTTAATGAAGAGACAGATTTGTCACAGAAACCAGAGTAAGCAATTTGTCATGTTGTTTTCATGAAACCATAAAATAGTATTTCAAACTCAAAGTGATATTTGGGAATTACTATACCATATCCGGAAATTCATAAAATGCAATATATGTATGCATAACAAATGAAGTGCATTGCAAAAATGAAAATGATTGCAGCACAACAGAGTTTGTAAATCAATTTGTGAAGCACTTCAGGATGAAAGACACCATACAATAAATATAGGTTGTGGGGCAATGCATATTTATTGCATAAATACAATTTTCTCTGCTAGAAGTTTTCAACCTCATTACAAATCTACAGGAAAGATTTTAAAATCTTTTGTTGATAGAATTTGAACACCTTTTTGATAGAAATTATTTTTGACATGGTAAACACACATTTCCTGACTTTTTTTTGTCTTCACATAACATAACCATGTTTTAACTGAACTAGGTTTCTTGTCTCTAGTTACTTCTAAGGAGATGAGTTTTTGTTCCTGACATAATTAAGATCCTGTAATTTTCCTCAACTCAATATATAGTCATTATTATCCCTGTTTTATAAATGAAGTTAAGGTTATGTATGTATCATTTGTATTTATATATACACATATGTATGTTATATATATATGCATACATATGTATAAATACATGTATATTATGATTGTATGTATATAATTAAAATTAACTTGGAGATCGACTTCCAAATGGTGTTTCAATAGGATGCATTTCCGGGTTGCTCCCCACAGACGCTGAAAAAAAAACAAAAAAATCACCTATTTTGTTGAGACAAACACAAAGAAACAACGGGCACTTCAGCTGGAGACAGAACAGCTGAAGACTGTTGGTAGGTGAGGATACCCAGCGTGGTACTGAGCTAATTCGCAGATTTGATGTGGGATGGAGCTTGGGAGACTCTGGATGTGCATTCCGGCGGAGGCTAGGGATTTCGGGACCAGCTGCAGAGGCACTGAGAGGCGGGCCCAGTGGGGCTGAGACACGGGCGACTTGGAAAGGGGTGAAAAGAGAGCCAGCGCACTGGGAGCTGAGCTGGAATTCACGTGGTGAAATTGCGCTGGGTGCAGTCATAAATGGAAATCAGCCAAATCAAACCCTCCCACAACCATTTCACACCGGAGCCTGGGGTCCACTGAGCAGAAATCCTGCCCACCGCATATCCACCCACCAAAACTCCCACCCATCGGGTGCCCCACCACCTGGATTACAGTGAGAAGGCCGTCCCAAACCTCAAGGTTACCTGCTAGCACCACCATGTGGGAAGAAGCAAAACTTCAGCCAGATTGCCAATCCTGGGCAAGTCAATCTATGCAATTTCAGGAAAATTGAATGCTCAGAAATAGAAACAGAATGCTGAATAGAGCAACAGCACAGAGAAATGTGCATGAAATGATGGATCCAATCAAAAACCCAGGGAAAAATCTGAATACATCTGAATACAGAAGACATATTTAAATTACCTGAAAATGAATTTAGGGTAATGGTGATTAACACACTCATGGGAATTCAGAAATCAGTAGAGGAAGCAAATGAGAATGTCAGGAAGCAAAGAGAAGAATTAAAACAAGACATCAAACAGATAAGAGACATGATGGCTGAATTAAAAACTCAATAGAGGCACTCAACAATAGGTTGGATGACGCTTCCAACAGAATCAGTAATCTGGAAGATTGCAGAGGAATAGAGGAACTCAATCAAGCAAACCAGCAGAGATAAAAATATTCAAAGAGTCGAAGACAGCATTCGTGACCTCTGAGATAACATTAAAAGGAAGAGCATTTGCATCATAGGGGTCCCAGAGGAAGAGAGAGAAAAAGGGACAGAAAGCATATTTGAAGAAATAATAGATAAGAACATACCCAGTTTGAAGAATGAAGCAAACCTCGATATCCAGGAAAGTCAAAGAGTTCCCATTAAAAAAAACCAAACAGATATGTACTTAAATACATCATCATAAAAATGTCAAAAATACAAGATAAAGAAAGACTATTAAAAGCAGCCAGAGAAAAATGTGTCACATTCAGAGGAACCCCCATAAGATTGTCAGTGGACTTCTCAAATGAAACTTTACATTCCAGAAGAGAATGGCATAATATACTCAAAGTGCTGTAAGAAAAGGATTTCCGACATAGGATACTAGGCAAGATTATCATTCAGAACTGAAGGAATGATAAAAAACCTTTCTGACACGCAAGAGTTAAAGGAGTACATCACCACAAAACCAGCTTTGCAAGAAATATTAAAGGATTTTCTGTGAATCATAAAGAAGCCTCACAGAAAAACAATAAGAGCAAACACTAAAAGTGGAGAGGAAGAGAAGAGAACAAAAATGTGGATAGATAGAATGAATGAAAGACTAATTGCTTTCAAATGAAATTAGGTAGTAAACAGAACTGTGATTGCTAACTTTAGGATAACCTCAAAATACACCCCCAGGGAGAAAGCGAGGAAGGTAACAAAAGGCAAAATCATTCAGAACATAACTGCACCCATCCGACCTAAAAAGAGAAAGAGAACAAAGTCATCATCTGGAGCAACATACAAAAGACAGAGTATAAAATGACACTAAGTAGCTATATATCAATAATCACCCTAAACGTTAATGAACTGAACTCACCAGTCAAATGATGCAGAAAGGCTGATTGGATTAAAAAACATGACCCAACCTTCTGCTGCCTTCAGGAAACCACCTTCTTCCAAAAGACAAACAAAATCAGTCAGTGGTTGGAAGACATACCTACAGTTGAATGACAACAAAACATCAGAAATAGCAATACTCATAATCAGATAAAACAGAATTCCATCTAAAAAGCAAAACAAAAGACAGAGATGGACCATATAATGATTAAAGGATCAATCCAGCAAGAAGAAATAACACTTATTAACACATATGCACCAAATGAAGGAGCATCAAAATATATCAAGCAAGTATTATTAGACCTGAAGAGAGACATTGAGAGCAGCACAATAATATTGGGGGACTTAAACACCCCACTTACAACAATGGACAGATAAACCAGTCAGAATATTAACAGGGAAACAGCCACCTTAAATGACCATCTGGAACAGATACATCTAACAGACATATACCGATCACTTCACCCAACAACTACAGATTTCACTTTCTTCTCAAGTGCTCATGGAACATTCTCAAGGATAGATCATAACGCTTGGACACAAAACATCTCTCAACAAATTTTTAAAGACTGAAGTCATACCAAGCATTTTCTCTGACCCCAATGGCCTAAAACTGGAAATCAAGCACAAAAAGAAAGCTGAAATAACCCAAACCAATTGGAAACTCAACGATATGCTCCTGAAGGACTCTTGGGTAAAAGAGGTAATCAAAGAGGAAATTAAAAAATACTTAGAGACAAATGAAAATGAGGACACAAGCTACCAGAATGTGTGGGATGCAGCATAAAAGGTACTAAGGGGAAAGTTCATCACAATACTGGCCTGTTTCAAGAAACAAGAAAAATTGCAACTAAACAACTCTACATTTAAAATAACTAGAGAAAGAAGAACAACTAAAGCCAAAAATCAGCAGAAGAAAGGAAATAGTCAAAGTTCGAGCAGAAATAAATGAAATAGAAAATAAAATGACAATTCAGAAAATAAGTGAAACCAAAAGTTGGTTCTTTAAACAAATAAACAAAATTGACAAGCCATTGGTTAGACTCACAAAGGAAAAGGGGAGAAAACTTGAATTATAAATGAAAGGGGAGAGGTTACAGCAGATACCACAAAAATTCAAAACATCTTAAGGGACTACTATGAATAGCTTTACACCATCAAATGGAAAACCTTGAGGACATGGATTGATTTTTAGAAAGGAAGAGTCTACCAAGACTGAACCGAAAGAATTGGAAAACCTGAACGTAACAATCACAAGCAAAGAAGTTAAAGAAATAATCAAGGGCATCCCTAAAAATAAAAGCCCTGAACCAGATGGCTTCTCCAATGAGTTCTACCAAACCTTCAAAGAAGAATTAACACAAGTTCTTCTCAATCTCTTCCAAAATATTAAAGAACAGGGAATTCGCCTAAATACTTTCTGTGAAACTAACATTACACTGAAATGCCAGCAGAGATGTCACCAAGAAAGAGAATTACAGACCAATATTTCTAATGAACATAGATGCAAAAATTTTGGACAAAATATTAGCAAATCGAATTCCCAATGCATCAAAAAAATCATCCATCATGACCAAGTAAGATTCATCCCAGTGATGCAAGGATGATTCAACATCAGTAAATTTTTTAATGTCATACACCATATTAACAAGAGCAATGAGAAAAACCACATGATCATATCAACAGATGCAAGAGAAAGCTTTTGATAAGATCCAATGTTCATTTATGATAAAAACCCTCCATGAAATGGGAATAGAAGGTTCATAGCTCAACATAATAAAAGCCATATATGAAAAACCCACAGCCAACATCATAGTTAATGGCCAAAAATTTAAAGAATTTCCTCTTAGGTCAGGAACAAGGCAAGGTTGTCCACTCTTACCACTACCATCCCACATTGTACTGGAGGTCTTAGCCAGAGCAATTTGGCAAGAAAAGGAAATAAAAGAAGTCCAATTCAGAAAGGAGGAAGTAAAACTCTTCTTATGAAAAACCCAAAAACTCTATCAAAAAACTTCTAGAACTCATCAACAAATACAGTATAGTATAGTGGCAGGCTACAAAATCAATGAACACAAATCTGTTGCATTTTTATATGCAAACAACATGCTAGAAGAAAGCAAAATCACAAAAAAAAAAAAATCACACCATTTAGGATAGAAGTTAAACAAATGAAATATCTGGGAATATACCTAACAAAGGAAGTAAAAGATCTATACATTGAAAACTGCAAGTCCTTCTTTAAAGAAATAGAGGAGGACACAAAGAAATGGAAAGATATCCCCTGCTTGTGGCTGGCAAGAATCAATATCATTAAAATGGCCATGTTACCCAAAGCAATATATAGGTTTAATGCAATCCCCATTAAAATCCCCTGGGCTTATTTCCAGAAAATAGAAGAAAAAATCTTAACTTTTGTATGGAACAACAAAAGACCCTGAATAGCCAAAGCAATCATTAGAAAAAGAACAAATCTGGAGGAATTACACTTCCAGACTTTGAACTATATTACAAAGCAAAAGTGATCAAAATGGGATCGTACTGGAATAATAACAGAGGCACAGATCAATGGAATAGAACTGAATGACCAGAAACTGACCCACTCACATACAGTCAGGTAATCTACAACAAAGGAGACACAAGCATTCGATGGAAAAAGGAAAGTCTCTTTAACAAATGGTGTTGGGAAAACTGGACAGCCACATGCCAAAAAAATGAAGCTAGACCACTAACACCATTCACAAATATTAACCCAAAATGGATTAGAGACTTGAACATAAGACTAGAAACCATAAAGCTCTTAGAAAACAACATAGGAAAGACTTTCCATGACGTACGTCAGTCATAGAGAAGCCTTTGGGGGCTCAACCCCACCATCAAGGGAAACAAAAAGGAAAATCAACAACTGGACTGCATCAAACAAAGGCACTTCTTAACAACAAAAGAAAACGTCACCAAAACCAAAAGAAGACCTACTAATTGGGAGAGTATATTTGCATTCAATTGTTCCAAAAAAGGCTTATTATCTAAAATATACAAAGAACTCATAAAGCTTAACAGCAGAAGAACAGGCAATCTAATCAAAAAGTGGGAGGAGGAATTGGAAAGATACTTTTTCTGAGGAGGATATACAGATGCCCAACAGGCACAGGAAATGACATCCTTATTGTTTGGCTATCAGGGAAATGCAATTTGAAAGAGCAATGAGATATCAGCTTACACCTGAAAGACTGGCTATTATCCAAAAGACTGGAAACAACAAATGCTGGTGATGATGTGGAGAAAACAGAACACTTTTGCACAGATGGTGGGAGTGCAAATTGTTATAACCCCTATGGAGAACAGTTTGAAAATTCCTCAAAAAACTGAATATGGTAATCCCATATGATCCTATCATTCTACTTCTGGGCATCTACCCAAAAGATACCAAAGCGCCCATCTGCAGAGATGTATGGATCCCCATGTTTACTGGGGCCCTATTCATAATAGCTAAGAACTGGAAATTACCTAAGTGCCCAACGTCAGATGATGAATAAAGAAGATGTGGTACATATATACAGTGGAATACTACAGTGCAAATGCTGGTGCAGCCCACTGGACAATGCAGAAGAAAACTTGGTGATTTGGTGGAGGGCATGGTGTGTTGAAAATATGTCTAACAAATGAGAAACCAGTACATTGGAAATTATTTTAATGCATAGAATAATTACTAGAGTAAAAACTAAATAAAAAGTAACATAGTTTACAGTTTACATCTAAAGTATAAGCATTTCTCAGAAAGTTTTTCATCAAAAATTATGAAATGTTTTTTTAAAGAACTGAGTGATGTAATGTGTAGTGTTTCAAATAGCATAAATAGAATTAATTCAATAAAATGTTCCATTGCGTCTTTAGAGATTACTAAAAAAATAGATGCGTAGGGTACAATTGCGGTAGCCTGGTAAATAAAGATATTTGTTTATCTTTTTTCAATAAAAATGATCAAACATATAAAAAATAAAAATGGAACAAACACCCGTATGTGTATATGAAAACCAAATTGATTTGATAACCCATTTTTAATATTTTGCTGTATTTTGTCATTCCTTTATAGTTCATAAGAACTTTCATGGTAAAATATATGATCAGGAATCACCAGAAAATAATAATTGTCAAAACCACACCATATAACATAAAAATAATATCCAAATGCTATTCAGTGGGCAGTGAACATTTGATTGACTTCACTTATCCCCGATATACATGTTTAACTTTTTTAATACAAAAGCAGCCTGCAATCAAACACCATACTGTATATTTTATTATCAATGAAGCTTTATATGAAATTTAATATACATTCATATTAAAAACTCAAAACAGTAGTAATGGAAGAACTTTTTTTAATACAAAATGTTCTTGCAATATATAGCTAACATTAGAATTATGGAAACTATATACTTGGTACCTCATGATCTGGAATGAGACAAAAAACTATCTCACCACCCTGTATGAAACATCATAATGGAAATTTTGGCTAATACAATAAAGAAGGAATCTACTAAACAACAGCAGACTTCTGGAACAAATAATTTTGTTTATGTCATAGGAAAATATGTCAATACAAAGGCTATTCAGTTGTATATGCTTTTAAACCATTCATGAATAATTGAAATCTGAAATTAAAAATAAATACAGTGGCACCAAAAACTAAGTTATTTATAGCTCTACTCAATTTGATCGCAGATCTCTGTAGAAACACAAAATTATTGATGAAAAACTAAAATATCTAAATAAGCAAAGATTTAAGCCTTGAATATAGATATTTTAATAAGTCAATTCTATCACTTTTATTTCATCCTATTAAAAATGCTGGCACACCTTTTTATAGATATGAGTAACTTGATTGACATTGAATGTTAAACCTTTTGATCTGGGATGAGACAAAAACCTCTCTTCACTGCTGTGTGGTTGCAGCCATCTGTCATGGTAGCCTGAAGCATGTCCTTCTGGCCAACAGGTCATATAACATGAGTAAGCAATAGACTTAACTGTGCTCTGTTGCTAAAATTGGGTATTGTTTGATTCTGTAGCAAAAATCTATCCAAGTGAGATAATAATGAACATGGCCACTGAAACAAGATAAACATGAGTTCAAACATTTTCTTACACAATTTCTTGTGTATGTGACTAGGAAGCTGCTCATATTCTCTGCGTCTATTTTTCACATTAAAAACACCTAAAATAGAAGGTATCCGACAATTCTATTATTAGTAGTACTTGGTCTAAGGATAGTACTGAACTCATTCTCTCAATAAAATTGACTGGGGAGTGGGAGCAAAAACTCATGTGGAAATGGAGACACATACTGTGATGAACAATGATAGATTCTTTAGTAATAGAAATGGGTTTTTAAAAACAAGGGAAAAAATCTGTTGTTTCCCTGAGATTTGGTTTTCCAAAACCAAAGATTAACATTGTTCGTAATTCACTTTTCAAGTAAGGCATGGAAATTAAATGAAACAAAGTATAATAACTCTTTTCTCTGCTAGAGTTGATATCACTGTCCAGAGTGAGCGACTCCCCATGAATAACACATTGGCTCATTAGCATATCAGAGCAGCTCTTATTTTGCAGGATTTTACCAAGTGGCTGAAGTCTTTGATTCCCACTAAAAACTTTTGGGCATGCTGTTACTTCACAAAGGATTAGTAGCTAATGTAGAGAACCTAATCTTTCATTTGGGACGTTTTGTACTAATTTAAATACTTAAAAAACAAGTCCATAACTGAATGCCACGCAAGACATGCTGCAGCTCAAATCATCTGCTCTCATCCTTAAAATACTGATTTTGTTATGGCCTACTTCAGAGGAGGGATTCTTTTTTGACACAGTTTTATGGTTAGACACACATTTTGTTCAAAAGACATGGAAAATCAAGAAGGAACCACACATTCTATTCAGGAAATTCTGCTGGAAAGAACACTGGAAAACCATTCGATTCAGTCATACCCAGAGAAGTACGCATGTGTTCTTTTGTCCAATTAGCCTGCAGCATTCCAACAACACGGAGAACTATGCAGATGAGGAGGTCACTGTATCTCCTCTTGGTTCCCTCATATTCTCTTAGAAATGACAGGCAGGTAAATAAATTATAATGTATTTATATTAGACACGTTCCATTGAGGCAGGTAGTGTTTGACATGGTGCTCAGATGAAAGTGGCAGATTGAACTGCCTAGAGAGTTAATTTAATCTTTAAACTAGATTTTACCTTCTGGCAAAGGAAACTGTGATGAAAGATGGGGGAGGGGAGAGGGTAAAGAGGGAGGGTTGGAGGGAGGGAGAGAAAGAGAAGCATATTATCTTTGGCTAAAGAAGTAGCAAATGAAATAAACTTATGTAGAGAAGAAAATTTAAGATGTGCTGAAAACTGAAAAATATTTTAGTTGAGAAGTGATGTATCTTTTTGGACTGACATTCTAGAGGACAAAAAGGTTGTTTTTAAGATATTCTTAAAAGAATATCTTAAAAACAACCTTTTTCTATGGATACTGGTCTAGGAATAAAAATTTTAGGTGTTAAAAATTAAATTAGGGTTTTTAGAAAGATCATTTTGTATGAAAGCCAGGAAGATTATATCTGGCATTAAGTAATAACTGAAGTCATTTCTAATATATTCTATAGAAAAAGGCACAAATATTTTAGTATATATGTAATCAACAAATGCAAACATTTCTATCTTAAATAATTAACTATAAATAACAATTATACGTATGAATAAATATTCATAACAGAATTGGTCTATCTAAAATTTACCAATCATTATTTTCAATGAAATGGACATTTAAAAAGGACTTTTCTACATTCCTATAATTTAAAAAGAAAAATATGAAGCAAAATGAATAACAGATTGCTAGCGGTGGAAAATAGCTTAAAAGTAAATGAAATTTGGGTGTGCCCTGGTGGTCTAGTGGTCTAATACACCTTGGGAGCAGTCCCACCTACATTTCTAGGTCCCAGGTTCAAGACCTGGGGCCAAGAAGAACAACCAATGTGAACAAACAAAAATAAAGTGCCTCTTCTGTTCCTCTCTTTCTGTCTTTCTACTCAACTTAATTCCTGCCTGTACCATTCCTTTAAAAAAAATAGTTAAAGTTAAAAGTATCAAATACAAAACCAATCACCTGAAACATACATTTTTATGTAAAATTGTAAATGATTGAGACTTCATTGCAATCATTAAGAGCTAAAATATATAAAGTTTATAACACTATTTAATACTTTAATATAAATACATTTTAAAGATATATTCTATATCTTACTCTGGGTTATGTTAATGTGGATGTGAAGTAGAAATCTATTTAATTATATAGTTTAGATTTGGGCATTTGGTTTAGTATAAGTGAAGTAGCAATAATTTTTAATTCATAAAGTAATAAATAATGAGAATACTACAATAAATAAATACAAGAAGTCACAGCTATTAACTCTGAAACACTGAATGTTTAATCATTGTCTTTTTTCTTTTTGGCTATATTTTGCATATACATATGTTTTGTTTCCTTTTATATATATATATATATATATATATATACATATATATATACATATATATATTTTAAAAAGTGACAAACAATTATTTTACTACTCATCCAAAGCGGGGGGCCAGAAATATAATATAGATAAGTTGAGGTTGACTCTTTCATATCTGTTGAATAACATCCTGCACCTCACACAGGATATGGAAACAACTTCACGAAGCAGTGAATTAAAAGAAGAAAGCTGGTAGAGGAAAAAGAACATGTTTAAAAGAACGCATGTTTGAGATTGTACTGTGTGAGTAGGAAAAGGGAAAATGATTAGCAGAAGTCTGAAAGTACAAGAGTAAGAATGCAGAGAACAGCACTTATGCAATAATAATAATATGCAGTTAGGACTGATGAAAAATTTCACAAATCATGTGCCTGGGAGACAGAAGAAACGGGAAGGTAGATGGGGGAAAAGTAGCTCCCTTTGTCAATAAGAAGGCATCATATTGGTATTTTAACAAGCAGAATATATGATGATAGCCAAACCTACTTAGACAAGTGTAATGCAGGTAATTATCATAGCCAGTTCAAAGTGCGGATTAAAGTGTAGTGTTTTATTTTTTTATGAATATTAGCAAGGAGGTAAAAAAGTGATACAAACTAAGTCTATCCTTTCACAGCCTGCATAATTTATCTGTGAGATAGGTTATAAACTATCAGATTAAAGGTCTTTTATTTCCAGTTTATGTGAGAGAATGAGTGGATGATGAACCATCTCATAGTGTATAATTCATTGCACAAGAATAAAAAACGAGCATCATAATAACGACAGTGTTGATACCAGTAAGAATGACCATTTATTGCATGATGGCTGTATATCCCCAGAATTCTTCTAAGTAGTTTAATGTATTTTTACATTTAATTTTCTGAATAATCCCATGAACCCCAAGTGTTTAGCCATTGTTTTTAGTGCTTGCATTGCCTTGGAGGGAAGCTGAAGTGAGGAGTTGTGTAGGCACTAAGATATATACACAGCTCCTCCCTGCAGCACATATTAAGTATCTTTTAGTTCAGTGACATTTAACTAATAAAGGCAGAAAATGAAATAGATATACTCCCAGCTTCCCATTTCCCAGATGGACAATTCTAGAAGGCATTTTCAGGTTTTTCAGAGATCTTGTGAAATTGAACCCCCTTTGCTTATGACATTTTCTCATGCCATGTTTCATTCTCCTTATCCCCTCATTCCTGATGCCTGTGACCTTTCCCTGAAATAAATTTCCTCCAACTGTGTTGTTTTTAAGACTAAAGGGGAAACCAAATTAATACTTACTTGTTATCCAATTATACTTGTAGAGAGCATGAGGTTCAGATGGATGCAGTGTTTCAATGAAAGCCAATATAGTCAGAACTCACAGCGTAACCACAACTCCAGAAACCCAGTGAGAGCCTGGGCTAACGATGGAAAATGCCAAAAAGATGATTTCCACTCCCAGAGTCTCATAATGAGAAATAACTAGTGCCACATTTATGTATCTAACCCGTTATCTGCCATGAACAAAGGGTCTACACAGGGATGTGTAGACAGGTCACCACATCCTTGAAAGTACCCTGGAGGTTGCTTATGATTCTATTTGTAATATGATCTGAGCAGAATAGGTTATCAGAATCAAGTTTGAACCCAGATATTTTTGACAGTTCTGCTGTCAGCAATTAAACACCCTCATTTTCTTTACCATGACTTTCTTGCCATAAACACTATAAACTCCCCTATATACAACTCTATGTCTTCCCTTCAATGAACTCTCTTCAAAAAGAGTTGTAAACAAACAGTATTTTGCAAAACTATGAAAAACTGTCATATTCAGAAATTTTTTTTTTATATAAGATGGTTTTTGTACTTATTTTTTAGTGTTACAATATTTTATTGAAGGAACATTGAATTATAATATTAAATAGGTTTAAGGTATACATCATAGTAAATCGACATCTATATATATTACACTGGAAAATGTATTTATTATCAAATATTCAAAACTTCAAAATGTTTTTCAAAGATCATAGTGTAGCTATTGCTTTTAGGTGTTATAAATGTACTTTTTCTTAGACATCAATGAATATGGCTTATTTCTAAGTATAGTAGATGTTTTTAAAGGTTTCTATGGAAGTTTTTATAACACTATTAATATAGCTATATCAATCAATATAGTAATTATATATTATAATTAATATAAATACAACCAATCATATAACTTAATTATATTATTGACACTAACAATACACTGTTATTAATAATATTAATGTATTAATGTATGATTGGTAATATAATAATGCATTGAGTATATTAATGTGTAACATTATTATAACATCAATAATATAAATTGTATATAATATAAATTTATATGTATATTATTATAAATTTAATAACATTAAATAACAATGTTGTATTATAAAAATTGATAATATAAACATTATTAATATAAATTTAATTGTGAAGTTTACTCAATACTGAGGCCATATGAGGCTTATACGGAAGAGTACCTGTAATCACTTTATGAAATATTGTACAAGAGAAAGCTTCAGAAACTAACAGTTCCTATTCATTTAATTACATTTCTGTTGTTTAATCACCTCAGTAGGAGATGTGTTATTTAGTGGGTGATATTTTCTTCGCACCATGAGATGCACATTCACAGTGCTTATCTCTATTAGCTTAATTAGGAAATTGCAATTAGAAAAAAAGAGTATGTACTGAACGTTTATTTGAACACAGGGAAAAAGTACTGGGAAGCCAGTGTGGTGATGAGAACTTAATGTTTATGGAAACCTTTCTGGATTATAACATAAGTATCTGGTATCTTAGTTATTGTTCAAGGGTTTCCATAGTGTCTTGAGCATTCTGTGCACATAGCAGACATCAATACTGAAAGATTTAGAAAATACCTGCATAATTGCACTGTTGCTTTGAGAATTTTAAAGATGTATGAAATATATGTATGAAAAACAGCATTCTACCTTCCATTGTTCTTGGAGGAAGTGGTGGAAACTCATTAATGAATGACTGACATCTGTCTAATTCCGTTGTGCCCTGTTGTGCTTTTCTCTATTTGGGAAAAAATAAAATTGTGTTCTTTCAAATGAAAAAGAGTTATATGATATTCTTCATAACAGTCATTCTGAAATACTTCCCTGAAGGCAAATTTGTGGTAATATGCAGATGTTAGTCAAACTCTACCCTAAAATGCTCAATTATATCAAATCAGAGTAGTGAAAAATGCATATTTTCATTTTCATGACAACATTTAGAATACGTGTAATTTATACTCTATAGAAAGAGTTTAGACTCATACTTAAAGAGCAGGTAAATTTGATTCTAGAGATTAAAGCAGTTTATTTAACACAACAAATAGTGCCCAGCACAGATTGACCCCTCCACCTCTTCAGAATATCCATTGATATAATCGTCCACCAAACGCCATGACTTCTAGAAACTTGAATGCTCTTTCCCCACTCTTTTTATTCTTCTGATTTCTTTTCTTGAATGCCCTTTCATCCTTTAACCTAACTAATCACCACATATTTTCAAAAGTCAAATCAGGAACCCTCTAATTCCGGAATGTCTTCCTAGGTAGAATGTACGTCAGTTGGAATATTTCG
Source organism: Solenodon paradoxus (assembly GCA_004363575.1). Taxonomy (NCBI): domain Eukaryota; kingdom Metazoa; phylum Chordata; class Mammalia; order Eulipotyphla; family Solenodontidae; genus Solenodon; species Solenodon paradoxus. The sequence goes on from RJWH01000903.1 coordinate 177,368, forward strand.
CGGCATTTTTCTTGTAATTAAAAAGGGATTATGTATAGTTTTGTGAAAAACCTGTAAGTTGGACTCTGTTCTCTATTCTCTGCTTCTCTCGCAACCCTAGCATGCTCTTATCATGGATCTTAACATTGTAGTGAAATTTTATTAAGTATTTTATTTTTCTGTCTTGTGAATTCCTAGAAGGTATGGATAGAAACTTTGTCAGCATTTTATACACTGAGTCAAATAAACTATGCTGAGCCTCAGGTATTTGAAGGCCGACCTCACTTATAATACAATAAAAAACATTTTATATAAAAAATATGTCCAGGTTTGCACTGATTTCAGGAAATTGCTTGACCTGCAGTCATCCAACTTCTACTTGAACATGTTCAGTATTGGAGACCATAAGAGAACAGTACAATGTTTAATTTTTCTAAATAAATTTTTATTTTAGAACCATTTTAGATTTACAGGAAAATTGAATCAAAGAGAATCTTCCCAATATCATATATTCAGTTTTCCCTATTGCCAACATCTTACATGAGTATGGTTTAACTTTTACACTTAATGAAGCAATACTGGCGCAAGGTGAATAGTTTATTCAAATCTCCTTTGTTTATACCCTAATGTTTTTTTCATGTTCAGATACTTGCCTAGAATACTGCATCACACTTGACTGACCTTTCTCCTTAGGTTCCTCTTGAATACGACGGTTTCTTAGATTTCCCTTTTGTTTCATGACCTTGACCATTTGGGTAGTACTGGTGAGATATTTTGTCAAGCATACCTCATTGAAATTTTTTTGGCATTTTTCTTGCGATTAAAATGTATTGCATAGTTTCTGTGAAGACTATAATACAGGCAAATATTATTTTCATCACATCACATCAGAGATACCTTCCATTGAACTGACATAACACTACTGACATTGATCTCCAAAACCAGGCTCAGTGGTATTTGTCAGACTTCCAAGGAAAGTTCTTCCTTCCTTTCCCTTCCTATACAGAACTCGCTGGAAGGACATCACTCTGTGTAGGCCAGACTTAATGAGTGGAGAGTGATATTCTAGTTCTGAAGGTAGATTGCATATATATCACTTGGAATTCCTCATGGAATATTTGTCTGTTGTCCCTCATTTAGTCATTCATTTATTCAATCATTTATTCATATCCATATGAAATCATGGACATTTTATGCTTTGGGTTATAAACTAATGCTCTCCTCATTATTTTGTTATTGAAATTGTTCCAGTATCGGGCACATGTTTCAGTTCACTCTTCTGTCTCTTGATATACGCTTGTGTGTGTGTGTGTGTGTGTGTGTGTGTACGTACTTTCTGCATTTGGGCTCTGCAACATGCTCTAAGCACATCATGTACACTCCTTGGCATTGTTCTAGATCAGCTCTTTGTACAAGGAGCTTCCTCTATGGAAGAATGGTATTAGACACCAAGGTCTGGATATTTGCTTTGCTCATCGCTACTTGGGATGTCACTGATTCTAGGCACTAGGCACTTTGAACTGACAGAACAAGGGAATACTCGTGTATAAACATTTCTAATAACACTTGTGTATGTAACACTCTGCATCTATATTAAACTAATTAAAAAATTCTAACCTTTGACCTATATGTAAGTTTTCACTCTTAACAGCAGAAAGAGAGCTTTGCCCTCCATTTTCCTGGCTGTTCAGTTTCAGTATACTTGTACTGAAATTGTTAGTCCCTAACTCTAAAATTGTTAGTCCCTAACTCTAAAAACAACAAAACCAACCAAATAAAACTTTGCCAACAAGATTTTGGTTTTTATTTTCAATTTATTCGCCTTTAATTTTAGACTAGTCAGGTCCACCATTAAACACTCATTCCCTCTCTCCTCAGCCAGATTTATTGAGGTTATTTCACATGTTTGTAATAATGCAGTTGTATAGTTTTGTCACATTCTGAATTCTACACTGATTTCCCCTAGTTCCTAAGTGATTTTTGAGAAATCACACACCGAGGTCTAATATTTGTTCTCCAAACTCACGTGGATTTAAAAATATGTATCATCCAGTGTCCTAGAGAATTGTTTCTAAACAATTTTCTGTGTTACCTATTTAAATTGTTCTCAGCCCTTAATAATAACTGCTTTTACAGTATCTGTAGTTTTCTCTTTATAGAATATAATTGGAATTATATGGTTTATAACTTTTTGATACTAGCTTATTTTAAGAATAGGTATTAAGATGTATCCATCTTTAAGACTTGATAGGTCATTACTTATTGCTAAATAAGCATAGGCAACAAAAATAGAACACTGTAAAATAACTATAGCTTATACAAATATACTTTTTTCAGCAGCTCACCTCTTAAAGAGCATCTTTTTCAACGATTAAAAACCCACAAACATTTGACTGCAGAATTTTGCATGAATTTAAGTTTAAAAATCAGTTGATACTTACTTGATTACAGTTGCTGCACCTTTTTGCATTTCTACTAGCAGTGATAAGATTGATTTTGCTCTGCATTCTCAATAGCACTTGATATTGTCAGGTTTTAGATATTAACCACTCTAATAATTATACAGTGGAATCTCACCGCTATTTTAACTTGCAATTTTCTCATGACAAATAATGTTGAGTATAATTTTATATGCTTGCTTATCATCTCTATTTTCCTTCATAAGTTTCAATTCTTTCTTCATGTTAATTGTTTTAAAATGTTTTTCTTATTAAATATAAAATGATTTTTTATATTTCAATATACATTCTTATTTAGGTATATTTTTTGCAATTTTGTTTTTGCAGTCATGACTTATGAATAGTAGTATCATTTATAGAGAAATGTTTTTGGTTTTAATAAACTTATTTCTGTCATGGCCTTCTCATTTAGTTATCAATAATCAAATCCAAAGTTACACAGAGTTTGTACTATTTTTTTCTAGAATCTAGAATTTTGAATTTTACAATTAGATTTTTGATTCATGTTGAATTATTTTTTGTGAACAAGTAAGACATATGTGTCTCGGTTTTTTTGTTGATGTCATTGTTGCCTGTAGATATACTTTTCCACCACGGTTATTTGAAAATATCCACTATCTATGATATTCCCTTTGTTTTTTGGACTAAGCTCATCTGCTAATATTTATGTGAACCTCTTTCTGTGCTTCTGTTGTGTTCCATTGAAATGCATATCGGTTCTTCCTCAATACATCTTGTGTTGATCACAGTAGTTTTGGAGTAAGCCTTGAAATTAGGCAGTGTGAGTTCTCTGACTTAGACTAGTCTAGTTGACTAGTCCTTTGACTTTCCTTAGAGACTATAGAATCAATTTGTCAGTATCTACAAAATATCTTGCCAGAATTTTCATTGGAATTACATTGACTCTTTAGCTATAAGTTGAAATAATTCACCTCTTCACAATGTTAGATTTTTAAATCTATAAATATGGATTAACTTTCCCTTCATTTAATTATTTTAGATTAAAAAAAACTAGTGCATATATCGTGGATTTATACGTAAATGCTTCATTTGTGATGTGATCATAAATTTCATTGGATGTTAACATTTCAAATTCCACTTTTTCATTGTTTTATTAAGCAATAAAACTCAATTTTTTATTTTAACTTGTTTCATATGGTCTTGCCATTAGTTCCAGCAGGTATTTGCCACTTACTATTTCCTACATAGACAATTATGTAACCTGTAATTTTTGAAGTTCCGTAGTTTTCCCTCATTGTGTATACCTTCTTTCTTTTTTTTTTCTTGCAGTGCATATTGCATTTAGTATGATGCTGAATATGATTGGTGAGAGGGGCACCCTTTTTTTCATGCCTATCTTAGGGAAACAGCTTTCAGTTTCTCTTCACTATGCATGATGTCAGCTATAGGTTTCTATAAATTTATAAAATTTGTGATTACTACTTATCGTTCTCATTTTGAAGAGATGTTGGATTATTTTCAAATATTTTCTCTGCAACAACTGATATTAATATATGCTATTTTGCTACTTTACCCTGTTAATATGGTGAATCGCTTTGATCATATTCTGAATATTGAGCCAGCCTTGTTTTCCTGGAATAAATTCCATTTGGTCACAGTGTAAAATTATTTTTATACATTATTGGTTTAGATGTGTATGTTACATCTCTGAATATTGTCTCAGAGTTATTAGATGGACTGGGATTAAATTTTTTTCTTTCATTTCAGTTTGGAAGCTTCCACTGTCCTCTCATCAAGCTCACTGACTTTATTTTCATCAGCTAGTAAGTTAATCAAATGACTTTGTTTTGTTGAATTTTTGATGTCTGGCATTTTCTTTTGCTTCTTTACTATCTCTGTTTACATTACCTGTTTGTCAGTACATGTGATTATATGCACCAGAGCCCTTCACGTATTAATTATGGTTAACTTAATTTCCCTGTCTGGTAATTTTAACATCTATGTCATATCTGAGATTGGTTCTGATGCTTGCTTTGGTTATTCAGGCTTGTTCTTGCTTTCACCATGCTTTATAAGACATGAAAGTTAGACATGAATTGAGTAAGAAGGAATGAACTAATTACTCTTTAATGTGAGCTTTCTTGTTAATTGGGCTAGGTATTTGTTTTTTTTTTTTAAAATGTTTGCTGTAGCTGTAGTTGCAGTAGGTTTCAGATTTGTTTAGTGCCTGTTTTCTCTCCCCTCTTGACTTCAGGCTTCATTAGTAAACTTCTGGCTGGCTGTTGTACAAGTAAATTGTAGGGGAGGGGTGTGACCTATAATTTTAGGATTAAGTCCTCTTTTAAAGGATCTGTGTCTCTGAACTGGAACCTTCATGATTTTTGCTTGGATCTTGAAGCTCCCTACTTCTCCAGATTTAGGTGAGAGAGGAAAGCAAGATGGTGGGAGTGTGAGGCTTTGGTAAAATCTTTTCATTTTAGAGCAGGTTTTGTTAAGAAGAAAACCCTGGGTACATATTACACTTTTTTTTTTTTTTTTTTTTGAATTTGAAAAAACCTGGTGGGTTCATGGAGGAAAATCCCTGGAAACTATAGGAACAGTGCAGCCATTAGTTGTTTTTAATTCTCATTCATATACATAAAATTACTACTGGTTTCGCACTCCCAGTTTCTGCCCCAGGTAGGCAGAGCTCCTGTGATTCTGTGGAATCTGCTGCCTTCCTAGATTTTGTGGTGATGGTTTATTGCATGAAATTGGTTTTGGGTGTATTCAAGAAAGTTTCTGTATAGAATTCAATTTGCTCAACTTTGTTCTTGGAAGTAGAGGAAGGACAACTGCTGGGCTCCCAACATCTCACACTTGAAACAGTTGTCTCTATGCATTTCTGAGCACTGAGTCTTCTCTTTTGGTTTTATCTTAAATGGAAAATGAGCTCTCTTAAATTGCATCATTGACTAGATAACAGATTCCTAATCTCAGAATCTGGACAGTACTATCCACATTAATCTTAACAAATATTTAAAGACATTGTTTTCTCCCCAACCCTTTCCTTATCTGGATTCACATTGACCATTGCTACAGAGTAAAGTTGTTCATGATATGTCTCCTTTTGGTTTCATTGTATCTAATAGCATGATGAGGTTGTAGTAGTTTAGCTCATTTTAGAAGAGTTTGTTGCTAAATTTTGAGGAAATGTTTGAGAACTGGTTGTTAAACAAAACCATTATCAAAAATAAACTTAAAAGTTTTAAATGTAATGGTTTATGCTAAAATATACTCAATTCATAACTTCTTAATTATCCTGTTATATTTTCAAGATATTTATACTTTTGAGGTTATATCTATCAAGTTTGCATGGTGGAGATGTTAAAGTGATGTGCTAATGTGTGTCAGCTTTGGGTTCAGTACCATCAGCTGGATACTGGGAAATATCCAGCACACTGTCAATAAATACCTCGGAAACTGACAAACACTATAGATCAGACTTGATTCTACACTTCAAATGTGATGGAGAACATATCGTGAAGTTGTTTTTATTTAGCTTAAATTTGAAAATGCATTCATCTTTAGCTGTTATGAACAGCACAGACAATTAAGGGACTTTCAGTATTCGAAAGTTGTTCATGTCATTAACAAACAAGATAGTCTGTATTTTTCATTCACATTATTCTAGTATGAAGGGAACTATCAAAGAACATCCGTGCTGCTATGTGGATCTGTCAGTTGCAATTCCTGCTTAGCCTTGGGTACAAGCGTTCAGCAAAAATTAATGAAACTATTCTCTGTGAATCAAGTGACTTAAGAATTTACAATAAAGTCTATAAATATTTTATTATCATTTATAAATTATACAGTATATTTCCTTTGCATTAGTAAAATTTATGATGAAATCATTTATGGAGACATACACATACTTTTTTTCTGAGTGTAGTTGTTAATTATTTACTTGTGCACATCTAATTTTACCCCGTCCTTTACATGCACCCTACTTAATATGATCCGTGTTTATGTAAGCACACAAAATTTAACAAGAATGGCAGAGCAATTAACACATCTCCTATGGCTAAATACATAAGCAGTTATAGTTTTTGTATATGTAAACCCTCTGGAGAAGGATTTAATGTAAGTTCAGTGAACATGGGATTTCATTATATTTAATTCTCAGAAAGCTCTGAAACATGTTCTTCTCTGTCTATCCTTGTATCTCTCATTCAACATGATATAAAATGTGCACAATACTTTCATGGTGACCCATTCTTACTGTAGTAAAACAAATTCACTTTTACTCTCTTGGTCGTATGGATTAATACAGTTCAGTTTTCAAAGTCTTTGATACAAGTTCAAATATAGTGATAAAATATTTAAGCTTAACTTCTAACTTTTTGAGAAATACCTGGAGAAAATGATAGCTAAATATATTATACAATTTATCATTGGATAGATCTCTTTCAACTACATATTCTTTAGGACCCATTTGATTTTATGAAGGTGAAACGTATGTTAAATGATATTTTAAAAAGTTAATTTGAAAATGTGTAGAATTTATTTTAGGTAAGATAAAGATGCTGCTTTTCAAATTATGTGTAAAGGGTCAATAAGTGAATTTTATTTCATTTTTTCAAGATTATTTTTCTAATATTGGAAGTAGCAAAGAGTCAAATGATCACTGATCCATTTTTTTAAATCAAGATCTCTTTTCAGTTTTGGGGACTTCAACTCATTGTAGTTTAGCAATGATCACCATAGGTAACCAATTTTTAAAAATACCTACTTGAATGAGAAATCCTTTTTTTTTTCACTTTTTCCCTAATTGATTCATTACATAAAGTAAAATGAATTCATTGTTATTCCTTACAAAGATAACATTTAATTTTAAGACATACTTTTTGAAACTCTCAATATAAAATGTGCCATTGAATTACTATTATAAATTATTGTTATCAAAATATATTCTAATCACTCAATAATGCTCAATATTTAATCAACCAATGTTCTTGGTGCTTTACTTATTAGATTGTCTTTTATAGCTTCATCCTTACAACAGTCACTCTGGAACAATGACTCCTTGCTCGTCTCATTCTGAATGTTATTCTAATTAATGCTACTGAAAATGACATAATACTTATGACAAAGTTGGCTTGTGTTTAAAAGCATATTGAATTATCAATAAACAAAAATTGTTAGTTTTTTTTCCCCAATGAAAATCACATTTATGATGCCCTTGTTAAAGAGTTTCTTGTAATTAATAAATATACAGATTTTACAGCTAGGTTCTTTGGAATCAGAATGTGAGATAAAGATAAATATGCAGGAGATTTTTCTGAAGTGTTCTTGAGATCAAAACTTGTGGAAAACCAAGGGAAGAAAGCAGGGATAGACAAAAGTGGTGGTTAAGCTGTCATGTAGGCACGATGAATGTCCTGGCTGACCCCATGTAATGCCAAAGGGATGAGGTGGTCCATTGGGGTTGGACCATGCTGGGGTAAAACTAAGCCTTTATACTGAGCATGTTGGCAAGTATGCATGACCTAAGGAGAGCCAAGCAAAAGCAGCAGATGACGGTACTCCTAATACATGGGGACATAAGTCCTTCATTCCCAAAGAGAGATCTTCGTGGCAAAGTGCAATGCCCACCATTGTCAGCACACCTGCTGTGTCTCTAAGTCCATGTCCTATGATGTATTTGTTCTAGATGTGGCTCCTCTGCATCTCAGCTGTGTCTCTTTTCGTGGGAAAAAAAGATAGTAGAAGAAAGTTACTGAATGAACGAGAAACATTGCTGCAGCTGGTCTCAAGGCCACAGATGACACTCATGCCTTCTTTTTCTTTTCCTTCTGCATTCCCTCTGCTGGGATTTGTTGGCCTCCTTGGTGACATGACCATGATCAGAGTAAGAGAAGACTAAATCCATGATCAGAAGACTTCCTGATATGCTGCTCTTGTTATTATCTGTTCAAATGAAGCCAGAAGACGCCAGGAGGAACCCACTCATGACCCCACAGCAGAAGAGCCGTATTCTCTTGGTGGCCACAGCCAACCACTCCTGTTAGCATGATGACTCCACTTTTGCCTGATGCTTCTTTGACATTTGGAATCAAATTCCAGGGACTTCTAAACCCACAAAACTAAGAAGCACAAATTTTCTAAGTGGATCACTGGAATGTTGGTCTTGCTTCTAACCTTGGTTTACACTCACATGTTCTCCTGGAGGAGATCACACAGTATAAAGGCTATCGATTCAAAATGTAAACTGCATCCTGGAGGACAGTGTTCCCTTCAATTTTAATATCATCTGCTAATTGGCTCTTGCTGTGTCCTTTCAGCAGCACATTTATCATTCTATCTTGTCAGCATCTTCCGATGGTACAAGATGTTACACATGGACATTTTTGGATGGATAGGGTCACTAGATGCCATAAATACAGCCTCCTCTGCCATCTCCTTTGCCATGGCATGGACCCTTCTGTATTACATGATTCCCTATGGGATACTCTATTGTTTCAGGGAAACGCTACTTACCTAAGTCAATTCAGAATCAGCTGCTAACAAGGAAAGGGCACATAATATGCTCAGGGGTAAGGCCAGCCAGGCCTAGCAGTGTCACAAGTTTAGAGGAAAAAGTGGTAGCTCTGCTACATTTAAATAGATTAAATATATTCACTTACAGGACCATAAACTGCAGAAATAAACTATCTCTACTGATAGGATGATCTGGGTACGAAGGTAAATGCCCACAATCAAAACTGCTTCTCTGAGGTGAGAGACAAAAATCAAGTAGCCGATGAAAGTGGCGCTTCCCAGATTGCTGGCCCTCACTTCTACAGAACCCCCACCATTTCACTAGCCAGGGAAACAACTCATGGGGAACGAAAGAAAGGAGTCTGCTTCTGACATAGAAATCACAACTGCATGCCTCATTTGTCTCTTCCACCAAAACCTGGGCCAGATTGCTGAGCACTGGAAGAGGCCACCTGGCAGCCTGGCACAGGCTGCTGCTGTGCCTGCTCCTGGGAGACTGGCTGTTTCAGAACTTTAAGCCCCTCTCAGGGCTCTCCTGCTGCCTCCATTGTTAGACTGTCATTGTTGTTCTAACCCAATCAGCAGCCCATCATGTACCTGGAAAGATCCTGTGCCATATTTTCAACTTTATAAAGTTTTGATAGTTGAACAAAGCCATGACTTGTATCACAAAATCCACCAAATAATGGAGCAGTAGTTATTCCATGGACATCCCAATCCATGGTCACCTCATGCTCCCTATCACATGTACACGTCTGATGCTATTGAGAGCCTCCTGAAAAATTAATGCAAAACAGTTCTGACGCTACTTCCCTCACCTCTTCCTAGACCAAATATGGTAATAGTTTTTGTTTTTTGTTTTTTTAACTGATTGTGGTGACCCCATAGAGGGGTCATCTTGTCCTGAAGACTCATGGCAAATGATCAGGTCAATTGTGATGAGGTAGATAAAGACTTATTTTGAAAATTCAGGATTACAACTTGAGCATTCCTACAAGTGCCATTCCTTTCTTTGTCCTAACAGCAGTCTCAGACCCACCAGGTAGAATTACCTTCCTGGGTGACAGCCTGTCCAAAATTGCAGTAGGAGGTTTGTCTTAACTCACAGGAGCTGCCATAACAAGATGCCACAGAATAACTGCCTTATTAGTATCAAAATTATATTTCTCACAATGCTGGAGGCAGGCATCTTGAGAGCAGGGCACCAGAATGTCGGGTGAGGGCCCTCGTCAGGGCTGCAAACAACAGACCTCTCAACATATCCTCAGAGTAAAAGAGTGAGCCTCTTTTATGGGGCTAATCACTTCATGAGGGCTCCACCCCCATGACTAAACACCTACCAAGTTCAGCTTCCTAATGCTGCCATCTTTGGGGGTTTAAGATGTCAATACATGGATTTGGGGCAGATCAAGCATTCAGACCATAGCACAGTTGACACTGACCAGTGGCTCAGGCACATGTTGGATTGATATGATGAGCTCTGGTGATAAAGACAATGGGCACTTGATGAGTAAACTGTTTGTGAAGACCTCTAACAGTGGTCCACATGGAGCAAGGAGAGACACTATGTTTTGTGAATGTGATTTGAATGGCCCTTACCTTCTGCATCGGATTGTTTTGATGAAAAGTTTGGGTGAGAACAGGAAGTTACTAGAGAAATGGTAGACTTGTCATGACTGGGCTAGCATATACTAATTTTGTAAAGACTTGGTAAGTGAACACCATGAACTTGGGAAGTGAAGGTGGACAGTAAAGAATTGCACCTTTTAAATGATGCAAGCAGAGGCTACTGTTGTCACTGGACCTGCCTCTCTGTTTACTGTCCCTTCTAAGACAAGGAAAAAAAAGAAACTATATTTATTGACAATTCCTATTCATCATGCTGTCCCTGGTGCTATCACCAACAGCTCGCAAATGTGGACATTCCTAATATGTGTCAGACATTCAGCCCAGCCCAGGGTTGTTTCCATCTGACTGCTGCTATTGCATATATGTCTCCGGTGGCTAAGCAGCCTCAGGTTGTGTGGTATTCATATTTACCTACTCTGGAGCGATTAGAGTTTATAAAACCCATATGATTTAAGGAGACTTAAGTCAAGTTGAAACAGGAAAACCTGATCCTGTATGTCCTACGTGCCTTCAGATTGTATGGTCATATATGCGCAGAAGTTATGGAATATTTTTCCTGGGAGGATAGGTGGTGCTTTTACGGCTATTTGTAATTTGGGGTGGGGTGGGGGTCTTCCTATAACTTTTGGAAATAACATAAAAGGTGAGCAGTTCAGCTTAAATTTCCTTGAATGAGTCCTAATGGATAATAGACTGTATTCTATATCCTAAAGCCTCTTTCCCCTCCCCAATTTTGTATTTATGAAGAGTTTGCTGCATCTTGGAGCTGGCACTGGGGTGGGACTATGATGAGCTCTGAGTTCAGTACTTCGGTTTAGCCTTATTTGGCTGGTCTCATATTTTGGAATCCTCCTGACAGTAGCCTTAATTAAATGCTGTATAAGACAAATTAAATTGATTTGGTTCCAGCCTCTGTTGGTCAAATTAATGAGATTAGTTGATGACATAACAGAGTCATGTTGAAATGCAAGTTCCAAGAACTTGTCAGGTTAAGAGATGGATTTTGGGGAGGAGCAATCTGCCATGGCCTTGAATCTCGCGGCATCTTCTCGTTGGGAATGCTGATAATGAAAAGGTCCTGGCTATTCCATATCCAGTCATTCCCTGGAGTTTTATTTGCAGCAAAGAGAGGCTTGCTAATGGATAACTGTGGAGGCAATGGACTCCCCAACCTCATAATTCATTGTACATAATGCAAACCCCACTGCACATGTAGCATCTGTGCTTCTCTGTCTACTACTCAACCCTCAGGACGTGGGGTTGAAGGAGGAGCATGAGGAATCAACTCAAGATGAAATCTGTGGTGCTTGCTGTGCTGTGTTATTAATTAATAAAATATTTTGTTTCTGACCCAGAAGTATTTAGCATCTGCCAGTATCCACAAAGAGTAACAGACCAAACTCCAGATGCTGACAAGCAAGAAGTAAATATTTTTCTATGCAGGAGTTTGCAAAGAAATGAGGAGAATTATAAGACTATTTTAGAAGTCACATGTGCCCTAGTTATAATAAATCAGAATAATGTCATAGAATGTAGTTAGAAAGACACTCAGTACACTGTATAGTCAGAGTATTCTGTCTGAGCAAGAATATTTGAGTTGGGACTTGAATTGACAAAAGGTGTTTTGAGCCATTTTCTGGGACAGCTTCATTAGAAGAGGGAATAGCATGAATTTATATCAAGAACAAGTTTTACAGCTTTTCCAAATACAAAGAAAAGTCATATGATGAGAATCAAATAAAAGTGACATTATTTAATTTTATTTTCAAAAGAGCACTTACTTTATAAGGAATGCATACTCTAGGGCTTAGGAGGAGGCTCTTTTAGGAGAATTGTTGAAGGAACTTACCTGGTTCTATGGCAGCTACAGTTCAAGTAGAAATACTTGGAATAGGAGGCATTTTGATCATATAACTGAGAAGAGTTGTCAGTGAGTTGAATGCTATGAGAAAAAGATAGAAATTAGCCTAAGTGCCCAGTTAGATGTTTGTGCAACTACAAATATGTAAGACCAGAGAGTAACAAAGAAGGAGGGCTGGGATTAGGAGGTTTTGTTTTTAATTTGTTGAAGGCCATGTTAGAATAAATATACCAAGAAACCAGATAGTTATGCATGAGTTCGACATCTCAGCTTTACTCTCCCTATCATCACTGTAGCATTCTCCCCAAATATTTCAATATGTTCTTTTCATACCAAATATAGATGTCTTGAAATCTTTCTATGATATAAAGTATTATTAAACATTTTATTCTGGCAAAATATTGAGAACTGAAATTAAAAACAATGATATTACAAGCCTCAGAATGTGGCAAATGAGTGACACTGGAAATTCACTACTAGTGTTGGATAGACCTGTCATCCATTTCGGGACCCTCTCTGAACCAGACTGCCCGACATTCACTCTGCTCTCACTTCACTGACTTTTTCCTCAGCACCAAAGGGGTTGGTTTTTATGTTCCTATTTTACCTTTAGGAGTTGTATCATTCATGAAGTCGTGTGTCAGTCTAGTCTCACCTTAGTTTACGTAGTTGCTCTTCAAACATATATGACTGGATTTCCCCAAACCAGAAAAGTGCTAAACCTCAGGGAATTTCAGAGCAAGATTTTAAATCCATGGCCTCTGTATCTCAATCTCACACTTAGACCTAGTGCATTGACGGTTCGTCACAGTCACTGAATAGAAAGGCAATAAGACAAGGGATAAGGAGCTAATCCTTGATGAGTACCATTTTCCCAGAGAGTATGTATGAAATGTTCACTTTGTTACTTTTCTTTCACCCAGAAATCTTATAAACTATATATAGATAGATATATAGATATCTAGATATATATCTAGATATATATATATTGCACTAATGGTGAAAGTTGCATAGTCCAACAATGGCTGATGATTTCCACTTTGTTCTATTTTATTCTAAGGACTTCTTCTCTGTTATTTATGTGATTATGTGATGCTGAAAATGCTTTGGGTCATGAGTGACAAATGTTTTTGCCATCAACACTAACGACTAAGAACAGATGCTCTATATGTACATATTTGCCATTAAAACCCTCTCTGCAATTCAGTGAAGCAATTCATGTCCTATTCTACCATCACAGAACCAACCCCCAAATTATTAGGTGTCTTAATAATAATCAACAGTTTTGTTTAACTGATAAACGCTTATACTCTATGATCTGCTTCAGATATTGTTAATTTGTTGCATCATAGGTATTTCTCATTCAATAACACTTGTGATAAAAAATGATTAGCATTTCTCTTTTTAGAATTGTCTAAATGGGTTATATTGGGAGCAGGCGAATAAAAATATTTAAAGCATTATGTGGCATTAGGGTGGTAGATAATTGTTTGGATGCTTACATCTTGGTTGGAATATTAAATTCTAGAGGTACTGTGGGTCCACTAAATATAAATAAAAGAGCTGACTTCAGCTAATGACTCACTTTTGAGCATGGCTCTTTGACAGTTTTTATTGGTAATAGAAAAAAATGGCAAAGCAATTTTATGACTGTGCTTGGAGAAAAGAGTCCAGTCCATAACATGAAATCAGCCAGCAAAGCATTTTTGTGGTGCTTGCTCCAAACCCCAAAGCAATAGGACAATGCATTTTTAAAGTTTCCTTGTTAGTTATTTATTTTTAAAGCTCATTGGAAAACATCACAGTTCAAAGAAAGCAAAATGCTGGTAGTGCACCCTTGATCAATCTTTTATAAACCTTAAAATAAAAATATCATATCTACATGTCAGTATTAAATACTTTTAATATTCACCCAGCATCAGGTTAACAGGTTTATACTATTTTGGAAGGAGGGAAGGAAAGAAGGGAGAGGAGGAAGAGAATTTTCTGATAGAGGTGGCTGGAAAATTAGATAGAGAGAGAGACAGAGAATGTATGTGTGTGTGTGTGTATTCAAGCATAAGAGAAATTGAGATCATACACTCACTATATTGGAAAAAATATTTGAAAATATTTGGGAATAAGAAGAACACAAAATTGAGGAAACTATTTAATGTGTGTGCAATTTACTATTTTGTTGTTTGTAGTAAGTTAATATTTGGAATATACCTTGTAAAATTATGTTTTGAAGATAGAAGGCTTACTTTCCCTTTCCTAGGATGTGGTGAAATATTTTACAAAAACTCAATGTCCTCATAATTCTTACTTCAATCCATGTTTCAAATAATTTAATTATGATACTTTAGAATATAATTAAATGAACGCTTTCAACCCCAGACTCACAGCAAGCTAATGTCAATCATCATTCTTTTCCACTGTCCTTGCCAGTCGCTGTCTTCCCCATCTTCTTTTGCCCTCAGTCCATGCCTTTTTTCTCATCAGCCTCCATGCTCCCTCCTACCATTTAATTCAAACCATTTTGTTTCAACCATCTCTCCAAAATTTTCTACCTTTCCCATTAAAAATTTTTTATTGATTCCCAAATATTTTTATATCTCTAGACTATATATATTTTTTACAGGAAATATTATTTGAAGAATAGCAAGGGGACATTTAGAAGTAGTTCACCTGTCTTGTGTCTCCTGCAACAGGGTTTAACTTCTGCTACATACCAACCTGTCTCCAAATGCAGTGGTTTATGAGAACATCTTCTCTGGTTGCAGACAGTGGATTATGGGGCATGGGGTTCCCTGGTTGCGCTGAACTGGACTGTTCTTCCCTTGGCCTTGAATCGAGGTGGGAACCTTGGCACTTCACTCAGGTTTGTGTTCAGATATGATCTTCCTAAATCAATAAATAAAGCACCATCACAATGTATAGTTTCCTGTTACATCAGCACCCCATTTTCAGATACTGATTTCTGTATTCATTATCTTTCCCTGTGTAGTAAACCAGGCCAGAATTCTGTGATGTCACACACATTATTTATCACTCACAAAGTGTTGGGTTTCCTGGGGTCATATGATCTAGGATGAGCTGAGTTTGGAGGTATTTCAAGATCTGACTCCATCTGGTCTTGACTGTTCTGAGCCTTGGCTTATCGGCTAAACAGGTAACATGTGGCTCAAACTAGGGTCAAGAAAATACTCTGTGGGAAGTCTTATGGCAAAGACAAAGGTAAGTGGAAACATGAAAGTTCTTAAGTCTAGCATCTTAACGAGCTCATTTTCACCCTAAGCTACATGTGATCCTTTCACAATTTGGACAGGAGAGCAGTCAGTCAAAAGATGAAGTATAATCTTGAAAGGTTTAATTGATCCTGATCTTTACTTAGTAATAAGAAGCAGCTACATTGGAGGTAAGGGAATTTGGTACCACTTTGGATGCCGTTGATATTCAGTTCTCCATCTTCAGTGGGCAGTTATCTTAGGAAAGGCCTGGCCTGAAGCACAGGGTCACACCCCAGTTTAACCTCTTAGACCAGGCAAGGTGTTTGCTAAGGATGTAGAGTCTCTAGGATGGAGAGTAGAGATTGAACATGAGGAAC
The DNA here is from genome assembly GCA_004363575.1 of Solenodon paradoxus. NCBI lineage: Eukaryota > Metazoa > Chordata > Mammalia > Eulipotyphla > Solenodontidae > Solenodon > Solenodon paradoxus. The sequence goes on from RJWH01000903.1 coordinate 193,362, forward strand.
TGTTCTTAGAGGATACATACTGACATTGTATTTTTAAGCTTGTATTTCAGTGGGTTTCTTTCGGTGTATTTTTCTCTTTGGAAGATTTTTCATTTTCAGGAACCAGGTCCTATTATCTTCAGGATATATTATTATGGAAATGGTTGTGTAGACTATACCCCAGACTGTGTGAATTTTCTCTATCCAACATAATATAGCAGAGACACCACAGCACATCATACTGTGTATCTGTATCACGGTTGTCTATCCAGTGAGAGTCACTGTTACCGTTGTGGACAGACTGGTTTTGTCATGAACTTGTTGGAGATATTGGAGTTTTAAATCCAGCCATGTTTTGAATTTTATTCAATTAAATAAATGAAGATGAAAAACACATTATTGATGTTTTAAATACTTATTTAGTCTTGGTGTGCCCTGGTGGTTTAGTGGTTAGGTCTACTGCCTCCAGCCATCACAATCTACATACATGCCAAGGCTGCAAGTTTGCATCCTAGAGCCATAGGGAACAACCAAGATGTACAACTAAATAAAATAAATAAATGTTTCTTCCCCCTCTCTCTTCCTATCTGCCTACTCACCTTCATTCCTGTCTTCACTTTCCTTTATTTAAGAAAGTCTTATTTTGACTCAAACCCTATGCCTGTTATTTCTCTGTATCTTAGCAGCCAGCCTGCGCAACTGATACCACACCTGCCTCCTCTGGGTTGTAAGGGCAAGGCTGGCTTCTGTCATTTCCTATAGGCTTTGATGTTGCTTTTTATTCACTATTTTCATAGAAGAGTAGAGCAGAGCATTTCATTTGGCTTTGAGGAAATATTTTTTTTAATTAAAATGTGATTGTTTACAGAAAGATTTCGTTTTTCTGTCAAAACTTTCACTCCTATAAAACAAAAGTAATTGTTGAAGATACTGAGAATCTGCTTTGCATTTTTCTGTAGTTTGAGTAGATTTTATTTAACGTTTTAAATGGAATATTATTTTAAATTCTTCAAAATATACTTATTTTACAGATCCGCTAATATAATAAGCTATTCTGTTAGTCATTGCTTGAATGTGCCAGTTATTTGGTTTTAGGTTACCTTCTAGACAGTCCCACTCCAACCTCATTCTCATCTTCAAGAGGCTCTTGCCACGCTTGCTGGGGTAAAGCATAAAATCAGGAAGTAATGAAAGTATATTATTGTCATGAAATCACTGCAGTTCAGACTCTGACTTTAATTCCTTGCAGAACTCTTTACCTTGATGAGTTTTCGAAGGGCAGTTTTGATGGGAAAATTCAAAGTTGAACTTACCCTCTTGACAAGTGGTCAGTTATATCTACCTTTATCCCACAGACTCTCCTAGCCACTTCTGACTCTCTAGGAGTGTTCTTATCAACCAACTAGGGGCATACGCCCCCAACCTCTTCTGGAGAAAGAATGATTTTAAACTCTATTTATTACTCACCCTTTCCTACATTAATAAACATAGAGAAATTAATAGCACATTCATTTGATGTTTTGCACATTGATTTAGTTGCCTGTGTCCTAGGCTCTGAGCTGAGTGTCTATTGTGTATTATGTTATCTGCTTGCAGGCCTCTGAGAAAGGTTCCTGTGTGATAAGATATCCTGAGGGAAGGTAAGCAGAATTCCTGTGTTTCTGTAGATGTAGGGACTGGCACAACTAAATTAGCACAGGACTGTGTGATGTTCGAGTAGATTCTCTAAAGGCACCAGCACTTACATTTCCCACCACAGCAGTTGTCTGCAGGCACCACAGCCTGAACATTGGAGTGGGTTTTTGTTTCTCGTTTTGTTCCAGTGGCCAGAGGACTGCTGGTTCCCATGTGCTAGTTCTCTCTTTCTCTCTCTCCTGTGTTGGCTAAAATTTGCATTCATCCAAGTTCTTCTTATTTTAGCTTGCATAAATTTGCATGTACAATTTTGATTATTTATTAATCTGTCACCCAGAATTTATCAAATGAGAAAGTAGTGAATTACACTTAGAAATGACAAATTTAATGAATTTTTGAGGGTTTTTTTTTGTTTAGAGTGATTAACATAATTCATAGGAGTGATAAAAATGGATCGTGAGTGACTATGATGGAATATCCCTTTGATATTCAAAAGTTAGCTTTGTAAAAATCCATTAAAATGACGGCACTTTTTACCATTTACTAGCGATCTGTAATCTTCTTGCTGAAATCATTCCAGAATATAATTTTTTTCTCTATGTAGCTTGAAGACCCCATACAATCATACTTCGTCTTATCAAGTGTTACCAATTTAAAGGAAAATTTAAATTGCATCAATAACTTAAATAACATTGTTATTTATCAAATAAGTATAAAAAATATAATAATAATAAGACTGTCTGATATGACAGCAATGTTACTTGGGAAGTTTTTGTCTTAGAGTCCAAATATGAATTCTGAATTCTGCCCCCATATTTCAGTGCACTGTTCTTGTTAGTTTTATTGAGTTGTCATCATAAGAGTGATCGCCACTCTCCTCAGACTTACAAAGGTTATATGTTCTATTCCAGACTTTCATGTGTTTTCACATAAAGTCTCTTCCAATGTTAATGCACTGATCCTCATCATCTCTTAGATAAAATAGTATAAACCCTTCAAATTCAAGCATCATAGCCTCTATTGAAGGAACTTTTTTTTTTAATTTCAAAATGTACAGATTATATTGTTTATTTCATGTATATATAAAATATTCTCATTAAGATCTTTGGCATCCTCCTCAATTGAAGTTCCTCCTCTTGTATTTTTCCACCTCTGATGCTGTTTGCCTATAGTTGTTATATGGCTCTAGACTCATTATTCAAACATTGTGATACCTGAGCGGTACACTGATTATTGCATTATCCATGACATCCTGTCACATATTCTGAGATTACAATGGGTAAACAAAGGAAGGGATCAAGAATGGCCATGGAAGATTGGTTGTTCTACTCTCTCTTGAAGGGTAAATGTAAGTAACAGAGCAGTAAAAAAGAAAATGCATGTAAAGTTTAGCTCAAAGTATCTTATGGAAGACTGGTGGAAAACTCATTTCTGTAACTTATCCATAACCAGAGGCCAAATGATGCATCAAGAAATAATATGAAAAGTATATAACTGAGACTCAGCAAGACTTTCTCCTTTTTTATAGCAATGAAGTCAACTCTAGTTATTCCCCAAAACAGATAAAATATAAACAGAATAAAGCACAAACCTTGACATATCTGTGCTACTAGGTTCAAAGTACCTTTGAAAAGTAGAGCATTCAATGGGTTAAAGACAGTCTTTTCAATAAATGATGCTGGGAAAATTTGACAGCCATATGCAAATGTTGAAACTAGATTACTACCTACCACCATAAATAAAAATTAAATCAAAATTTGTTAATGATGAAATACATGACCTGTAATAATAAAACACATAGAAGAAAACATAGTCAAAACATTCCTGTATGTTGACCTAAGAAATGACTTTGGAAACTCAAGGGAAATAAAATTGAAAATAGACAAATGAGACTACAGCAAACTAAAAGCTTCTGCACAGCAAAACTATCATCAACTTTTAGACATCTATCTTATGAATGGAAGACGATATCTGAATGTTATATATTCAGCAATAGGTTAAAATACAAAATATGTAAAGAACTCTAAAACTCAACAACAGAAAAACAAAAGATCCAATTAAAAATGGGTTGAAGATCTGAATAGAGACTTCTCCACGAGACATGCAGATGGCAAGCAAGTGTGAGAAAAACTGGCCTACCATTCTGTGTTAAAGAAATGCAAATTAAAACAACAGTAAGACATCATTTCACATCTGTGATCATGGCTATTATCCAAAAGACTAGAAATAGCTAGTGTTGGTAAGAGAACTTATACACTGTTAGAGTGAAATTAGTACAACCATGTGGAAAACAGTATGAAGATTCCTAAAAAAATGAGAATGGAAATTCCATGTAATCCAATTATCTCACTTTTGTGTATTTAGTCTAAAAATACAACAACACTAATTTGAAGAGTTATATGCATCCTCATGTTTATTGCAGCATTGTTTACAACAATCAGCAGCTGGAAACAATCTAATTACTCATGGACAGATGATTGAATAAAGAACACGTGGTCTGTATACACAATGGAATAGTACTAAGCAATCAAAAAGATGAAATTCTGCCATTTGCAACAGTGTGGATGAACCTACAGGGAGGGACTTATGCTTAGTGAGATAAGCCAGAAAGAGAAATGCAAACATCATTTGATTTCACTCATATGTAGTACATAGAGAAACAAAACAAGCAAAAAAAATAAATCAAACAAAAAGACTTTGTCTATTGAATCAAATTAGTAGTCACCAGGATGGAAGAGAGGAGAGATGGGTGGCAGGAGGGATTGGGTAAAAGGGATCAATTATATGATAAAAGCAGAACTGGAATGCTCTTGATAAACTTAATGTATTATATACAGATATTGATTTATAACGGTGCACACTGTAAACCGATACAATATTATGATAAAATGTAAAAATTAAAATTAAAAATAAAATAAATTGAATGCCCATGTATTTATGCTGAATCATATCCATGATGATAAGTATAAATGAGGAGAAATAATTGCATCTACTGTTTATAAGCACTCCAAGTATTTCGTATAAATGTTTCCCCCTCAAGGAGAGGTTATGAAGCTCCTCACTCCTTTAGTGTGGGCTGTGCATAATGACTTCCTTTCAGGGAGTGCAAAACAGAAAGGAGGGAAAGAAAACACTAAATTTGCAGTGATTACACTCAACAAAACCTATCTCAGTTGGGTGTTCAAAATCAAAATCAAAAGTCATAAATTATGTTGTTAATAGGGACCATTGATATTTTTACTGTAATGAAAATAACATGCTACCTGTATTGTCTTCCTTCCCCAAACTCAGTCTATGTGTGGGAAAATATCAGAACTGTCATCATAGCAGAACATCCTATGTATCTGATAATTGCTTCCTCAAACTTTCAAGGTCATCACAACCAAGAAAAGTCTGAGAAACTGTAACGGCCAAGAGGAATCGAAAGAGACAGGACACCTAAATGTCATGTGTTACCTGGTTGGTATTCTTAAATAGAAAAAGGGACATTTTCCTTATTGTACTTTTCATGTTTTAAATATTCTGAAAGTATATGTGTGTGCATGTGTGTGAATGTATGTATACATAATTCTATGTGTATATATATGACAGCATCCTCTAGTTTATATGGCAATAATTTACATCTCTAATATGTAAATTTTGTAAGTAACTTTCCTCATTCATTGTTGTGTGATGGAGATATGGAAGTAGTTATTCTTTTTATTTGTATGTGCTCTTACTAAGTCTTCATGAAGCAAAAAAAAATTATGAAATAGGTGATGGTGAACCTCACTTTTAATCTAGACTTTAAATCTGTATCTGCTTCCTCTAACCCACAAGTTGGCAATTTTTTTTCTCAGAGGGATCCATAAGTGAATATTTCCAGTTTGGGAAATTCTGTCATTTTAGCATGAAAGTGGATGTAGACCCTTGATAGAAGAATGGACATGACAGTGTTCCATTAATGTTGTACTTAAAAAACTAGACCCGACCATTAAAATTTGCTGGCCCCTCATCTAAACTACATCGTGTCTGAAATAAATTTGCTTTACTGGCTTCACATATCATGAGAGGAAATAATTCTTGATGAAAAAATAAGCATCTTGCCATTGTGCTCAGTTGAGAAGCATGCAGAGAGATGTGAAACTGGATTCCCGCATGAGTGAAAACCTCTTCTTGAGTTGGTGGCTGTCACTGCTACTTTATAGCACACTTTTTGCTCCACCTTTTCTGGAGGGAGGCTGGTTTGATTCCCGAAAGTTGTGCAAAGCCTGTTGAATATATGCTGACATGGCATGGTGAGGATTCTGCGAGAAAAGCTGCTGACGCTGCAAGTTGGTGACATTTGTTGTGCGCTGACACGTGATCCACTTATTCGGGATCAGGAAAGTGTCATCCTGTTCTTCTCACCTCCTGTTAGATGTGCGGTGACTTTAAAAATATAAAACCCAGTTGATTCTGTAGACTGAACTGCAGATTTTTTTTTTTAACTTGGCTTCTGCACCTCAAGTTCTGTAATACCTTCCACCTTCTGCATGCTTTTCTTTCAGCTTCTAAAATCTGTTCCTTCAATACAAAAAACGGATTTTCTGGTAGTTGAGCATCTGACTCTGGATTCATTTCCCAAAATTCTGACAAATTCTTACTTGTTTGTAATATTCTGACTACTGTGCTCAGAGTCTAAATTTAGCAATACCCATATTCTGAAAATATGTCTGTATTGACATTTTGGTGATTATTCACTAATTAATTTAGCTTTTCATTTTCTGACTTTAAAATGTCTCTATCGGTTATTCCAATAACTGTGTTGTGTCCATTCCTACATTGATTTTAGAAATAAGAATTATTTATGTACAGAAGCTGACAATTTAAGAAAGAACTCCATCATAGGTAGAGTGGAATCTGTAAAATATGACACGAAGAATATATTTCATAATATAAAGGTATTTCATCCTGAGATGCCATTACTAGGTTGTATTCAGTGTTTAGAAATTCTTATCATCAATCAATTCAGTTATCACCTTGCATAATATAATAAGACACTCCTTAACTTTTATTCTCCAGAAAGTATCTTCCAGTAATTTTATGCCGTTATAACTATGTTTACTTTACTTGGTTATCACTTGCTAAATCTAGGCTTGACTGAAGGCAGATCTATTTGGAAGCTATACCATAGTAAAAAAACATGACCCTCGTATATATTGACAAGGTTTTACATGATTTCTGTAAGCTCAAATGCACAATAACGCATCCATTTGTATACATGAAGGATCAAAAAGCTAGTGTTTTCATATAAAGGAGATGCATTTACATATTGTATATAACTTCAGCTACTATATGACTTAAATACTTAATATAACTCGTTAAAAGTTAAAAAATCTAGAATCCAGCCAACTCAACAGCATAATAAAATTTTCTGTGTGGAAATAAATTCTTAAATGAAAATTTTAACAATTTCCCTGGCAACAGTAGCTAGTGCCAGAGGATGCATTTAGCCACCAACCACTAGATGAGTATATGCATTCTTCACTACAGTCTCTGGATCATATGTTTTATTTGAAATGACAGGACACGGTACACTGTATGCTCAGTGCCTTCTGTTTAGTATGATGGCTGGGTCAAGAATATAGAAAATGGCAAGAGAAGAATCACTTTTCATGTGTCTTCAAGAAATTCCTTGAAATTAGGGTGCTTTGAGGTGATTACTGTGGATAAAGCAAAGCAAATAGACAATTATGTTTATAAGGATAAAATATCATAATCTATGAAGAAGACAGTATTTTTAGGATCCTACAGAAAAGCACACAAATACTCCATCTGACGTCTTTGAAACAGGATACGATATTCTTAGCCTGTCTACTCAGTACTCTGGTAGAAAGCAAGACTTTACCTTGAAGAGTTCATGGATCCTCTGACACTTTCTAGAATTCAATATGGAGCACAAGTCTTGAAATTTAAGACAAAACTCTCATTTTCTTCTCTTCAGTGTATTGGGTTAATAACAATAAATCTTTCATCTTATGATCTATTGACATGATTATCATTTTCTTTACAGATACTTCTTTGCTGAATAGTAAATTCAATAATTTTTCTAGACAGGATATTTGCTTTGAAGTATTTTTACATTTATCCCATATTTCCTTGATGTTGCAACCTAATGAACTATTTCTTCCCTAGATTCTTGATGTTATACTTTGCCAGACAGCATCACCCCCAATAGACACAATTTGAAACTCTTGTTATCCTGTTTTATTTTCCTGCTATGTTCATTTCAGATGATTCCCTCTTTATCTAAAATCCCAGTGTGAACTATGTTGGAAGACATGCTCCCAGTGGCCTGAAGAATAGATTGAGCTTTTCCTTTATTGCTGGAGAACAAACAGCAAAGAGCATTAGAGATTTTCTCTATAAACTCCCAACACACTGACACTGTTCAGAACACATGTGTGGCCAAGGAACATCAAAGTTCTTTTAGTTTTGTGTTTCTCTTCCAAAACCTCTACTTAAAAAATTAATTGTTATCATCTGATATAACTGCCAACATGATGTAGATTAATTGTACCATATGAGATATCCTTTCTAAGTCCCCATTTTTAAGAAACAGTAATTTTAAAATTTTGTTCACCCTGTTTAAAAAAGAAACATTATTTTTATTTGCTCATTCTTTATATGTGTTTTAGTTTTAAGAATTGAGTTAATGACAGTTTTAAAAAGGTTTTGACAAATTATATGCATTGCTAATTTTAATATATGTGGTATTTACATCCTTCATACCTGCATCTTTCAAACTGAAAAAGCTAACTTTAGTTATACTTTGAGAAGAGCATATTTTAATGTTGTTTGTAAAAGTAGAACATATATATAAAAGTTTGCTTAAAGAAAAATATCATCTTTTCATATATATGGGAAAGATATTTTTCACATAAAATCTAATATATAAATATATATATATTTTTTTTCTTATAAACAATTGAACAGCCTGGATATTTGAAATGTGATCTATGGTACTGTATCAAACTTTTAAATATGTTGCACTACTGTTTTTCCATAGTGCAAGTTTTATTGTAATTAAAATGTTTCTGACTAGCTTTGGCTTTGACTGAATATCTTGCCATTTAATGCAAGGATGGGCTTACATATGACTTTATATGTATCTTCGCAGTGATAATGTTTGAGTGAAATAAACAGTATACATGCAACCAGAAAGGGAATGCATAAACAGCAACGCCCATATATTATAATAGTCTATAACATTACAAAATGTACTAATGATTCTTGAAAAGTTTTAATGCTTACTTCAAATCTGACTCATTAACTAAATAATAGATATTTTATAACATGACAATTTAAATCCACAAACACAAAAGAAAAAAATTAAAAAAATAATGAGTGCATACATATCATGTATCATATATACATGTATGTCGCATGCGTGACATGTAAATACATGCCATATAGGTTCTAGTGCATGTGTACATATATGTCATGTATATATTTATGTTTAAATTTTTTGTGGGAAAGAAGCTGCTATTGGATTATTTTGTTATTATATTGCTAACAATGTATTATCATCAATTTCTCTGTAATGCATATTGCTAACTGAAAATCTTAGGAATTAACTGCAATTCTGAACTTTATTTTTAAACTTTCCTTAACTTTGAAGCACATTCCAATTTATTCCAATGAGGATAGATTCATATTAACATTCTAGCCCATTTTAGTCCTTATAATGAGCCTAAAATAGCTGCCAGCTTGCAGTGCTGGAATTAATGATAATTAAATGTAACACAAAATGTATTTCCATATTTTGTATTGCTCAAATGATTTCATCTCAGATGTAGTATGATTCTTTTTAGAGATGACTACTTCTATTTAATCTCTTTTTCAATTTTAATTTGAATTTCATATTGTTCCTGACTGTTTAATGAATATTTTGGGAGATGGCCATAGTGTTGTTAATTATACTGGAGACTGAGTATAATTAATTCTTTTGGACCCAAAGTCAGCTAGTTAATCGATTTCTGATGAAACCGGAGATTAAACACAGATAATTCACCTCTTCCTTCATTCATTTTAATTCTACTCTCTTTCAATTCAATCAGATTACTTTGGGAAGTCATTGCTGGCAAATCAATTTCTGGAGCTATTTTGGACATTATCCAGATGTTAATAGATGAGTGATCTTTTTTGTCAAGGTAGCTTGATATTGATGTCTGAAAATTAAGAGTGTTTAATTTCAGTTATGGAGAAGTAAAAGCTGTCATTATTATTTATAATGCATATTTAAATAGTTCATAATTGTATATTAATAAGATCATGTAATCACACATACACAAAGTTGTAGGCATAGCTAGCATTCCTAATAATCACTAAAAGCAAAAGGGCATATATATATGTATATATATACATATATATATTAACTTCAGTAATTGAGTTTGTAACAAATGAGGGAAAAACTGAAATTTTAAACAATTCATTTTTCTTCACATTGTTTGAGAAACACAGTAGCATGGAAGACTGTTTATTATTTTCAATGTTATACAAAATGGCATATTTTGATACTGTGAAATGCATTTAAATAAAAAATGAGCATGAACTATAGTAAATTATCAAATATTTTTAGTCAATAAATAAAAATTAAATAATCTTTTCTTATATTATTAGAGATAACTTTCAGATGCATTTTGTGAACTATATATTATAACATCTTAACGGGAATAGCTTTACTTTATACTGAATTTGATGAATCATTATTTTACATAAAATCACATTATGTTCCTTAACCTTGCTTCTGTAAAAATTAATTCTTTTACTAATATATGTCCTGTACTTTGGAAAATAGACTCTGCATAATTCTATTAGGTTTGAAATTTTGGGAGTTGTGCCGCTGAATGCAGAGAAACTCCCAATAACTTTTTCATCCAACACTGAGCATGCAGATGTACTCTTTGTATTCTGACCCCCGAATTTGTAGTTGACCTCCTAGACTTTGCTGACAGAGACACCATATTGGCAAGATAAGATAGTGGTTACTTTTAAAAAATCTAGTTCATTATGTACAGATTGATCATTGGCTGGTGCTTCTCCTGAAGCTAGTCATTGCAGTTTGAATTTTCGCAGCTGCTTGTGAATGAATAAGAATCTTAATACTCAGCACATGACACCAAGCAAGGAAGCATTTTAATTTTCACAAGAAAGTAAAGTGTATTCTAGACATCAAAAGAATTTGAAGAGGAATCAAAATTGTGACGCGAATTTTGTTAATTAAGTATATACTTAAAAAGCAAAGCAGCATTAGACCCCTCATACTGAAGAAGTTTTAAATGGTATTATATTTGCATAAGCACAATGACATGGTTTAATATGCAAATCTTATCACTATGTATCTGTCAACTAAATACACCATGTGCTTATGTGCACATTATAATGCGATTAAAATAGTTATAATCATATTCTTTCTTATTTATTTCCAGGTGATTATACTTTGACTTTCCGAGATAGTTTATATGAACGTATTAATTCATCTCTTGTGACTTGGAAGCATTCACAAAGCTCCCAATAATGTGTCAGTTTACCTTCCATTAAAATGCACTTGTCAAGGCCCAGTACTCCTTTTGCCTGGCGTCTATTAAGGCATATAAGTATTATTTCTCGAATGTTTTCCAAAAATCTCCACTCTACTTGCCGGTATCTGAAGAAGAAATCAAAATCTCTGGTAATTCTAAAAGCAGAAACCTGAAGCTTAGTCAGGAAGCTTAGTAGGAAGTTTAGTCGGGAAGCACCGCAGAATTTTTGACACGTGAGTTTAGGAAGCTCTGATACACGGAGTAAGGAGCAGAGAGGCTACAAGTCAGTTCAAGAAAACGTGTGAAAGTGAAGGTGATTGACTGCACAGTTCATTAACAACTCCTTGCTAACCCAAGGGCTTCAGTTTGCCTTGACTTTGGGGTCAGTCTTTCCCCTCAGGTAGCCTGTCAGTGGTGGAACAGCTGCGGTGCTGCCTTTGCGCTGCAAGTCTTCGCTCCAGGTTTTAGAAGAAAGAAAAGCTACTATTCTCAGTTCTGATTGAAATAGGGCAGCTGGAAAGGAGCGAGGACTCTTGAGCTTCCGCTTGCGTCTGATCAACGTCACGTTTGTTCACGGTCCATTGACCCTGAATGTTCCCTGGTCTTGGACAAAAATCTGTTATCTTCTCACAAAGAAGAGGGAGAGAAGGCTGGAGAACAACAACACAGTCGCCCACCGCGCTCTGTCCCGTTTCTGAGTGGAGACTGGATGCGGGAGGAATGCAGGCTCTGCGGACACCTTCTTCCCACCAGGCGCTACCGCATGCCTGGAAAATGAAGAGAGGGCTTTGAACCCAGAAAGTGTGGCTCGAAGCCCTTAATTTAGCCACCAGGTCATGTTTCTTTTAATAATAGAAAAGCCTTTCTAGTCTGTCTGTTTTCAAAGTTCGTATTGCTTAGAGTTCTACAGATTTTCTGTGAAGTCTGTTACTGTGGAAAGCTGTTACTCAGCAGATTAAAGTCATGAGCATTTCAGTCTATGATTTCAGTCCAATCTTCTGCCACCGTTCACAACCCTCAGCATCGCTTGCAGCTTCCAGGAAGCGCACCATGGCTTCATATGAGCATGTTCCTTGTACATCCTCTCCATACTCATTCATCCTGAATCTCTTGAAATAGGACTTCTTTTGGGTACCTTTTCTGCATCATTTCCACTATGCCTCCCTCACTGGGCCTGCAAAAAACTGACATCTCTTTTTCTTTTGTGATCCCACAGTAACTTGAAAAGAATCTCTATGCAGTTCATATTATAATGTATTACCACGATTATTATATAGAGTTGTTAGTTTAGTATTCCACAGATTTCTTAAAGTAGTGAGACTGGTTTGATTATTTTTATCTCTACTGACCTCTAATACATTGCTGATCAAATAGGTGGAATTAGTTATATAATTTTAGTTACATATTGTGTGATTTTGAATTAATGGAACTTTGAAGAATATAAAACCTAAACTTATTTTATATGCACATGCACTGTTGCACTGATGATTATATATTTACTGTTAGTTCTGTGAAAAGAAAACCTAAATAAAATTTTTACTGTGTTGGCAAAATAATACTCTGGAATCTATTCAGTATAGCTTATTTATAGAGGTTACTTGTTTTCTAACTTGGTTTGAATTGTTAATCTGACTTCCAATAATCTTAGGCACAGATGATCATAAAGTAAGGCTGTTTCCATTAATTCATCCTGATTTTACAGAAAACTGTTGGATGGTAGTTCTCTCATAAGCAGAAGAACCTAGCAATTTTAATGGATGCCCTAACTGAGATGCATTGATCTATATGTGCTAATGTTGAATTTTAAAGGTCAGGAAGCCACAGCATTGATGCGGAAATGTCATTTTTATGGATTTACTGCCAGACATAGGATCATTTAAAAAAGTCAACCCTGATTACCCAGAATTTTCAAGTGCACTCACCATGAATTGTGTTCTTATGTACCTTATAAAGATGTCAATGGCACATTTCATGTTGCTGTCTTCTGAGATAAGAAAATACTATGGTATCTCTCTATGAGTGGTATCAGACTTCTTTTGGATCAGAGAGGAAGAACATTGTCAAATTTATGGTTGATGCATTACAGAAACCACCCGCCAATGTGACTGGAGTCGAAATTCCATACAAGCACTGTTTCAAGCAGACAGGTTTCAAGCAGACAAGCCTATAGATACTGAGGCCTATTGGTCCTTGTTTGTGATTGACTAGTGTTATTAAATTGCTAAAGTGGCTCATCCTCAGATTTCAGAACAAATGAATTTGTGCTTTTATTTGTTGAATAACATCAAGGGAGAGACATGACTTTAAGGATATCAAAGATACCCTCCTTTATGAATAAATTGATATTCTATTTAAGTGTGCATTAGAAAGAATTCCATTTAAGAAGTCAGATGCATATAGGACATGAATTTTTCTTCTTGTTTTTAATTTCAAGATTCTTCCTTTTGTATTGAAGAAACACTGCATCATAACATTATACAGAGTTAAGGTGTCATCACTTTAAAGCAACATTACTATATAATTCTTGAAATCTCTAGTCCTCCTCTTACTTCATTGTTTTTCTCTCTCATGTGGAAATCACCTTTCTAGTCCAGACGAGTTCCTTAAACTTGCATTTTCTATTCACCAATCCCAAGTTCTGATTTGGGAATATTACTTCACGCTTAGAACAATATGTAATCCTAAAATGTATACAAGTAATTGTTGCTGTGTTTCCATGGAAAGCACAAAAATCCACAGTACTGCTATAAAAGTGTCTGCAGTTCATAGAGAGACAGTAGTTCAATCATTTCATTAATATACACCAAATTACTTTATTCATGAAAGTTTTCTTATTACCGATATGTGTTAAGCACTTTAAAAGAAGAAATGTTCTCCATCCTTACACAGCTGACAGTATATTGTGAAAACAAATGATCACGTAGTATCCTGCTGTTATTATACATAGTTTTATTATGGCTGAAAACAGAAGGCAAATGAAGAGATATTATGTTTTCTTAACTTGACTCAGACCTGGAAGTCAGAAATTAGATAGACAATTAAATAGTCACTTCAGTCAGCAAACATTTATTTTATTGTCAGTGTTGTGCCAAGCTCCTTGGTATGTGTGGGGAGTAGATAGTTGACTAAATGCTTATGCCTATTAGAGAGATAAACTCATTAGCAAATATTTTCCACTTAATGAAGTGAGATTTTACTAGCATTGGCACTAGTTCTAAAGAGGCAGCGGTCAGATATTCAGCCAAATCTGTACAAGTTCTCTTGGAGGAGGTCATTTCTGCATTACAGCTTTAGGCAATATGAAATCTGCTATGACACAAGTGACATAAAATATAAATTAAGTCACATTCTTTCAGACAATGGATGTTTTACTGCTCGTTGGAATGATTCAGATATCTTATAGGTGGATTAAGTTTTGAACTAGGTCTTGAAAGTTCAAAGAAATAACACTCAAAGAACTAGCTGCAAAAAAGAAATCAGTTGTCTACTTTATAATGTTTTCATCCTTTCCATAAAGGAAAAATTATCCTGCATAAGGACTGCTTAATGTATTGATTTAATTTATATGACAATGAAAACAGTGTCATTCAACCTTGTTGCCCACCAAGAATTAAATGCATGTTTGTCTGAGATAGTGAGAGCAAAGCGATCATATTTCATCCTAAGATTTACTCTTTGTGGTAAACTATGACACTTTAAAAAGGAATTCCAAAAAATTGATAGTAAAACATAATTCAGAGAATTATAAGTGAACTTAAAAATATTAATAAGTAAAAAATTCCATGCTTGGAACTATTTGAATTGAATATTTTAAAAGTCTTATTTTTTATAATTTTATCATATAAACTTATTGAATATGCAGGAAGCGAACCAAGGAAATGCAGGGAGACGGAAAATAGTGTTTCTAATAATAAAAATAATGAGCAGCATACTGTGTCTGCAACATAGTTGCAGCAGATCTGTAAGGAAGTGTAAGGCTGAAAAGTGACTGAACAATATATGCAAAAATAAAATATTCCTAATTTGCCTTAGGAATGTAAACTAACATTATTAGTTGTAACATATGAGATCAATTAGGAAGACAATGAATGAGGAAATGATTACAACAGACTAAATAACAGAGTAGTAAAATGAAAATCTAAAAATAGTTATGGTAAAAACAACAAACGAAAAGCAAATGTAAACTTGATCCAGCATGACAGGTACAGTGATTGTGTGCCTCCACCGTGATGGTTTCAGCCACACCTCGCCCCTGGTAGATGCTCAGCATCTGCTTCGAATAAGCAAAGCAGGTATCCACCTGTTGAAAAATTGACATGGTGCACAGCATATATTTCAGAAAAGAAAAAAAGTCTGGTTTAACCACATGTAAGGAGAAAATATTTTTAAGAATAAAGGCCTACATCTTTACTGGAACAAAAGTCTTCCAGCTAATAGATTGAGATGCTTAGACTTGTGAAACAATCTCTTTGCCAAGTTGATGACTCCAGTATATTGAGACACCCAAAGAGAAATTGAACAGTGCTGAGATGGTAAATATTTACCAAAGGCAAAGGCTAAGTGACTACTTATAATGTGCTGAAACTACTTCCTGTAGAACTTTTAAAAATTAAGTGATAATTTTCTGTTTTTTCTAAAATAATTACACTGACACAACCTTCTTCATTTTCACACACATACTCTTATCACCCCAAATAGAAGCAGATAGCCCCCGCCTTCAGTTTTTCATGATGCCTCATTTTTGTAACATCCATCCCTGACAGGCTGTGCTCCAGAAAAGCACATTTATTCTGAAATCTCCTTCTCACCTGAACTCCAGTTTTCCACATAACTCTGATTTCCATTATGATTACGTTTACTGCTTTATTCTTGTGATACAACACAGGTAACAATTTCAGCATTTTCTCCCTGTTAAATCTTTAATGGAGAGGAGTCTAACAGCAGGAAGAATCTTTTAGTTTAGATTTTGTTTTGTTTTTAAGTACAACCATCATAAAATCACAGATACTTGAGTAGAATTTGGTAGGTGATTCTCACGTCCAGTACCTGAGACAATGCTTCCTTCTGATGGAATTTCCCATTCCTAAAGGGCACTTTAATTTTGAAATTAGAATACTCTTTTGAAAAAATATCTTGTTTCATTATATTTCTAAAGTGTTGCCAAACTAAGATAATTCCTTTGAATTATTTTCTTCCTAATTGTCCTCCTTTTTCCTTATTTCTTCTTTCCTTTTATTTTAAACAACCAGTGTGTGTATGTGTGTGTCTAATAACAGTTGTGCAAAAACTAAGTCACTTTCCACGAGTCTTATAATAACATGGAAGAAGTCTTGCTACTGCATTTAATCCAGTTGTTGGCTAAGTACCTCATTTATGAAGTCATCGTGAAGTCATGTTTTATTACATATTTCGTCAACATTTGATCATCTTTGAGTAAAGCTAACTTGAAAACCTCCAAATCCAAAACTATATTTATACTTTATATTTTTCAACCCCTTGTTTTGATATATATGTATATATGGTTATTATGTGTATCTAGATGAAATATACTTACTACCTGATATTTAACCAGGTTCAAAACTAAAACTAAAATGTTAGAAAATTCTCATGTTTAGAATATATTCTATATCATACTAAGTTTTCAAAAGAATTAGGCTTTGTTCTAAATAAAGCAAAATATTCTATTTGTTAAGTCAATAAACATTTTTTTTTTTGTGTACAACTATGTCCTAGAAAAAATAAAGTGACTTAAAATTTAAGAGAATAATATATCCCAAGTGTGGAGGAGATCAGAAATGTTTATGTTTGAAATCCTAGGGCATTAAATAAGTGAACCAGAAACACACACACACACAAGAATACAACAATAATAATTCATAGCTTTGTAAGCAGAAGTGGATCATAATTTGGGATCATAAGTTTCACGCCACTACAATGTGTCATTTAGTCCTTATTCCTCTTGGCAGGAATTTAAACGTCCAGAGTTCACTTGGAGATACCCCACTAATAAGGTGAAAGGAAAATGCTTGATGTCAGTAACAAAAAAGAGAGCTGCAGTTTATGTGATTTCACCTGCTTTTTCTCTGAAATAAGTGTTTTGTAGTCTGTTCTTTCGGAATGACTGATAGTGGTGTTTCAGGAATATGTTTTTTTCTCTGCCCTCATAGTGGCAACATTATGTTCTTTGTGGGAGAGAGGATGCTTTTGTAATACATGTTAGCTGGAATGTTTCCGTGTGTGTGTGTGTGTGTGTGTGTGTGTGTGTGTGTGTGTGTGTATGTGTGTGTGTGTGATGCCTTCATGTTCTCTTAAGTTTGCTTGGACTTGAGTGCTACTTGAAAACTTTCTGCTAAAGTCACATAGGCATCAGTTTTTTAGAATATGAAATTACTGTTTGGAAAATTATGTCTTCTCTTATGTCAGACACTCAAAGATGATTCAGATATCTATCCAATGACATCAATGTAGTTAAAATTCTTAATTTCAAAATTCACTCGCTTTTTGTATAAATAAATTTAGACAATGTGGATGATTCAACATTATCTATTATCTTTTAAATTACTCTTACCTACTCACCCATAAAAAACTGATTTCAAGACATCAAAGATATTTCTCATAAAATTTTTATTGAAATTTAAAGAATATTACATATACAATTTCAATGGATGTCTTGTCTTTCAATTTTCATAGTGCATCCTGAAAAAAATAATAAAATTCACTCAAGGTACTTTAATAGGTGACAGAATAGCTACATTTGGTACAATTTTTAGAAAAATGATTTTATTTTATGTCTCTACTGGACAGTAAGACTCTAGATGTGTCAATGAAAGATTAAACTAGGTCTAATCTAGATGTTATTAAATCTATTTTACTGACTATAATTCTGGGAAAAGCTAACATTCCGCAAAAGAGATTATATTTTATATATTTAAGATAGGATTATTTTGTGTTATCAAGCATAGTTCTCCTGCATACCTCAAGGAATAGATATATGGATAATAGTTCTATTTGGTCTTATTGGTAAAATTTCCTAGGATAGATTTAACCAGCAAATTAGAACATTTTCGTAATTAATACCAATATAAAGTTTTCTTAACTTTCCTATCTCCTCCTTTCCAAGATTTTTGGTGTGTGTGCAAATACTCTGTTTTGAAATATTACTGTACAGAGATCAACTGTGCACAAATAAAACAACTTAAAAATAAGTATAGTGAAAAAATAACATGTATTCAGCCTCATTGATATGGCTTTTAGTGAGGGTTAGTCTGTCACCTGAATAGGTCCAATTAAATCACTTTTTCCCATAGATTGTTTCAAAACTATGGGTCCTTATTTTCCTTTGCCAAATAATGTGATTATTTAAAAATATTTATCTAGGTAACTTTGATTTACAGAGCATTATAAGCCCCTATGTTGTAAGTTTGCCATTCATCAAATATATGAAACCTCACCAAGTCCATCACCCAATTACCAATATTCCTTCACTGCCCTTTGGACCCCACCACCACTTGCTCTTGACTCCCACCCCTTCTCCACTGGTGACCTCAGTTCTAGTGTCCATGTCCAAGGGTTGTTTTAGTTTAGTCTATTCCTTTGTGTTCTTTCTTTATATTCCATGCATGAGTGAGGTCATCAGTATTTGTCTTTCTGCTACTACCTTTTTTAACTTAGCATCATCCCCTCTAGTTCCATCATGTTGTCTTAAATGACAGAATTTTTTTTCCTTTTGGGACTGTGTGGTATTTCATTGTGAATATATACCACATCTTTTTTATCAGTTGATCTGACATGTGTAATTGGATAATTTTTGATTATTAGCTATTATAAATAATGCCACAATAAACATGGGGGTTCACATATCTCTGCAAATTAGTGTTTTTATGTTTTGGGGATATATGTCCATAAGTGGGATGACCAAATCATGTGGAATTTCCATTCTAATTTTTTTGAGGCATCTATGTACTGCTTTCCAGATTGGTTGTACTCATTTACACTCCCACCAACAGCAACAAAGGAGTCCCTTTACTCTGCATTCTCTCCAACATTTGTTGTTTCCAGTCTTGGAAAATAACTGGAATACTGACAAAAGGAAAGTTAGGATTTTGCTGCAAATATCTTCAACAACTATAAATGTGAAGTAGTCATTCTCTGACATTAAACAGAAAAATGTTGCTAATTTACAGAAATTCATACTAAGGAAATAAAATTATCTGAATTTGGCTTTATAAACTTGATTCCAAAAACTACCACTGTGTAGACATTTAATATAGCTACTGAAAACTTCTTATAAAAGATGAGTTATTCTGCTTGTGTCCTTGACTTGCAGCATCCTCGTGGGGATAACTTTGTGCAGCTGTGAGTGTAACACAAGCTAACGGTCCACCGTTGTACAGTGAGGGTCCCGTTGTGATCACTGAAGCGATTTCACTCGTTTTCTCAACAGCATGCACAATGCACCAGGTCATCGTGTTTTCATGTGATTTCATCTTAAATTACACAACTATCAGTACATTTGTCAAGTTTGAAATATCTCTTTTATGAATAAAAATGCCACAGCCAGTAATTCTGTGAATTGAAACTGAAAAATTTGTTCCAGAAGGGTAAGTAGGTACAAAATTAGAGGCTTCTTTTCTTGATTTGTGCCAGACCACATTACAATGTAAAAAAATATATGTATTACAATAAAAAACCTTAAAATTGAGTTATTTGAGCATGGTAAATTGCTCAGAATCCTGTTTTCATAATTTGAGGTAAATTATAGTAATATTTAGTTGGCAAGATGTATGTGTAATGCCCAGGGCTTATTCAAAATTTGAAGATTTAAACCCAAGTTTTACAAGTAAGGAGAGATATTAAAATGACACAGGATAAAAATGATGATTATTGAAGTTTTTACTAAGTCATGAGTATGATGAAATAGCACATCATAGCTTTTTAAACTAAGGATTAACTTTCTACGAGGACTGTTCTGTAGAAAGAAGGAAAGTAATAACATTTTAGATGGCGGCAACACTGCATAAAGTCCTATTTTAATTCACCTTACAGAAACTCAGCAGTCCTTTATCGCATAGCTAATGCAAGTAGTATTTCATAAAACTGGACAAGGAGTGCGATGTACCCAACTAGAACTCAATACGTCACACACTATTAAAGTAGCACAGTAGTTCACTCAGAAATATCGCTGTCATCACTATACATTGTGACATTTCAGACTGAAAAATACTGCTTTTGTCTCCACAGGTGCAAAAGATTTTCACTGTAGAGGTGCTTTTGCCAGTCCTTTGTCACTCTCATGTACTAAGGTTTTTATTGCAGTATAACATTAAAAAGCAAATGAGGTGTGCCCTCATGGAGTAGTGGTTTGGTCAACCGCCTTCGATCTGCACCGTCCACACACATCCCAAGAACCACGGTTTGTGTCCCGGGACTGAGGGAGCAACTAAGATGTACAACTCAATAAAATAAATTACTTCTTCCTTCTCTGTCTTCCTGCCTGCCTGCCTCTTCTCACCTTTATTTTCCTATGTGCATCTTTGCTTAAAAAAAGAAGCAAATGAACTCAATGAAACAACAACAACAACAACAAATAGTTTAAAAAATGAAATCAAATCAAGCAATAGACTTTTAGTGAAAATAGCAAATCAGTAGGTGCTGGAAGAGAAGGCGGAGTATGGAGGGATAAAGGGGATTAATTGTTATAGTAACGTAAAGTGAAATCACTTAACTTTCTATATTGTCTATAGAGGTAGACTAAACCCAGCTGATGTTATAATGCAATGTTTCTTGAATAAAATCAATTAAAAATAAACAAAAATAAAAAAGTGCCGGCTTTTTCTCCATTGAAATAAAGTGTCTCTGGAAGGATTGTAAAATAGAAGTCATTTCCATTGTGATACATTTGCTCTCTCTTCTCATGGCTTCTAATATGAGAAATTGATGAAGACAGTATTATTTTTATCTCCTTTAGAGTATATTTAAAAATGTGTGCTTTCTAAAGGAAATATTTGAATATTCATGTCTTCAATAATATTTCTTCAAAACCATAATTTCCAATATACTGTAGGAAAACACACATAGTTGAAGTTATTTCATATGTTTTTCAACATTTCAGATTATTATTAAATATTCCTTAGGTAATAAAATTTCCCTACCAATTTTAAGACAACACTGTCCAATGCCTGTGTTTTATGGATTTAGGTACAATCATTTATAGATAGCAAATGTTTCTGTAAAAATACTGCCAAGAATTGCATCCTATTTTAATTCATCAAAAAATATTTGCCAGATGCTTATTCTGTGATAAACTAGAGCCACAATAAAATAAAATTTGTCATGCTCAATGTTTTTGAGTCATATAAAACATGGCAGATAATACATAAATTGTTTCTATATTATATCTTCCTTTGTTCAAATTTAAAGTAGCAATTTTGACTAATTTAAAGTTGTGTTAAAATGCTATACTAGGGTGAACATTTAGTAAATGGAGGAAAAAATAGGAGGCAATTGATGAAAAACTTGAGAATTAATAATTCATATGGAGCTTAAAATCTAAATTATATATTTAGAAAAACATGAAACAGAAGAATGTGAACTCTTATTCTAAGTGTATAATGGCCTAATATTGTGTTGGAGGACTAGAGATTGATTTTACTAAGATTTCTGAAGACCATCAAATCCAACACTGTAAACTACAGGCATAATTGATATAAAAGCAGGCCAAAGTTATTTAATAACTATGAAGTTTCAAATTAAGAACTAGCTGACCTTCCAAGTAAGATTCAAAATATTGGCATTTTTGGAATGTGCATATTCCTTTCCATATTGTCCTTATGATAGAATATTTTATAACTTAATTGTTTCTATCAATTAATTCTCTCTATCAGAAATTAGATATACTGATTTAGAAGAAATTATAGAAGATAAGTTAGCCTGAAAAAGTTTAATTTTTCTCAATAATAAGAAACAGTCCAATACGATTATGGGTAAAGGATGCAAATAAGCACATTAAGGAATTATCAACATCAATAGTTATTAGTGAAATTAAATTAAAACCATGGAAAGATATCTCTCTATAACTAGTATGAAGGCTAAATATTAGAATGTGTTGGTGACAATATAAATATAAATATAAAGTGTTGGTGAGGAGGTAACAGAAGGTTAATTTTATTCTTTGTGGGAAAGTCAAGTGTTGCGGCCATGTTTAGAAAACAGTTTAGTAAGAAGACACTTCTTAATTTTTAACATGATTACAATTAAAATATAATAATCAAAACTATGAGATTGCCATAAAAGCAGACAGAAAGATTAATGAACAGACTATAGCACTCAGAAATAAACCCATGCATTATCGTCAATTAATTTAAAACTAAAGAGCCAAGGTTCCCAGTGGCAAAATGATGGTCTCTTCAACACATGATGTTGGAAAAACTGGAGAATTCATATCCAAAAGAACAAAATTGAACCTTTATCTTAAATCATATGTAAAGGAATAAATCCATAAATGGATTACAGATTGAAAGTAAGACCTGAGACCATGAAACTACTCAAAGAAAATATAAGGGATATGCTCCTTTTCATCCATCGTGGCAATATTTTTTTCAGTTTAACACCAGAAGTAAAGACAGCAATAGCAAAATGAAAAAGTGGGCCTTTATCAAACTTAAAAGTTTCTGTACAGCAAAATAAGCCATCAACAAATGAAAAGGCAAATAGTGAGTGGAAGAAAATATTTACAAACCACATCTGATAAGGGATTGTTATTCAAAATCAAGATATATTAGGAATTCAACTCAATAACAACACAACATATAATTTTAAAATGGACAAAGGAACTGGATAGACATTTTCCCAAATGAGAAAAAAATGGCCAACTGGTACATGAAAAGGAGCTGAACATAGCTAATCATCAAGAAAATGCAAATAAAACCACAATGGGATATTGTATCACTCTTGTTAGAATGCCTGTCATCAAAGTGATGATGCAAATGTTGAGGATCTGGAAAAAGAGGACCCTGGTGGACTGTTGGTGGGAAGTTTTCCTTTGTTGTACAGAAGATATCTATATTACAACTATGACCCTCAGTAGTAAAAGATTTTAGAAGATGTAAGAGGTAGGAGATGGAGTTGCAGATAGTTATGTAGAGAGTTTTAAGGAAACTAGATTTTGCATCTGAAGGAAGCCAGGAAGTTCAGTTCTCTGATGACTAGCATGACAACAGAGGTAAAGAAGGCGGAGTGTACTCTCAGTCCAGGAAACAAAAAAGGCGGGTGTTTTATTGTTTTGGATGTGAAGGCTCATAAAGGGATGGTTTTACTACCAAAATACAATTAATGTTTCAACTCCATTGGTGTCTAGTAGGCTTGACCCATGTATTTACCTCCAATTTTACTTTTGCTGTTGGAGGTCATAGGGTTTAGAGGAAGGAACGTACACTAAGCACAAGTATTCCCTCTTGCGTCCTCTGTTTCTTTATCTTGTCTTGATGTTTTTGATTATTGTGAGAGAGGCTACTTCTCATTTTTGATTGGCTACTTATATTTTAATGATTTTTTTTTTCTTTTAAAGAACTGCATGATGAGAATCTTCTATTTTCTTAACTAATTTATTTTTCAGTATTCTCCAGACCTTGCTTGCTTTTTTCTGGTACAGGTTAATACATCTTATTCATAACTTCATTCTGAAATGGTTCCCTCCTTCCTCTAACATTAGAGTCTTACTCAACAACCTTTTTGTCTCGTTAATTCTTCTGTTTACTCTCTGACTTTGGAATTTCTTCCTTTTCTTTGCCAGTATTTCACTTGTGTGTCGCCCATTGTTACTTTTTTCCATCACAGAAGAATTTTTGCAACATATACAGAAAATTACCCTAGGTAAATTTACCTGCTAGAGAAGACAAGGTAGGATTCAATCATAGGGATCCTGATAGATAATTTATAAGAGAACAGTATAAATGTATGTGTATTTGTATATGTAAATATGCTACATATTTGTGTTTGTATAGGAAATTTGTACAAAGTTAAGTATATATCCATTGTCTCTATCATTCAAAATTCATTGTAGACTGCTTTCTCTTTTCATCTTTTAGAATTTTTACATGTTAAGCAAATTGAAGGGATTCATCCAGATTAATGGGATTTGGTAGAGAAGTCAGCCAAGGGCACTCTATGTCTTTATTTTTTTTTTAATCTCCCTTCTGGCATATCAATATCTGTGATGATGAACAAGTAACAAATTTGAAAATTTGAACTTAATGTACAAGTATGATAGTTTCTGCTGTTATTAAGGCTTTAAATCTAAACCATACAGCATTCTTAATAATAATCTTTAAAATAATGTAGCATGACTTATATAAGAGCGTAAAGGCTATTTTATACACTTTTAATGAATTCTAGGTTGTATAATACTGAGGTTTCTTCTCTGGTGCATTAATAGAAATGGATAAAAGGAGAAAATGGATCAATTTTAGATCATCTAATATGAGTTATATGTAACTTGAAGTATTCAATCTCTTTATAATCCACTTGAGAAACATTGCATTGGTGGGATTTTCTTCTTAGTCCATTATAATCTGGAAATGAAATTTTACTTACATATTTGCATTATGATATATAGTAGGAATGCTAAAATATTATTATTTGTACTATGATGAATTTTATCTTATAATTGCATTGCAGAAACTCATGTCTAGGAGTAAAATTACTGCTTGTAAAATGTAAAATTTTCAGTTATGTTATTTGGAATTGTGATCATTTCATTAATTATCTGTATTTTTGGTGACACATTTATATCTTGTTTTTTTTTAATGACAGCACATTGAAATGAATTTATTAATTTTAAAAATGTTCAGCTTCTAGAAAATACATTAAAAACACACATACCCTTAGAATTTTATAAAACTCATAATGAAATTTTAACACCCTCTTGTTCATGAACATAGATTACGAAGTGGCATTACTATTTTCAAATTTTTAAATTAAATGGCATATACACATACACATGCAGATATGTGCGTGCATGTGTGTTTGTCATTTAGTACATTTTCTTTGGATGCATTCAGTATTGTCAAGTTCCAAATCGAGAGTTTTTTTTTTTAAAGATTTATTGGGAGTAATTTTTTTTCAAATTTTAGAAATTATTTAGAAGAGCTGCATCTGGTGTTTCATTAATTTATAAAGTAGATAAAATAAGCAACTCCTCTGACAAAACTTATATTTTAAGAAAAATACCAAAGTTTGAATATGAATGCCTATTTACACAAACATAATGAGAAAAGCCTGAATAAAGCTGAATTTTCCTAGAAGAAACCTGAATGCTTTCTTGAATATTTGGCATAATGATCTGAGAATTAAGAAACAGTTCTTAAGAATTAAAGTAGCAGTTTGTATAACTGAAATTTACTATTGTGAAATTCATTTAAACTGCCTAATATTTTACTAGTGTTGTAAGCATTAGTTTGGGGTGTATTTTAGTTTTTCTTACTGGCTTTATATAAATGATCATAACAACCCAGGTGTTAGGTCACTTGAAGTAGCAATTAAATTCAGTAATAATACAAAAGTAAAAGCAGTGAACAATCTTCATGGAATCTCTGAACTTCAAAGGAATGATCATTTACAAAATGTGGATTTAAGATTATGTGAAAGCATAAACTCTACCATTTCTGTGAGGGAAAGAAAAATCTTAAATAATTCCTTAATAAGATAAATCATTGACCCGCTTTAGATTTCAAATAAAGGACATATTTATTTAACTTAGAACTTATATGCTAATTTCTAATAATTGGGTTGAAAATATGGCAGTGTTTAATTTTGTGTGCCAGTCTGGCTTCTAAGGAATTCCCAGGTTTCTGGTAAACATTCTTCCTAGGTTTGTCCTAGGTTTGAATCAGAGGGCTGAGTAGTGATAACTGGCCCTTACCACCATGGACTGGCAGCATCCAATATTTTAAAGGTCAATTAAAAAACAAACAAACAAAAGCAAAGCTCTTCTTGAGCTGGATATAAAAGTAGCCTAAACACCCCCCCACACATACCCACTAATGAAATCACGTGGTATGACATGTTTTTGAATAATTTATGAAAGATAATTACATGGCAAGAGGTTAAACCAATTTTGAATTCTAATTTACCCTCTTTCGCACTTGATTTGTCCTTTATTTGTGAACCCTCAGTGAGATCCAGGTAATGAAAAGTTGAACTGAGGAGACTTTTGATTTGGAATTTGATGAGATATATTTAAGTGGTTCACAGTGCTTTGCTTCTATAGAGAAATTACTTTTAGCAATTCCTGTGTACAAAGGTTTATTTCAGAATGACAAGTCACCCATAATCAGAGTATGTACCATGCTTAGATTAGATTATTCTGAATAACTACCCGAAAGCCTGTGAGATACGCATTTTCAAGCCCAACAGATGCAAATGGACACTATCCTTGGCTAGTAGGAACTGTTGTCTTTATTCTGACAAGTGCTTATATGTCTGTCTGAGCCCTGTCCTTACACCTCCGACATATCTCTACACTGCCCACCCCTCCTGGAGGCACATCTGTGACTTCCAGAGCCCTCTTCTCAGCTCTCTCCTCTCAAGTGCTCTTCCCTGTGAATTCTAGCTGACTGGACTTCTCCCTCTGACTCCTGGACTCAGTATATTGGCTCTGTGCCCCCTCCATCAGACATGTATATAAAACAGCCTTCTCAAATTTTCTCTTAGATTTCTAAAACCAGGTCTCTGAAAAAAACGCGTCTATCTACAAATATCTTTATCTATCCATCTCTATCTATGTATGTGCACATATATACAAAAATTTCATAATGAATTTGTTTGATGCAATATATTTGTGCCCCAAATTTTAATAACAGCAATAAAATCTAGAATACTCTATCATAAATTTCATAGAACCAGTTGCTTTTCAGAGAATGTGTTCATTGCCCTGAACCCGTTTATCCTTTATCAACCTGTGGTTGCAAATAACCATAATTTGGCAAAATCAGATTGCGACTAAATGTTTGATTACTTGATTACTTTCTAATTCAACAAAGAAGTCAATCACTGATGAACAAATGCTGTTCTAACATAAACGTCTGACATTTTTTCCTGTACATATAAGGAAAAGATGAGAATGCAACAATGAAGACATGTCATTAGTACATTACTAATGTGAGATATTTCTGTTCTTAATTTGATAAAAGTAGGGAATTCTAGAAAGATTGGATCTTATTTTTGTGCCATCCATAATGCAACAGTTATAGGCATGTTGTACTTTTAAGTTTATCCTACATTCATGCCATTGTCCCCCATCACCTTCTCGTTTCTAAGAAATAAGCAATCAATTCCTGATTGGTAGCATTTGAAAAGCTCTATCATGTGACTACTTCTTTCATCATCTATTTTAAGCCAGTGAGGCACAAGATGATGCCTATAATGACTTAGGTATAGGGTTAGAAAGAGATGCATAGCAC
Organism: Solenodon paradoxus; assembly: GCA_004363575.1. Lineage (NCBI taxonomy): Eukaryota > Metazoa > Chordata > Mammalia > Eulipotyphla > Solenodontidae > Solenodon > Solenodon paradoxus. The sequence continues at coordinate 220,978 of RJWH01000903.1, forward strand.
AGCACAGCATCGGGTCATATTTTTGACATATAGATGCAAGAGACATAAGTGCTAGTAGTATTGATAACAGTAAACTGAATTAAATTAATATCAAGTGATGAGTTTTCCACTTTGCTTGGAATATAACTTAAGTTTATAATTTATGTTTTATAAAGACGGTATTTAGCAACTGGGTTGCAAAATTCCTAAAAATTTGAAATCATTTTTCCAAATGATCTAACACACTGCTGGCATGGCACACTTACCTTAGCTAAATTAGAGCTTTTATTGTCTGTTCTCAACTCTCAGCTTTCCATTTTAGTAAATAGTTCCTCTAATGCTTTCATATGCTCAGGTCAGAAACACTGAAGCTATTCTGAGCTTTCTCTCACATTACTTATCCAATCCATCAGCATTCTGTCACCTCTGGTTTTGAAATACATGCCCACCCTGACTATTTCTCTCTTCTCCTCCACCATACTGGAGCAGTCACAGATATGCCTCATTCAAGTCTGTTACTCAAGCATCCCTCCATAATCTGCTACACAAAATTTTCCTATCACTTCCCAGTGACCCCTCTGATGGCTTCCCATCTTAGATTTAAAGTTTTATTGTTCCCAATAAAGTCATTCTTGATATGGGTCCAAATTAACTATTATTTCTCTCTCATTGCATGTTTACTCCACTCCAAACATTGGCTTTCCTGCTGCTCCTCGAAAATAGAAAGCATGGTCTGATCTCAGAGTTACTGCAATGCTAGAAATGCTCTTTTCCCAGATAACCACAGTGTTCACACCTTTATATCCTTCAGATACAGTTCATTTTCATTCTATTGCAGAAGTTTTTATAGAAAATACTCAAATACCATCTTTATTTTCCCCACTTAATGTATGAGTCTCTCTACTCAGTAGAATGTGCAAGATTCAAGAAGGCAAATTATTACTTTTTCACTTACATGGCAGCAACACATCCATTAATATCTGAGGAGTGGGTACTGCATGAATATCTGTTAGATAAAAGAGTAAATCTAACATGTTCATATCTCACATACTTTGGATGTTTTATATATATATATACATATATATATGTATGTATTTGTGCCTTCAGTTATTTCTTTCAAAAATTAATAAGTCAGTGCATTAGAAGATTTTGATTAGGCAAGTGTTTCCAATTCCTCTGCTCAGTAATGCACATAGCTGCGGTGCACAATATAACAATGGACTATTTAGTTATTAATTTTATTCATAGCATATGGTGCTTGTTCTAATTTTTGGAAACAAATTCAAATATACTACCAGAGGAATATTCATATATTTGATTAAATTCATTCAAAGTTGCTTAAGCTTTAATATGCTTCTTTATCTTCAGTGTAAGAAAAGCCTTTGTAATAAGTTGTAGAGCTAACATCTTGACAATTATTTTTTTATTTAGGAATAATTGACATACATTTATTTCAGGCATGTAACATACAGTTTAAGTATTTGTCTATATTGTGAAGTGTCCATAGTAGCCCTAGTTAACATACATTATCAGTATATGTGCAATTATTTTATTGTGATGAAAACTTTTAAGAATGACTCCCTTAGCAACTTTCAAATACGTAATACAATACCATCAGCTGCCTCTATGACTTAACTATTTCACTACTGAAAGTTTGTTCCTTTCACTTCACTTTATTCATTTCACCCACCTCTTAACCTCCACACTGATAACACAATCTGGTTCCATATCACTGAGTTCAGTTTCTGTCATGACTGGTTTTGATTTTATGTATAACTGAGGTTATAGGATATTTGTGTTTTTCTGTCTGACTTATTTGACTTAAAATAATATCCTCAAGCTCCATGTTAATCCAAATGACAATATTTACATACTTTTATAGCTATGGAATATTCCTTAGTGTAAATGTATGTGTATGTGCGTATCTCACAGCTTCTTTATCCATTCATTCATCAATAAACAGGTTCTTTTCCTATCTTGATTATAATAAATAATCCTGCAATGAACATGGCAGTGTATACATTATTTACTGTTAGTGTCTTGTTTTCTTAAGGTGCATACCTACGTGCTTAATTGCTGGATCATGTGGTAGTCTGTTTTCAATACTAGAGGATACTGCATGCTCTTTTCCAAAGTGACTGCATGAATTTGCACTCCCTCAACAGTGTATAAGCATTCCCTTCTCTTCACAGACTAACTAATACTTGTTATTACTTTTTTGTTTTGTTTGTTCTAAGATGTAGGTAGGAATGAAGGTGAGCAGACACAGGCAGGAAGAGAGAAGAGGAAGAACTTTTATTTTAATTAATCATCTTGATTTTCCCACCAGTCCTGGGATGTGAACCTAAGGCCTTGGGGTGAACTGTACCCAACCACTACTCCACCAGTGCACACCATGTTTTTTTTTAATACTAACCTTTGTAATAGCTCATGGTTCTTTTGAGTGGCATTTCCTTGGTGGTAGTAATATTGAACATCTTTCCATATACCTTTTGGCCATTCATATGTCTTCTTTGAGAAAAATGTCTACTCATTTCTTATGCCCACTTTTTAATCAGATATAAATATATTTTAGATTGTAACCCCTTACTATTAGATATGTGAGATTCAAGTATTTTCTCCCATTCGGAAGGTTGCCTCTTCATTTTGGTGACGTCTTTTGTTGTGGAAGAGCTTTTGAGTTCAATGCAGCCCCACCTGTTTCTTTTGCTTTTGCTGCCTCTCCTTTTTTGTATGACACTCAAAAGTCTTTTCTAAGACCTATTCTAAGGAATATATCATTTATGTTTTCTTCTAGAGTGTTATGGTTTAAGATCTTACAGTCATGTCTAATTTTGAGTTGATTTTCATGGATGTTGTAAAGGTCCAGTTTCATTATTTTACATGTAGTTCTCCAATTTTCCCAACACCTCTTTATTGACAAGACTATCCTTTCTCCATTGTATCATCTTAGCTCATTGTCTTAATTTAAGTGACTATATATGTGTGTTTATTTCTGGACTCTCCTTTTAGTTCCATTGATCTATGTGTCTAATTGTATGTAAATATCAGACTTTTTAATAGTGTTAACTTGGTTATATAGCTTAAAATCAGGGAGTATGATGACTCCAATTTTCTTCATTTTTCTCATGATTGCTTTGGCTATCTGGGTTCCCTATAACTTTTTGTGGTCCCCTGTATATTTTAGGACTGTTTTTTTCTGTATGTTAAAATACCAATAGAATTTTGATAGGGATTTCAACGATTCTCTAGATTACTTTGGACTGTATGGACATTTTTCAAAATGTTAATTCTTCCCATGAGCATAGAAAAGTTATTTTTCTAGTTCTAGGTTGTGCTGAATTAGCTGTATAGTGAGCAAAGCAGAGAAAAAAACACAAGAACAAAGCCCTTACAAAGGCTCAAACTCAATGAAACAGCCCTTTTCACTACCTTCAGGAGAAAATGAAAGAAGCAGACTCATTTACTGAAGTCAGATACGGTGCTCCTCTGGTGTATGCCTCCATGCTGTTGCATGCTAGTCTTGCCTGATGAGAGGATAATGTAAGTGGGATCCCTTGACTTATAATGGAAAATAAAGTTAGTCACATTAAAAAAAGTAAAGATGGGAGTTATTATTATACCTTTAAAAAAGTATATAATCTTGGAAAGCTTATGTAGCAGAATGTGTTTTTGTTCACAACTACGGGTTTTCTAACTTTTTAAGTTTTAATGATCATACACACTTTAAAGTCTATTGTATTTTCTTTTAAATAAAGCAAATAAACAGTACTTTTCAACTAACTTCGCAGGCAGACAAATTGATTCTGTTTTTTCATTCTATTTGATATGACTTTGGACAAAAAAAATGAGTCAATGAATTATGTTTGTGCATGAAACAGAGTTTTAATTAATTCCATTAAATTGCACTTCAAATGCAATGTACCCTGAAGAAAAAGCCCTTTGAATATTTTCAGTAAAACTTGTTTATCAGAGTAATTATGGTTCCCTTAGGGATTTTCATAGTATTTTCTTTTTCCATATCTGAAGGTTAAAGTAAGACAAACAGGCTTTATCTTTCAAACCTGCAAACTCCTTCATTATATTGAAACCTCGCTGGTAATTAAACTGTATAATTGAAAAGATATTAGCACATCCAACTAATGAAATATGCTTTAATTTTTCCCCAAGAATATAATCATTATTTGTTTTGTAATAAAGTGGCAATTTGTGGGTGCCTTCTGTGTTAAACCTGTCTTTAGTTCACAATACTGTAATAGAGTCTTAAACATATTATTGATGACTTTAAATATTTAGAGGTCATCTTTAACTTTTCGGAAGATTAATGATTTTTCTCTTTCTGTGGACCCTGGCTGTAGTTATAGGAGACATGTACGCTTTTCTATCATTTAACATTTGAACTCACTTTTTCCGCCAACCTTTGACAATGAAAACCATGAACTCATCGATATCTCTGAAAGCGTGTTACTAGCTGGTGCAGTGGGGTAAAGGATGTTCCCCAAGATGTCCACATTTTAATCCCCAGAGCCTGTAAAAGTTACCTTTTATGGAAAAGGGACTTTGCACATGTGATTAAGCTGGATTTCCAGGTGTATCTGAGTTCAACAAAGTGTCTTTAAAATGGGCGAAACTCAAGAGAAAAAAAGACAATGCGATGACAGATGTGGAAAGAAAGAGAAAGATTGAAACAATTTCTATATTGCTGACTTTGAAGAAAAGGAAGATGCCATGAGTCGAGGAATAAAAGAAATGCGCATCTAAAAGTTGGAAAAGATGTAATAACAAATTCTACCCAAGAGCCTCCAGAGAGAGCAGCTTGTGAACATTTCAAACCCTGGTGTCAGACCAGTGAAAATTTTCTGGGATTCTGATCTCTAAACACCCATTTTGTTTAGGCCAACAAGTTTATAGTAATACACTGGAAAAAATACAACTGATAATCTACAAATTAGTGCTGATAAATTTTAAACATTTAAAAAAATTTTTTATCCTTGTAGATTCACATATACCTTGTAAGAAATAACACAGAGATTCAGTGTGTCTCTAGCCCAGTTTCTCCCAACATTCGCATCTTGCATCCAACCAGGATGCTGGAACTGATGCCGTCACGGTGCAGAACATCCCATCCTCACAAGGATTCTCCTGTTTCCCTTTAGAAGTCACATCTATTTTTCTTCTCTCCATTTTACAAAACCCCTTGCATGCTCTAATCTGTACCCACTTTCCATAATTTTACAATTTCTAAAATATATAAATGGAATCATAAAATGTAAAGTTTTACAGGTTTTTTTCACTCAAAGCTTTTGTTTGGCAACTGTGGATTGTATTGTGGTTAAATATTTAGTTTTATAAGAATTTGCCAAATTGTTTTCAAGATGACAGTACCATTTTTTGTTACCATTTACAACGTGTGAATTATTTACTTCTTCCACATCTTTGCCAGAATTTAGTATTACCATTTAAAAAAAATTACCCTTTCTGACAACTGTAGTGATAAATGGACTTCAAACAACTGGACATTCAAATTTAAAAAAATCTGTTTACAGATATTCTATTTCATATAGAAATTAACTTAAATGGATCATAGACCTAAATACAAATTGTAAAACTATACTTATTCTGACAGAAAATAAAAGACAAAATATAAGTCGTTTGGGTTGGCAGTTAATTTTCAGGTACAACACAAATGATTAGTGAAGAAAAATTGATTAGTTGAATTTTATGAAATTGAATCAGACTGATTTTTTAAACTACTAATAGAATCAATTTGTAAGCAACTTGCTGGGAGAAAATATTTGAAAGAAACATACTCATTTACAAATTATATACATTACTTGTAAACAAATAAAGCACTTGTATACAGATTATAAAAAGACATCTTAAAGCTTAATAATAATAAAATATCTAGTTTAAAAATGAGCAAAGATATACATAAACAGCTCATTAAAAATATACAGATGACAAATAATCATATGACAAATCATCACTTGTGATGTGAGAATTGCAAATGAAAAAACATTTAGAATAGCTAAAAGAGTCACAGCAAACTGACAGCACCAGTTGCTGGGTAGGATGTGAAGCAACAGAAAGTCTCCTTTCTCATGGAAATGAAAACTAATGAATTTGGAATAATGTTTGATAGTTTTTTCCATAGTTAAACATAGTCTTACAATGTGATCCGGAAATTTCATTACTAGATATATTATTTAACTGATTTCAAAATTTATTCCATACAGCCTACATGTTCCTCAAGACGCTGATACATTCATAAAATGGATTGCTACAAGTTTAACTACAGGTACCACTATGACATGGAAAGACATTGCTGGGTCTTAAATGCATATTGATAAGTAAAATGTCAAGCAAAAATGGATGCTTAGTCTGTAGAATCAAGTTAGTAGTTCTCAGAAGAGAATGAGGGTGGGGTGGGGCAAACTGGGTAAAAGAAGTCAACTACATGGTGAAGCACAGAATTAGACTGCTGGTGGCAAACTTAATGTATTATAGACCTATAGGGATTTACATTGATGCATACCTTAAACATATACAATATTATGATGTAATGTTTTCCTTCAATAAAATTAGGAAAAATAAATGAGTCAACATGATAAGGTGTGACTTCAATCATATACTGTTATAGAAAATGCAAAATCATAAAGATAGAAAACAATTATTTCTTGTCTTTGGTTCAAGGGAAACAATGGTAGGCTTTGATACATGAAGCACAGATTTCCTTTAGGGTGGATACATTATTCTATATAATAATGTAATTGTGGATATATAACACTGAATTTCTAAAATCCATAACATTTTAAGGCACAGAGTCATTCTTGCTGTGTACATTTTTCATCCTGTAGGAACTGGGTGATCCAAGGATGGATGCTGAATATGATGAAATGATGCAACTGTATTACACAAATATGAAAGAAGCTCACTGAATTGTGACTCGGGGAGGATTTGTTGATAGGAGTAATTCTGGAAATGAGTGGAGTCTATCACCTAAATACAAATAACATTATACACAAGCTGTGCACTAAGTGATAAAACCTCTCCTTCACACACAGACATGAGTTACCAGTTCCGTTACTGTTATGCAGAAAGTGAACAGGGAGCTAAAAGCTAAGCAAAGGAATCCAGCTAGAAAGATGTGTGGGTAATGGTTCTGAGATGCAGACATCAACATGAACTCACACGATTCTTCATATTATCTGTTGAAATTATATGTAGATGCAAATATATACACAGATTAGTATCCACACATGTGTTTTCTTGCTTTCTCAGCTGAAATAATGAAATTTCTAGCAGTGAAAATGGCTAGCACCCCGATCTTAGTCTCTAATAATATTTTCCATGAAAAAAGATCAAAGGTTCATTAAAGAAGTTTACTTTTAGAATTAAGGAAGGCAATATAAAAAATTAACCAGGAGCATCTTTTTAGTGTCAGATGCAGCTGTCCTCAACAAAACATGAGCAGACCGAATTCAATCCAAAAATGTATAAAAGGAGTTTGAGTAAATTTCTTCTCTTTGCTTCTGAAGGACATTTTTGAATGATACAGAATTCTAAGTTGATGCATTTTTTTCTTTCAACTTTTAAAATATTTTATCCACTCTCTTCTTTCTGTCATGTTTTCTGAGAAGTTGAGTGTAATTCTTAATTTTTTCCCCAATAGGAAAGATGTTTTTCTCCCTCTGACATGAAGTCAGGATTTCTCATTTTTCTCTATTTAATTTTCTGTATTTTGAAAATAATATGCCTAGGTGCAGTTCTTTGGGGATTTTACTCTACTTGGTGTTCTCTAATATTCATAGATTTTTGGTGTCTGACATCAAATTGAGTAAATTCTTAGTTGTTACTTTTTCAGATATTTCTTCTGTTAATCTCCTTTTCTTCTGATACTCAACTAACATGTAGGAGTTACTGTATCATATATTATACATGTATTATACATTGTAGCTGTCACAAAGACCTGGGGTATTTTAGTCTTTTTTTGTTTGTTTGTTCAACTTTGCTTCCTTTTTTGCTATTTAGATTTTGAGAATTCTGTTGATACATATTCTAGACCAGAGAGTCTTTCCTCAATATTTTTTCCTCCTGTCTCTAGTTCACTAATCCCATCAGAAGCATCCATTCCTGTTGCCATGTATTTGATTGCTAGCCTTTCTTCTTGGTGCTTATTTTTAGGATTTCTTTCTCTCTGTGTATAGTACCCATCAGTGTTTACATTATGTCTACTTTATCTCTTATTAATCATAGACATTTTAAAATTCTGCTCTGATCATTCCAACATCCCCAACATATCTGGTTCTTATGCTCGATTGGTTTGTAAAACTGTGTTTTTGATCTTTGGACGTGCCTCGCTTTTTTTTCCTCAGTAGTCAGACTTGATATACTGGGCTAAGGTAACTATAAGAACACATTATCTTATTATTCTTAGCTTTTCTGTGTTATTTTTACAAACGAGTGGTTAGTGATAACCCTGTATTTAACAAATATATTGGTGCTATTTTCTTTTAATAACATGTTAACTTCATACTCTTTGTAACATATTGGTAATTCTTGGAATATTTCAGACCTTTCAGTTATTATTATATCCATTATGGTGGTCTATCAACAATGATATGTGATGTTATTATGGCAACTGTTTTAGGGCACCATGACTCATGTCTCCATACAACTTCAATCCTAATCAACAAATTTTGTGTGTGTTTTGACCAATCTTTCCTCTATCTCTCTCCCGCCTCTGTGGGCCTCTATAGTCTCTAAGATGCAATAATATTAAGATCAAGACAATTAACCCTATCATGACCTCTCAGTTTTCAAAATAGGGTTGAAGAACACTCTCTCATGTTAAATGATAATAAAAAAACAAAGACAAAAAAAAAAAAAAACTTGACATGAATAAGCTGAGTGAGAAAGGTGTGTGGAAAACCAAGAGAGGGCACAATCTAGGCTTCTTGATTCAGTTAGTCAAGTTGTGAATGTAAAGGAAAAATTCCTGAAGAAACCAAAAGTACAACTGGATGAATGATAAGAATGAAAAACTGCCTTATTTCTGACATGTAGGCAGTTTGAATAATCTGAATAGAAGATGAAACCAGCCATATTCCTTTAAACCAGAGCCCAGTCCAAACCAAGCTTGAGAAAGGTGAAGAAGCTACAGAAGAAAGTTTTGATGCTAGCAGAGGTTAGTTTATGATTTTTCCAGAAGAATCCATCTCCAGAACTTAAACATGGAAGGTAATTCAGCAAATGCTGTTGTAGATGCTATGACAAGTTTTTCAGAAGATCTAACTGAGATCTTTGATGAAAGGGGCTACACTCAAACGAAAGATTTCAGTATAGAAGAGACAACCTTATATTGGAAGAGGATACTATCTAGAACATTTTTACAATTTAGAAAAGAGAGGTCAGTGTTGGTTTCAAATCATCAAAGAACAGACTGACTCTTATCAGAGGTCAGTGCGGTTGTCTTTAAATTGAACCCAATGCTCATTTACCATTCTGAAAATTTGAGGATTCTTAAGAATTATGCCTAATCTACTCTGTCTGTGCTCTATAAATAAAACAACAAGGCTTGGATTGTAGATCATTTGTTAACAACAATTTACTGAATAATTTAAGCCCACAGTTGAGGACTAATGTTCAGAAAAAAAGATGCCTTTTTCAAGTATCGCTGCTCATTGACAGTGTAGCTCATTGTCCAAGGGATTTGCTGTATTTCCAGCAAGAAGATGAATGCAGTTTTCAAGCCTGCTACACAACATCCATTCTTTAGACCGTGCATCAAGCTGTCGTTCCAACTTTTAACACTATCATTTAAGAAATACATTTTATAAGGTTATATTTGTCGTAGACGGTGATTCCCATGATGGATCTGGTCAACATTAATCGAAAGTCTTTTGGAAAGGATTCACCATTCTAGATGTCATTAAAAACATTTGTGATAACATGGGAAGATGTAAAAATATTAACATAAACATGTGGAAGAAATTGATTCTGATCCTCATGGTTGCCTTCAAAAGCTTTAAGTTTTCAGTGGTGAAAGTAGTTGTGGGTGTGGTGGGAAGAGTACAAGGACTGGAACTATCAGAGGACCTTGAAGATGTCACTGAATTGTTGCAAATTTATCTTAAAACTTGAAAATGATAAGGAGTTTCTTTTTCTCATGGATGATCAAAGTAGCTTTTTTAGATGAAATCTACTGGTGAGGTTGCTGTGAACATTGTAGAAATGACAAGGCAGGGTTTAGATTATAGTAATTTAGTTTATAAGGCAGCTGTAAAATTTGAATTAATTGAACTCAATTTTGAAAATTCTTCTATGGCTATTAAATAGCATTAAATTCTACAGAGAAGTCTTGTGGAAGGAAGAATCAGTTGATGCAGCAGACTTCATTGTTATCTTACTTTAGGAAACTTCCACAGCCCCCTCTGATACTCAGTAACCACCACCCTGAACAGCACCATCAACACCAAGGCAAGAGCTTCCTCCACCAGCAAACAGATTTGCTGAAGGTTCATATGATGGTTAGCATTTTTATCAATAAAGTATTTTTGTTAAGCTATATGCATGGTTGTTTCAAACATGTCTATTGCACATTCAATAGACTACAATATAGTTTGAATAATACTTTATATGTGCTATTCACAGGAAAACAACACACTATGATTTTCTTTATAGCAATAGTCTCTCTATTGTGATGGTCTGGAACTGAACCCAAAACATCTCTGAAGTGTGCCTGTATTGTAAATCTGCTTTTAGTAACGTGCTGGTGAGGTATGGAGGGGAGCTTTCTGTTCTTCTATGAATAGTTAATGTTAAGCATCTGAACTATGAACTTATGAAAGTTTCTCCATGTTTTTCTCCCTCTTTAGGTGAGACAGGATGGCTAGATTGGGCTAAAATTAAATTTTCCCTTCTCTAATGTGGAAGGCTAGAGCTGCATGCAATTTAATTTCTTCCTCCTGCACACCTCCCGGACAGTTAATTTCTCCTAACAACTCTGCAGGTTAGGCTTTGATTAATTTGTTTCTCCTAAAGTCAGGCTTTGTTCAGAAGAACATAGTGATCAAACTCATTTCAAAATGGTTCCCTTTTTTCCTTTCCCTTCTCTGATATTTACTGTAGAAACCTGATGGAGCTCCTGGAAGTAAAATTCAAAATTTTGTGGGCACTCCACTTATGACTGACCCCTGAACTTTCTAACTTTGAGATTTACCCACACTGACCTCCAAAATGTGTCCATACCGTTTAGATGGTCTGACCTAGCAACAGTGCCAGCATTGTTTTCTGCCGCTGAGTGTCTGCTCTGGGAGGCTGTGATTCCCTTTATGTTCCTGCCTGCCGCTCAGATCTTGGCAGCAGCCATTCGCCTGGCATATTCATGGTCCTGCTGAACCAAGAGGAGCTGTTGACTTTTGTTGTCAGAATAGAGTTCTACATTCATTCTAAAGGTTCATTACATGATGAACCAGGAACCTAAAAGGAACTCCTCAGTTTGTCTCAATTTTAGCCTCCCTTTGCCCATTGCATATGAAAACATATGTATAAACTTGAGGAAGAGTGTCTTGAGGAGCTGACAGGAAGCTGAGGAAACTTTGCCACCTTGGAGTAACGTATTTTTCAGAAATTATGAGTGGAGGTTGTGCTAATTTTGACTCATCTTTAGAAGGCAGAGTTGATGTGAGTTAAGTAATAGGTTAAGAAATTCAATTATTTAATTTTGTTTGCTTTTTAAAGTTGATAAAAATAGACTTGTAATCAGATGTTAATCAAATAATTTATGAGTCTAGTCGATATTTAGACTGTGAATGAATATACTTTGTAACTCCTTTGAATTATTCTGCATGTCCTAGTCTGTTAAAGACATTGTAACAGAAAGTCAAAGACTATAGGACTTATAAACAGTAGAAATGCATTTATCACAGTTCTGGGGCTGGAAAATTCAAGATGAAGAGACCAGAGACTTGGTGTCTGGTGAGATCTCACTGTGTTGTCAGATGGCAGGTGAGACAAGGAAACTCTGCGGTATTTTTTATAAGGAAATGAATCCTATATATGGGGCTCTGACCTTCAGATTTAAGCACCTCCCAGAGGTCATACCTCCTATTACCATCACATTGGGGATTGTATTTTCACACAAGTGTGGGGAAGAGACCAAAGGCATTTGTGTCCTTTGCACTATAGCCAATGCTACTTATGTTCCCATGACTTTAAAAAATACATTACTTTAAAACTTTAAAAATTAAACTCAACTTCTTTAAAACACTGGAAAAGATACTTTCTAAAAATGTCTATTTTTTGTTTGCTTGGGATTTTCACATGTAAAATTTTTCCTCAAGTCAAGTTAAAGAGATAGCAGGGATAGATTATAAACAAAAATAAATAAATAACAAAAACCTCTGAGTCAGCATTATTTTGCTCAATCTATGACAGAGAAGCTTCAGGTAAAAGATTATTATCTGCTGGAGGCGAAGTATATTAAATGGTATCTACTCAATTATAAGTTGACATTGAAACTGTCTCTAAAAAGTGAAGGTGGAATTGTCCTTTTAGGCTCTGACATTCTAAGGCATGAATCAAAGTCAGGACTGAGGAAGAAAGTATGTAAGCCAGTGGTAGAGCTGATTGCCAAAAGTACAGTGAGTGAATGGTGCTTAGTGACTTGATTATCAGAAAGGCTTTGAAAATCAGGGGAAAAAGGAAGCCAGAAGAAAAATTGGAAATGAGGAACATGAAATAAAAGACCTGGTAAGAGCTGCATGGAGAAGATTGATTTTATTATCAAAGCTATATTTCAATATTTCAGATTTGAGACAGGTACTATATTCCACTGAATAGCAATGTGTTTAGGTATATAATTTGTTTTTCTAGTTTTAAAAACACATACAAAAAAGACTCTGCTCCAAGATGTCAGACTATTGCAATAGTAAGCTTGCTCCTCCCCACAGAACAACTAAAATCACACCTACATGACAACTAGGATCTCTGAAAAGAAAAAGGAGCAGCATCTGCACACAGAGGGAAGTCACATGCCTCAATAAAAGACAGGAGACGTGTATCTGTCTCGGTGACACACCACCCTGTTTGAAGACTCCAAGCTATGGGGAAAGACCAGCAGATTGACTCTCTCCCAAAGCAAAAGGGCTTTCTCCTGTAGTGAGCACTTCTATATCAGCGAACTGGATATCAGTCACCGTTGCTGGCAAGCACTGAAGGGGACATGTCCACCCTCTCCACCATTAGTGCACTGATGCCGAAGTCCTCTGTGTAGACACACAGCTGCCTTTCTTTAGGTGGCCGGGGACAGTCAGCAGTCATGGTGGCAGCAACGGGGCAGTAGTTGACCATTTCTGGCAAAAAGTATTCCTTTCAACACTTCTACAGGAAAGATAATTGCTCCCTCAAGCAGCAGCTCCCACCAGCCTGCAGGTACAGCAAAGCAGCTTCCTATCTGCTTGGTAACTCCTGAAATTCCATCACCAGACCTCAGGGCTTCTTTATTGCCCAACCCTGGAACTGCCACTTCTCTGGGGGACCCAGGTAGGACTATGGCCTGCTTGTGGACTGGATCTGCACTCTTGTGTCTCTCTCCTTGAGCTTTATTGTTCATGCCTGTGACACTGGGGGAATACCTCTGTATCCCCTATGCCAACTCTCAGGCCTTAACAAAGGGCTCACCTTAGAGCTTCAACAAGTTTGCTGAGTTTTGAGATCATACAACTAAAGAAGTTTATTCTGTGCAACTTGATACCCTAACCCAAGACCTTTACATCAGGGAAGCTTAACCCATAGAAATAACCCATAGAAATAATACAAAAGTAAATTCAGTTTGCAAAAAATAATATTTTTTTAAATATTTAAGAAGATTAGGCATGTTCTGATAGAGTTTGGGTGCAGTTCACATACATCCCAAGGTGCTGGTTTTGTGATCCAGGGTCAGAGGGGCACGGGGAACAGGCAAGATGAACAACTAAATAAAGTAAATAAAATGCTTTAAAAAAATCAAGACATTTGGTTATATCACCTCAAATTTCCTTCTTTTCTTTATAACTATAAAGGTATCATCAATATAACTTTAAGCTATTACATTTTCAAAGCACTAGTGCATGCACTATTTTCTTCAGTCTCCATTATTATTTTGGGAGCACACATTAATTATCCTATTAAATCATAGTAAGCTTAGATTCAATCAAGTTATACACTCACCCAGGTCATATAGCTAATCTATACATTAAGTTATCCTTTTCTTAGGGTCCATCTAGCTGAATTCATAGAGATTGCCTATGATAACACTAAATTAGCTTTATGTTAGTCCTTCCCATGTGGATTACCCGGGGTATAAATACTCTTCTGCTACAAAACAGAGCGTATTTGTAGCATCGTTGAGGACCTGGAAACTTTGTGAAACATGTGAATATGCAAGTATTGATTATTAAAGAATATGAGAAGTATATCAAAATATATGTCTCTAATCTGAATGACATTCCAGTCCAGCTTCTCATTCATCCCCACAACAGCCTTATGACATAGATTCTATTAGACCCATTTTTTCAGATGAGAATTCTGGGGCTTAAATTGAAGTACCTCGTAGTTGATTCCAGAGGTAAAATTCAAACCCTGGTCATCTCACAACAAGGCCTGATTTCCTAAAATTTCCTGCTATTGTGTGTTTTTTAGCTACTTAAGTTGAACACATTTGCTTAAGTAATTTAACATCTTCATTCTCATCTCATTTTGTTAAATGACCAGGATGGATATTTGCCAACCTGCTTATAAAAAGGAAAAGGGAGTCATAAAGACCAAAATAATGCAGGTAGTAAAAAATACCAAAGCAAACTATCAATAGATTCTATAAACACAATCATTGTACAAGTATAAAAATATTATTATTGAGATGCGAATACATTTAACAGCTCAGAATATTTTTCTAAAAAGGCCAGACTGACTCTCAAAGATGACACCCTCTGCTCAGAGCATTGCTAGAAATTGATAGGCAGTGACCTCGAAGTCACTGAATGACTTGGATATTAAGTTTTTCTCTGTTCTTTTCTCAGCTCTGCTGTCAGCATTTCGGCTTAACCTGGTTTGTATTCTATTAATTGGTTTAGCATAGTTATAAGAGCGTATGTATTTCTACCTAAATCGTGTTAAGTGTTTCAGTGTAACTTTCTGGGAAACAAAAGGATTGAAATTGGTTACTTATGGTAGTGAATCTTTACTTCTTTGTTCTTCAGTCTCCTAGTTGACGTCCCCTTCCTACTAATATTTATATAAAATGTTTCATAGAGTTATTAAAATTTATTCTTTGCCGGCCTTAGAAATAATCAAACCCAAATTCAGGGTAAGAAAATTAGTTCTAAGAATAGTTAAGTGAGTTATTCAAAATCAAATATTCGAAGCAAAATTAACCAAGATGCCTTAAGTTCCTGTTCACCTCTTCTTTCAGATTTAGCTTTCCACTCTTTATTAAACTATATGTGGAAATTTTTCATTCATCTATAAGATCATAGTGATTTACTTTTCAAGAACTAACTCAAGCAGCTGCTTCTATGAAGAATATCATAGTACTATTACTATGAATGATTTCAGGAATGAGGAATCATAAACATAGAATATAAACATGCTTTAGATATCCCCTCCTCTCTCTCAGACTGTAGTGTCCCCTCATGTCTGAAGGCTATAGCAGGAATATACTTCATCATTTTGCTCCCATAGCCACAGCATTTGTCACTTCTGCTATTCTAAACATGCTGTCAGGGAAGACATTGGCAGGGTGTTACAACATAGCATCTAATGTCAAGAGTTTTATCATTTAGGATGAAATATGATAGATCTTTTTTGGCACATTTATAACAGTAAGGCTCTTTTTGACAACACAATTGAAGAGTGAGTTTCCACCACTAAACTCGAATATGAAAGGTGTCACCAGTCTGTGATCTCTAGCAATACAGACTACCAAGTTGCAAGCAATAACTTCCCATAAAACACAAATAGAAGTTGAAGAGGTGATGTAGTTGCTATTTGGAAAAATTCTAGCAAGGATCTATGACTAGGCAGCGGAGATTATATTGACCCTATAGTGTGTGCCATGGGGCAATTGGGAGTAGTCACCTTGGGTTCCACTCTGTCACATACTCCCCCACACAGGTATCAGGTCTCTGGACCTCAAGTTGCCATGAACAGGCTTTTAACACCCAACTCTCTCTTCACTCTGTCATCCTCAGCCAGGATCTTGCACTTCCCCTGCAGATTCTCTGTTCAAGATCCCAAAGCACTTGTCTGGCAGGTAGGCACTATGCTTTCTGCCTCCCTCAGCATGTCCACTCGTGGTCCCTGTTTGGACTGCACACTTGGTTACCCAACACTCATAGCCCAGCTCTGGCCTGAGAAACTCAAGAAGTTTTATAACAGAAAAAGCCCATAGGAAAGAGTCATATACCTGGTAAATAATGTTCAAGTCAGTATTAGGGACTGATCCTGTTATGAGTGTTTTAATAGACCAGAATTCTTTGACACACTTTCCTTGGGTCACTAGTCTGGTATCTATGAAGACTTTTTACACTCTTCTTTTTCTCCCTGAGGACTTCCATTGAGTTTCAAGATTTGGATCTGAGCTGTGTTGTTTTCAACAGTGTTGACTCCTGTTTGATCAGGTTCTCAGACACAGGACTCACAATTACTATTCTCACCAACTGCAGCAATTTTCAGAATTCTCTCCTTCTATATCTCTGCTATTTCTTAGTCAAATATTTGTTTCTAAATTCTTATATAGCAAATCTAAATCATGCGTACTTTACTTGAACTGATAGAGTTTCAGAATAGAAAACAACATTTCAGTGTTTGGGGAAGTTTAATCAGTGATATTGTTCACCTTAGAATCAAAAGGAAACAAAATTCTGACAAACATCTTATGATTTCACAAAGACAAAACATGGTGATTTCACTCAGATGTGATATGTAGGGAAGCCAAACAAATGAACCAAATCAAACCAAGACAGATTTTTAGTCTGTGTGACTAAATTGATGGTGACAATTAATGGTGGGATGGGTGGAAAAATCAGGTAAAAGGGGTCAGTTATGTGGTGAAGGATAGGATTGAACTGTTGATTATGAACTTAATGTATTATATAAAGATGTTTAATTATGATGTGCACACCTTAAATCTACTTTATGCTACAATAATGTTCCTTCAATAAAACATGAAGAATATATAAAATATGGCAAAATATATACAGGTTCATTAAAATTATAACAATTTCAAATAATTTTTCATAGACCTACATATGAAATACCTAATTTATTGAATAATTGAATAATTATTGAATAATTGAATAATTCTCTAGATTATTGTGATTAAAAATACAGAATATCTAGGATGAGCCTAAAGAAATTATTAGAAATATCCATCATATTGAGAATACACCTTTTAAGTACACAAGCACAGTCAAAATATAAATTTCAAAGTTTCATTTATATACAATAAAATTTAGCAGCATTAAAAAAGGACTGAATGATAATGAAGACACCATATATACAGCTATGGGATACAGTAAAGTCTGTACTTGAAGAGCAATTTCCAGGCTTAATATTATATTAGAAAAAAAATAAAAGCTCAGGAATTATAAATTAATATTCTTAAAAAGCAAGTATCAGTGGAATTACCACTTCACAGAATTACCTCCATTTCCACCCAATGTGTCACAAAGGCAAAAAATTATTGTTTTTTATAGCTGACCACTGTTTCACTTAGCATATATGCGATACCTTCTTTTATCCAGTCGTTTGTCAGTAGGCATTAAGACTGATTACATCTGCTGACTATTGTGAATTTGAGACTAGACACATAGGGGTGCAGACAGCTCTTCAAATTAGTGTTTTTATTTTGTTTGGGTAAATACCTAGACCTGGAATTGCTGGATCATATGGTAGTTTTAATTTTTTCAGGAATGTTCATACTGATTTCCATATAGGGTGTTCTAATCTGCATTCTCACCAATAGTTTTATAGTTCCATTTTCTTCCAAATTTTACAAACACATTGCTTCCACCCTTCTTCTTGTGTAAGGCATTCTTGCAGGTATGAAGTGATATCTCAGTGTGATTTTGATTTGAATTTCCCTAATAACAAAAAGAGAGTTGGAGCATCTTTTCATGTGTCATTGGCCATCTATGTGTCTTGTTTAGAGAAATGTCTATTAAGGTTTTCTGCCTATTTTTGGATTAGGTTGTTTGGTATTTTTTGTTATAAACATGTATACATTCTTTCTATACTTTGGACACTATTCTCTTGTCCTACTAATGCCAGGTATGTGAGAAGTGGTTACAAATTATACAACGATACATAAATCACTTAAGTATCTGCTTGGATACCAAATTTTATATAACATAATACTTAAAATATAGAAGGTGAGCTGAAAATAAGCTATTAAATAAAATTAACACCCACAGACTTATATAATTACATGCAATTCTGTCTACTGTTCAGGAGTACAGGAGGAAGGTTTAGTTATATGAAAATTGCATTAATTTAGGTTGAAGTATGTTAACATTCAGATGATATAATATATGTAATAGATAAAGGAACAAAGTCATAGACGGTTAGATTTTTGACTCAGGGCTACCATTTTCCTTGAATCAATCAACTTTTAAAACAATTCTAAGTTTTTAATAATACATAAGTCTTTTCACTAGCCTACAAATAGGTTTCCATTACAAGGATAAATAAGTGGTTGAAATATTCTTCCCCCCACCTTCAACCAAGTCTAAATTTTTGCAAGTGATCAGGATAGTGTCAGGAAAAGGTACTTCAGGGAGAGGACTCCAGGACACACAGCTAACTCTGCAATTATTTGGGTGTTTTTTTCATGCCATGTGCATCCCTGTACTTAATAACAATAAATTGTGACATCTGCTGGTTTTTCTTCTTCAAATTTCAGGACAGCCTAGACCACATACTAGATTTTCCTACATGAGACACTCTAGCACTTGGATTTCTGATACTGGTTTAAATATTTCATTATGTGTAATTAAATGTGTGAATCACATATAGGTAGTGTATAGAGAAACCAAATAAATAAAGCAAATGAAACAAAAAGTTAAACAGACTTTTAGTCTGTGAGACCAAATTAGTAGTTACCAGAAGCGAAAGGGGAGAGTGATGGGCAAATTGGGAAAAAAGTGTCAGTCACATGGTGATGGGTAGAAATGGACTGTCAGTGGTCCGCTTGAGGAGTATATACAGATGTTGATTTACAGTGGCACATGCCTGAAACATAGAATGTTGTAAGGATATGTTTCTTCAAAATTTTAAAAATGAGTAAGACATATGTATAAAGAAGAGTATTAAATTATTCACTTTGTCTTTAAATTAAAAGCATATATAGTCACAAGTCTGGCTAGACTTAAACATTCACAGTGATGTGAGAATTAGCATGCGCAAAATTCTGGAAGTATTTTTTTTTTTAATTTCAAGCACTGCATTAATGCTTGTTTGTTCTGTTTAGAATAATAATGCAACGGTCTCGATGATGGAAGGCATTGATTTCCTTATATCTGTGTGCCTGGTCTTAAAGTATTAATTTATACAAGTAGTTTAATGTTTCTCACCCCATCCCAAATACATGCTTCTTATTTACCATAAAATGAAATGAATAAGATACAATTTTTAGGGTATTTTCATGGCTTGCAGGATTGAGTACAAGCTTGATGCTTGTCCAGCACAGATCTTTGTGTAGGACCCAACTTCTAATTTCTTCTAATTTCATTCTTCTCTAATTTCATTCTTATTTCCCAGTTCTATTGTATTTTGTGCTTCCATTCTGTTTAACTACTAAAGCTCTTATAGCTTATTCATGGGATGCTATTTGTGATTATATATAGGATATTAAGAAGAGAAAGAAATAAAAGTCAGTGGTTTATCTGTATATGTCATCTATTAAATACTGATATAATATATATATAATATTGCAGTGGTCTTGAAGATTAAAAACGGAACCAAGACAAAATATGCCTGTTCCTTGCATCTGTATTTCTCCCTATTTGTCTCAAGTGACTAAATTAACTAGAGAGTAATGTTCTACATTCTAAATTTTGATAGCCAGTGCCATAGAGGTATCATGGTAATAGGCAATGTTATAAATAAATAGGATACCACACAGTGTAGACAGCACAGAGTGCCTCACCAGGATTTCTCTTTCACTTTTGATGGGATAAGTATATTCGTACAAGTTAACCAATCATTTATCAGTTTAAATACTCTTGGCTTTTGAATCATCTTTACATAGTACACCCTGCAAGTAGAGAGCAATGGTTATTTCTAACTAGAATGTTTTTTGCTCTATAATTCCCAGTCATATTCTATATCTGCAGGGAAACATATGTAAAACCTATCAAAAACTAGCAAAAATTTTATCTCAGTTGGGAAATATTCCCTTTTTTTTTTTTTTTTTACAGCCACCTTCATGCCACCATCTCCTCTCTTAAGGAAAATAAGCATTAGTAGCATCGTGTTTTCTCTATGACATCTGGACATCCTATAGAACTAAGGTGAAATATTCAGCTACCTATCTAAACACTTTTAAATTAAGAGTTTTTTTTTTTTTTTTTTTTTTTTTTTTCTCCCAGAACCTACATTACAGCATGTCAATATTTGTTGACTTGAATGGAAACCTGTTAACAGCATGTTGGAAATAATTTAGAACTCTCTTGATTCAATAAAAAATATACTTTCTGTCTACTTCCAAATTGGTTTATAAGTAACAGCATCTACCTAAATGTCCAAACTTAAGTGAATACTCAGTGATAAGATTCATAATTTTAAAACCCAAATTGTATCAGTGAAATAATATTTCTGCATATATTTTTATAAATCCCAAAATAAACTCTAGATGTATTTTGTGTAAATGGAAGATGGAAGCAAAGGAGACAAGATAAAAGTGAATCATATTTGTAAAATATGAAACATTAGTTCAAAAGATAAAGCAAATACAGATTATTTGGTAATTACAATTCATCCGAAATGTTCAAAGGTTATTTAAAGTAGCTATAGAGACTGAAAAGAGATATTGCCATAATTAACATCAAAAGAAAACAAAATTATTAATGTGTGTAACAATGGGATGATGTTATAGCATACAATAGATCTCAGGAGAAAAGAGATGAATTTTTCTTATTCAAAATTAAATACATTTCCATTGAACATTTATAGAGTGTTATTTGGATTTCTCCTTCCATTTTCTCGTCTAGTTCTACACACTCTTCATGCATGAATTGATCAAATCCCTGCATTTTAGCTGTGCACCACCACTTTTATTTCAGCCTGCAATTTCTCCAACATCACCACACATGCATCATCTCCTTAACATCTCCCGTCGTATATTAACCTTTCACCTTGAACTTAACAGAACTTGTGCCACCACATATTATGTTACCTAAGTAAGGGACTTTAAAAATAAAAACTCTCTCATTTATTGTAAATATTTTCACAACTTTAGTCAACATTGCTTCTTAAATATGTATCTTCTTCTTTCTATACTACTGTTTATTTGATTATCTGCTTTATAATCCAAAACATCTTGAGTGTACATGAACTGCCATGGTAGATGTCTCATGTTTTATCAGTCTCAACTCTCATATCATCACCATCTGCTAAGTGCAGTTGGGATTTTTCTCATTAAATTATAACAATTTTCCTACTTCCTTAGTTGAAATGCTTTAATGTGTAACCAATTTTTGGAGCATTTTAAACTCAAGCAATATATACATTTTTTTTTTCTTTTTCCCCACATAACTAGCTTCAAATAGGCCACCCAAAATTCCCTTTCCTGTCTTAAATGTGTAGAATCTACTTCATGTATATTCTACTAAATGCTAATGACCTCGAGCATTAAAGAATAGCTCCATGACTTTAGTTTAATATTTCCATTAACTCTCTTGACCTCCCTTTATCTAAGAGATGCCTTTGGGAAATGGAAGAACGCAAAGTGCATTTTTCACTCCTCCCTCATTCCTCATTGGGATGCTTTTGGTAATACCAGAGTGGGGAGAATATAATAGAAAAAGAGCAAAAGACTTTATTTAATTAATACTATTGTAGTGATGAGATCTTGACTGTACAGGGACTTTATTTGGCAGGTTTCCAAATGCAAGATCTTGTGTGAGGTATGTATCATTATCCTTTGAAGGCGAGTAGGCCCTTGTAAGAAAATGCATTCTCTATCACCAGATACAGGGTTTCACAAATAATGTGTAAATAATATCAGCTTATTGACTGTCTTTTATATTGTCTCCTTTATGTTACTCTACTTGATCTGTCTGGCACTGAGAATGCTGTATTAAAATATCTTATTATTAATGGGTTTTATCAATATCTTCTTGTTTTTCTATACTTTTTATTTATAAAAGTGACTGCTCTGTCAATCAGTACATGTTACAAGTTTCATATTATGTGACTCTAATATTTAATATACTGTATACGAAGCTACTAAACATATTATAGATTACATAATGTATAGTTATATATAATATATCATACATGAAGACAATGGAACTGTGGTTACCAGAAGCGATGAGGATGGGGTTGGATCTGAGGGGAAATGGAACCAGGGAATGGTGGTAGTAATGTCTTCTTTTTACTTGCCTTTCATTAATTACTTTTTGAAGAAATTCAAAGACTTTCTTAAAATGGAAAGTAAAATAGCTTAAATCTATAAGAATATTTTAATATTTTATAATTCCGTACATTGCTATTTTTCCATGACTTTTGTGATACATTCTCTGATTCTTTATGAGATGTGCGTTTTCTTTATTGATTTGTAATTTGGGCAGCATGTATTTGTGTCCTGGGTTACCTTTGTACTTAGGACATTGTATTGCCATATTCCCCTGCTTACTTGAATATTTTGCTTATGGTTTATAAATGTTATTCGGGATCGTTTATTATTTACACAGTGATTATTTTGATTTTCCTCTTTGCTGCTTTCTTCTTCTTGCATTCTTTCACACTACTTAACTATATCACAACAGTACTTAAATATACCGCACTTATATATTATTCCTCTATCCTTATTGTCATCTACTATTTAGTCGTATGTGACCAGAAGACTTTAAAAATGCCATCCATTCTTTTGCGTAATTTTTCCAAAACACCATTTGGTGGACTGAAGCTTCCTGATGAATATAGAATTCCCAAAGTACTCACACTTTAAATCCCATTTTTTCTGTAATTTTGATATTTGAAGGAAATATTGACTTGAAATAAAATATTTGGCTTGCAATTTTTTTGATTTCTAAAAATATATGGCTTTATTTATGTGCTATCTATGTTGGTTTTCAGAAGTTGGATGCTAGTCTAGTAGCTTTATATTATTTGAACTTTTGCCTAGATGTTTTGAAGGTTTGATCAAATTTTTAACACCCTGCAGCCAGCTTTATAGAATGTGTTGGGTTTAATTATTAATTTGAAAACTTACTTTTTTCTATTTTTAGCATCTAAAATTAAAATTTTCTTCAACTGTTCTAAATGTATCACAGTTCAAATATGTTCAAATTAATCATGATATTTTCTAATTTCCCTTTCCCTTGTGATTATTTTCTTTGATCGATGAATTATTTGAATATATTATTAATTTACTTTCTAAATATTTAGGTATTTCCTAAATTTGTCTCAGTTAGTGACTCCTAATTAAATTCCCTCATGATCAGATAATACGCTTTGTATAATTTTAAGCCTTTTAACATGCTTTGGGATTTGTTTTATGGTCTAGCATATGTTCTCTCCTGTAGAATGTTCCGTGTGTATTTGGAAAGACTATTGGCTATTGAATGGAATGGTTCATCAATACCAATTCAAGTTGGATGGTGGGGTTGTCTCCTATGAAATTGGTGATGGTTTCATGCATCTGTGTTCTATAAAGAAACAAAACAAGTCATCTAACAGAAGTTGCAGGTTATCACAGGACAAGTGAGTGGAGAGGCGGGAGGGAGCCAGGACTGAAAAAGTGAAGACGATGGCGGCGAAGTGCATTGGACTCTGGAGTTGGGCATGTTATGAGTGCCCACATGATATGCACTACCATCTTAGAAATCACCTAATAATGTAAGCAGAAGAAACACCACCAAAAAGAAATAACAATAAAAAGTAAAACAGTCAATAAGAGGGTATACAGAATAACTGTGAATAACTGTATAAGCAATCTTTAAAAAATAAAATGTACAATTTTCTATCTTTTTGTTTTAATTGGAGAGATCGGCATTGAAACCTCTTAGTACAATTCTGGAACCGTAGGGCTGCTTTCGATTCTGTCAGTTTCAACTTCATTTACTTTATAGCTTTGTTATAAGATGCATGTGCTTGTCAATAATTTATACATTTGTCAAACACCTAAGCTCTTTTATCATCGTGAAGCATCTCTTAGTTTCTTGTAGTGTTTCTAGTCCTACAGTCTATTTTTTTCTAATATTAATTTGGCCCCTCCAGCTGAGATTCCTATTTGACTGATATTTGACATCCCAACTCTTTACCTTCAGCCTATGAGTGTCTATGAATTCAAAGTGTTTCTCAGGTAGACAATACAGAGTGGTAATTCACTTTTTATCCAGTGTGAATTATGTGAATTATTAATTATTATTAGGAGGTGGTTAGGGAGCGAATTAATGTGAGAAATCTTTAATTTGGGGGTGGGGCATAGGAGAAAGAGTATGAGAAGTTCAGCAACCAAAGGAAAAATGAAGAGGCTGAGAACCTGGAAGCAAATCAAAATTCTAAAATATACTGAGGAAGGAGAGAAGGGAGAGATGCTATGTGTCTGAAGATGGCATCTGTTTTAGAGGTTTCAATATATTTGAAATTGATTTTTGGTTGAAATAATATCACGCTTCATTGACACCCATGTATTCACTAGAGATATTATACACACTTAAATCTTGGGAGAATTTAAGAAGAAGGGGTGGCTTGAATGTGTGGTAAAGGGAAAGGAGATAGCGTCTGGTACAAAAGCCCAAATCAACAAGGAAGAGTGAGTGAAACAGGAAGAATAATTGGTACCCTTATTCATTTAGGAGAAAATGAAATCCTAAGAGTTCTCCCCCTCTGTTCCCACAACACAAAACAAACAACAACAAAGATAAAAAAAAAAAAAAAATCCTATTATCAGAACTCTCCCTAATATGTAAAGTGGTGGTTCAGGCTAGCATCTTAAGATATGTTGGGAAGGTAGACCTACACGGCTTATGTCCATCCAGAAGTTAGTCTAAAAGCACACACTATCTTAAAATAGTATCTCTCATTTCATGTAAAAATTATATTTCTGATTATATGTCACATATTGATTACATAATAAAATAGTTTGTGTGTGTGTGTCGGGGGGAATGGCATACTACCTCCTATGGACCTAAAATGTGTTTTAAAGTGCACTCAAATTTCAGAAGTTTAAAATGTGACATATATAGTTTGAGAGATTTTGAAAAAAAAAAGGAAAACAATATGGATGTACTTTTTCATGCTGTTACACCAGTTTTATACTTTCAATATTTTATTAAAAATATGTTTATCACATTTTGTGCTTTGAAAACTTTGAGTTCATTATAAATAATTTGATAGATTACTATGGAATTCTAAATGATTGTGTCATACATTTAAGTCATCTATTTTTAAATTATCTCACTATAAATATACACTGATATTAAGAAATAATAATTTCAAACAGCTGTGGAAATATAATGAAAATAATAAGGTTGAATTGGGTACACTATGCTTGATTTTTGACATGAAAACAAGTTAATGGCAGAAAATAGCATAGTCAACAAAGTAATTAAGTCGAATGTCTGTTGCCAAACTTTTCTTGGTGTTTTAAGATTGGTCTATAATAGACTAAGATTAGGTGACTAAATAAAATAGAAACAATCTTTAACTATATTGAAATAATACACTGAGTAATTTCTGCTTCTATTTTATTTTATTTAAGACACAAAATTGGCCATAAGAGACAAAACTTGCATTGGATCCCCCATTTTACTGTATTCAGTGACAGATGACTTTGAAACAATGAGAACAATTCAGTTCAGTAGAATGCCTGAGTTGATGTGGATCGTATTCGTTTCCTCCGTTGGCTATTAGTTTATGTGAAAATGATAGTGCAGCATTAAAAGTTTCAAAAGTTTAACTATGCTTTACCAGTTCTCTAAATTTCTCTCGTCTGTTATTCTCCCAGAAAATAAATAACTTTACTAATCTAAAGTCTTTTATTATAATAATAATGCAGGTCTTTTTAAATTTCCATAAATTCTTTCCTTCCTACTTGTCACAAAATATCCATGGATAATTAAGACTGGAGGATTATAGACTCATAGGAAACAATTTACATCTTGCTTTTTAGATATATTTACAATGCGCCAACTTTTTTTCATGATAAACTGAATTTAAAAACCTACCAGTGCTATAAAATTTCGTATTCTTCCTTTCTCGAGATTTAGGATTCTAAATGCAGAAAATCACCACAGAGTGAGATAGATTAGCCTCTCACACAGGTCAATAAAAATGGTAGAAGAAGGAGAATTCATTTAATGTGCCTTAATATTTGCTAGGCTCCTATCATCAATTTTACTTATATAATTTTGTAGTGCTTAGTAAGCATTTTCCATATAGTATTTTAATTTTCATTGCAATCATACAAGATTTTGCCTAAGGTTATATTTTTAGAGATGTGAGAATAAAATGGAGAATATTATGTTGTTTACTCACAGACTCAGAATCAGGATAGGTCCATATGGATGTATGTGTGTGCGTGTGTGCGTGTGTGTATGATGGATCCAATATATAAATAAAGAGTCTTCCTGTTAGTATGAAAGAACTCGTCACTTACATTCTTCAAGGAGGTCTTATCTACTCTTATGGAAAATTGTCCTCAGAGATAGGTTTGTTTTCTTCCTATGTTGCAGGAGGAAACTTGGATATGCTAAACATAAGCTTGAGCCTGAAATTGTCTCCTTATTTAAATATCATCTGTCTGTCTGGTGTAATCGAGGAAAATAAAGCAGAATGTTTTGTCATTTCTTATTTTAAACCTTAAGATTTCCCTTTGACCCCTCCTGGTGCTTTTGCATAAAGGCGTTTACTCAGCTTCACAGGGCTCCAGAGGCTCCTGGAAACTTCAGTGAGTGAGGGGGACGAATTACGGTCTTTCTCACCATTGCCAGCGTGGCTTTCATTGACTAAGAGAGCAGAGGGTAACGCTTTACAGTTTGCATTGCCTTTTAAACTGTCCTACTAAGATACCATTTTTTCTCAAATTACACTTCGGAGTTTTAGCAATTAAGAAGTAACTGTGCTCTTTTTCAAAACACTTTTTTTCACCTAATTACATAGCACATCATCCCGCTTATCACCTCCATCACGTATGGCCTCCATCATCAGAGAAGGTGTGTCGTTCTCAGACCCGTATCCCGCTCCTCATTTACGACACGTACACGGGAGCGCAAGGGCGATACCGCAGGCGTTTCTGCTTCTTTCTCGTGTCTACCTTCACCCTTCAGTTCCTTCTCGTAAAGGGGGATTTCCAAGTTTTCCTTCTTAGTGAAACCTTTTCTATTTCTGCAAGTTGACCACACCGTCCTTTGGTTGATTTTGTTTTGTTTTCATGTGCCAACTTAGTGATAGTTTTCCGTTTTCCACGTATGCATTTACTCTTAAAGTCAGGAAATATTAATTAATCCCATATTTAGCACTGAATATTCAAAATTGAAAATAATCTTTTATTGCGAGCCCCAACGTGGATTAAAGTGAAATAAAGAGCCACACTAAAATATAGTGGATACTTCATCATTGGTGGTGTAAAACCATGAAGCATTCAGGAAGTTTCAACAAAGTCGGGAATCTTCTGAATTATGAAATAGCTCGTTGAGATTGGTTGCTGAAAGAAGCATCTAAACTAAGAAAATACCTGTGAGTTTAGGGGAGATAATATTAAAGGTCAATATTAGTAGAGCATTTTCTTGACTCCATAAGGACTGCCTCTGACATTTTAATGACTGTCTTAACACAGTTTCTTTCAACTTTCATATAATTGTGCTTTGATGTTTTCAGATATTTAACAGTAGACAGACATTTTATTTTTACATAAAATAAATGCAGAATTTAGTAACTATCGGTTTAGAAGATTTGTTGGGACTAGATATTTTTGCATCAATTTAAACTCATACTTCCCCAAATCACAGTGATACGACTGTACAATTAACCCAGAAAAGAAACACAAACTATTTTTGCTAGGATCCAACATGTTCTTTAAATATGATATATAGCTTTATATCATCCAAATGTTTCATTTAACTTTAAAAGGGAGACATTTAATTACATTTAAGTGGTTGGAATTTCTTCCAAGCAATATCTAGCAATGTAGTTTAACAATTTTTTTGGATATGACAATCCCCAGTATTTTCCCATTGCCTGTGGAGCCACACCATCTGAGTACCTCATGTGGACTCACGTGACTTCAAGGGAGACATTATCATTTTTAGTTCTGTGAAGAGCTTTGATGCTTTCCAGAGAAAAACAAAAGCACCTTAGTCTAAGTTATGAGGCAGAGCTAATGCTTCACATAAAAGAGTTTTTCCATGAAATCTGACTGTGCAGCTCCTTTTTAAGGGAGAGAGTAAAAACAAAGTTTCAGCATTAATGTTACCCGTATATAAATAACTTGTATCATTACTATTATTATAAAAACTTGGGTGATTTTTTCCTTAATGGGCTGCCAGCCCTAGATATAAGTTCTGTCCTCTTATTTTTATATAATTCACTTTAATGAATAGTCTTTGCCATTCACCAGCTGCACACACCTAGGGAGGTCAACCAGCATTGTTATGTTTTGTTTAATGATCCACAAAATGGAGAAAATAGCATGCAATTCACAAGGTTGCTCCAAGGGCAAAATATGAGTCAACATATGTAGGGATCAAAGAACAGTGCTTATCATTCACTGCATGCCAGACAAGCATCATCATTATGGTCCTCCTCCTTCTCCTCTTCCTCATCGTCATCGGTATCCATATGCTTCCAATCAATTCATTTTTTTTCACTCTAAGTACATCTTCTGAGTCCAAATGAGCCCTCAGTGTTTTTTTTTGTCGTTGTTGTTCTTTGTGAAATTAATAAATGAAGGACTCATGTTGATGAAACATAGCTTCTTTATTTTTCTTTTACTGCTTTTCAAAGGCTGGGGATCATAAAGTCTGTAGTTCCAATTACAGAAGTTCTTGCCAGGAGATATCAAAACTAACATCATGTTTCTTCACAGCGGGTTCTAATAAACTGAAACTGATAAGGACCATGGACTTTAGGTCACCTCAGGATACACACCCGCGTTGCACTTAATAAAGGCACTTTCTTATCCAGTGAACAAAGACCTGCTTCAACCAACTATGTGCACATGGGGCTAATTCTGTCTCAATCCAAACTATTTGTCAGTGTTTAATTAGCTTAGTCGTCATGAATTTCTCCTTTCTAGCACTTAACACTCCTACATTGCCCCCACTGTAATGGTCCGGTGAATGTCTTCTCTTTTCTTAAAAAAAAAATGCTTTGGTTTTTCAAATTTTTATTCTTTCAGAGATGAATTTTAAAAATTGTTTTTAATTCATTTTCCTCTTGATGCAGTCCTAAGCCCAGAAAAGAAGTTGTGTGCTCTAGGGACTGGAGTTTTTGATGATAATAGAGAGACAAAGGATGAAGGCAACAATCAGGAGAACTTTAAATGGCTGGAAATTTGTCACTTTGTTCCTGAGGGAATATTCTTGGTAGTTCTCTAGAATTGCCTAAAGTTAAAATGATGCTATTATCATGGGAACCTAAATCAGGGTCAGGAATCAGAAGCTCTAATGAAAAAAAGTATCTTTTGAAAAAATTTGAAGACAGACAGAAATAATTGCTTTTTTAATAATTTGTCTAATGTTAAAGTTATTACTATTTAGATATAGCCTCTAATATTCAAATATTATTTAAAAAACTAATAAATACAGATATGCATATGATGAATTAAATTTCCAAATGTTTTAAAACTCATTGTAAACTTAATAAATTAAGCTCTGAACAAGGGCACTACTTCATATGCCACAAATAGATTTTTCTAAATGCCTTTAATACTTTTGTTGGACACAGAAATATAATGACTATAGTTAACCCCTCCCAAATCCAACAATGTTAAAAATGTCTATTAAATGCTGTGTTATTGCCAATATTTTCCTTATTCTTTCATTTTTTCTAACTTTAGCTTTTTATTCTCCATTCCAGTCTAATGCTTCCAACTTAACTTCAATATCCAACCAGTTTATCTTGTTATGTCAGGAGTACTAATCTTTTAGATTCTTTCTGTTGTCAGTTGAAATGACTATGTTCTCTAAATTTGTATCTGTCTAGTATTTAGGATAAAATCTCAAACTATGCCTTTAGTTTAACTTGGTGTTAGTTCACCTAAGTCTAAAGATCCGGTATGAAGAACTGTACATTTAAAATTGCTGTGAATTATCTATGTGCCTGAATGTCTAATTGTACCGATAAATCTTTTTGCATTTTATGTTGAATTTATATCTGATTTTTTTCTTTTTTTGTTTTGTTTTGTTTGATAAGCTTGTCAGTAGAATCATTTTTGTATATAAGGCAGATGGAGAATGCGTCCAGATATACAACTTCTTAATCATCCAAAAGATGACATCAACATGGCCTTCCTCACTTTATCTGCAGGTCATCCCTTGGAGAAGTAGCATCTCTTTATGAATGAAGGATAGTTTAAAGGCAGAGGAGGTGACATGAATCTCTTTCCTTGAATCACTGGGAGAACAGGACTAGCACAGTCTTCAAAAACAACCTCTTCCTCTAGTCGAGTGACCTCACTAAATAGAGATCCCTCATATTCAGGCCACCCTACTTACTGTGCTGACAAAACCACCAACACTATCAGAAATTAACCAGCATAGCTCCATTCAAGAATGGTACCTGATAAGTAATTTGTTACTGAGAAAAGAAATAAATACATAACATGTATGGATGCATATTCAAAATGCCCTAAATTTTCAATGGTGTTTCTTCCCCCACAGTCCCTCTTGATTATTCCTAAGAAGTATATCGCTTCAAGCTAATAATGCAGGTGTTGTATGTTGGAGCCTCCCCCACTCAATTCCAGAGATAGAGAGCAGTCAGCATACATATTTCATGGAACAAAAATGATGGAAATGCAATGAATGTAAAAAACAAACTAACATTTCCATGGAAACCTTCACATATGAGCATTCCTCCCCTTGAAAGAATGTAGCTAATTGGAGATAAGGGAATAGAAAAAAAGTAACACTGGTTGCTCTCAGCTTGTGGTTGTGGGTTGTGTGGTACACACAGCTGGACACAACTGTTTCCTGTGTAAAACAGGTAATTTCACAAAACACCGACATCAGATGAAGCATTCTGTGATCATTCTAGAGTGAGATGAAAACGAGATCATTCACTTTGACACAATCATGTGCATAGGAAAAATGTGGAAGAGATCCGTAGGCTACAGTTATCAAGTACTAACTGTGTTTAACATCTGCCATCATTTCAGATCAAGGCTCATTATAGATCACTGCACAGATGAGTTTGATACAGACAGTGGGACAAAAGAGAACATAAGCCAGTTTCCAATGAGAAACACAAAAGAGAGGGATTTCCAAGTTTTCCTTTAATTTTGAGAGTGAAAAAGTGGTCTGGTAGAAAATAAACATATTTTCAGAGGTGTAATTTTATTTCCAAAAAATAAAAAAAATCTATCCTAAGGAAGCATAAATTATATAGCCACTTATATTCTATATGCTGGATCATATATAACATCCTTAGATGTTTCAAGGTAATTTTGTTCATCAAATCCTTTGAAAATGGATTTAAAACTACTATTAGACTAGGAAAATAATGAGCATGTGCACTTAGCTCTATCATTTTCTGAATTCTAGCTGATAAGACCAAAATACTTTTAAAATACATGCATCACCCACAATAATGTGAAGTAGCATTTCTTATATCTTACCGGAATGCTATGTTTTTACAATGTGAAGCGTGATTTTTCTTTCTAATGCAGTATGCTTTTTAAAGAAGTCGTCGTTAAATAGGAATCTTAATATATGACATTTTCACAGATGGTGATTATAATTTTTAAATTGAACTGCTGCCAAAAAAATTTTAGCTAAATTTACATTTTTATCATGGATGATTTATCTTCTCAACTTTGACTTTTGATGGCAACCCTCATCCTCAAGCATCTCTCTGCTTTCCCTAACATGGGAACATGGGAACATGCCTTGTGTGCTTTAGTTTGAGAAAAGCATCATACTTCGGGGCCGCACATCATTTGTATGGCCTTCAGTTTTGAGAGATAAGAGTCTGCATTACATATAATTTTGTGCAGTGTGTATTATCTTGGAAATTGTTTGATGCCATAGAGGTTCTCAGTCCTTGGATGTAAATGAAATAGATTCTTGCTAAGCTTAACCAGGTAGCACGTGCTATGAGGTAACTCCCACATTACTGAGAAGGCTGGAGACATAGGCTCGGAGGGAAGAGAGTGAGCATGGAGATAGGACCCAGAAAGGAAGTGAAACCACAGTTCAGGAATAGCTGGGTAAGCAGCAATGACTTATTGTTAAGACACCTCATTTTTCTATTTGAAGAAGTTTTGGTCACTCTAATGCTCCTTCAGCACATGCTCACTGATGAACAATTGCACTTAATTTGCACATAAGCCCAAACGGTGAAAATGGAATTGCTATGAATGGCACATTTAAGCCATGTATTGATGATGCACATGGGTAGATAAGTAAATAGCTTTTGCCCGTATTATGTTGTATAATAAACTTGAGTGAAACATAAATATACACGTATTTTGGCAAGGTAGGGATATTGGATTACTGAAAGGAAAAACAAATCAATGTAGACTTAATAATTTTGTTATCAATATAGCTGGATGAGCATTTTTTCTGTAAATGTGATGGGCATTTAATATTAAATAATGCGTATTCATTTCTTTTAACATATCTGGAAATAAGTAAGATAAAGCTAGTGTGCCCTTTCATAAAAAAATTTGTGGTGTTTTCCTTGATGGTAATGTATAACGTCTTGTTTTTATGTCTATTAAATACTTAATGGAGGAATTTATATACTTATTAGGTCATTTACTGACAAAGTATACTCATTCACTGCTTAATTTGGTTAAGAAAAAAAAAAAAGGGGTCAAATAATACGTCAGAGCGTTTGTTGTATGATTTTTATCATGTTGCCATACAAATTAATAATCTCCATTTCAAATGTAGGTTGAGTGATAGCTTTGTTAGAATCTTCAATGAGCAGCTTCTTCAACTAGAGGATTAATAACTAAATAACTTACTAATCCACTTCCAAATGGAAGATTTCTAGACTGTACATGATGGACCAAGTTAACATATGTTTATGTTCTGATTCATACTCAAGCAGATCTCTGTCCTAGATAGGTAGTAAAGGAAAATATCTGCCAAAAGACAAATGATTAATTCTATTTTATTGATTTTTCAGTTGAATGAAACAAGTTAGCCAATGAAAATAAGCTCAGTTTATAAGGAAGCATGACTATGATATGTCACAAAGAAATCTGCAAATTCGTTTCATCTCTGTTTTGTTTAAATGGGGATGAGAGACCAGTTTTTGTTTTTCTCAGTAGAAAGTGTTTTCTCCACTTGGTCTTAAATAGAAGTATGCATTGTGTCACACCAGATGATCATCTACTTCAGGTATCCTAGCAGGGATTATGCAGAAAGATGCTCCTTAACCCAGAAGTGTTGTCTGAAATGCGTGAAGACACACTGCCCGTCAACTTGATATCCCCTTAAAAGATAAAAGCTACTCATATTCTAATAAAAATTATTAGAAAATATAAAGTCAGAGAAGTTGCTCTTAGGTAGAGAATCTAACTATACCCAAAGGACCTAAAAGTTTTTAAAAATGATTTAAGGTGCATAGCCCCAGGAAAAGACCCAGATATTCCTCATAAAAAGATATTTAAAGACTATTTATGACAGCAGTTAACAGATAATATAAAAAGTAAGTGACAGGGATCTGTAAACCATCATCTTAGTATTATCTTTTTCATCTTTTGGCTGTTTCATCTGAACATGAACTATAAAGACAAAAAATAAATTTGGAGTTTTCAGTAAGTACTATCATTGATAATATTTATTTAAAATGCAAACAATAGGAATTATTTGGGTAGGTGCAAACATTCATGAATCAATACAATATGAATTATCAGCTCTAAACCAATAAAATGAGAAAATGCTTTTTTGCGTGTATATATCCTTTAAATGTTTTACTTAAATCTAATGAAACATCTTCATTCCTTACATCTTCATTCCTTATGTAAACAACCACCACAGAGTAGATAGCTATATGCATTTGTGCAGACATACAGCATACATGGCTATGTTACTGGAAAGGGATGTGTTCCCTTTCTCATGCATTCATTCATTCATTCATATTAGAGGACTTGAGTTCCTCATGTTTCAGCATGGTGCCCACCACTGCATTAAAACAGTTGAAACAGCACAATCACCATCATCACAACAGAGGCAGAATTTAGTAGCTGAATATTGATTCTGAAAGAAGGAAAATTTAAATTACTGAAATGTTTTCCTGCCCCCGCAGAACAAACTACTGATGAATAAATTATATTAAACTTCACTTTTTATGAACTTGAAGGTCAAGGAAATGGAAATCAGCACAGAGGAACTGCTTCCCACACACACATGCACACACTCACATGCACACATGTGTACACGCACACATACACACCCATATATCAATATATATAAGTATATTGTAACCAAATGGTTAGTGAAGGAAAAACTACAGTCTTGGAATAAAAGGGGCAATCCGTCTTAGGAATTACCATGGAGCAAAAAACCGAAGGAGCAGTACTTGAAGACTAGAGTCTGGAATCTGAGCCTGAGACCGTTCTTGCAGCTCTAACTCCCGCAGAAGAAACTCCCAGAATCTGGGCAGGATGGGAAATGAAAGTCTGACATGAACATTAAAATGGTGGTTTTGAAGGGAGAGAAAATTAGAAGAGACAACATGAGAGAAAGAAATGGACGGAGGCTTACAGAATCGAAGAAGATGTAATTGCACTGATCCACAGGGCATATTCTATTCACATTAAGATAGATAAAATGTACAACTATAGACATTTGATTCATAGGCCTGCACTGAAGGGAAATCTTTAAAGCCTTGAAGCTACAGAGAAAAAAAGAATAATTATAAAGCTAAGGCAAATAGAAAAATAATCTGGAAGAGAAAGAAAAAGGAAAGAAAAATAGACTTAACAGGAGCTGTCTCCTCTGAATTTCATACTCTTCAAGTCAAAGGTGAAAATACACATGGAAACGAAAAGTGAAAACCCAGTAGACTCATGTTAATCCTAAGAAGTATAATGAAAGAAAAATAGGAAAATAATTTTAGAAGATGTCTGAACATCAAGTGTGAAAATAATTATAATGCAAGTAATTTACTATAATTCATCATTCTGTAGGAAGTAATTAAGACTACTGATTAATTAAGGAATTCGCTATAATTTTTAGACTTGGAGTAATTTGTTTTAAATTAAGTCAAAAGAGAATCACCCGACTGACTAGTAGTTTGCATTTGAATTGCCTAGGACTGCATAAATAGATAGAACATGACCCAAACTATATATATTTGACTCTAAGCTGCACCCCCTTTTTGCCATTTTAATGTCCCTGAAAATTGGGTGTGGCTAAGTTTTGAAAGTGGCTAAGTTTCACATGAAAAGATTGTTGTGAAGTACAAGATATCCCTTATTAAATTCTTAAAATTGTTAATTTTGTGAATCCCGTATGTATTTAAATTTTTTTATTAAATTAATTCTTCATTCCGTGTTACTTCTCATATGCAGTTTTTTGAACTTTGTAAATGTCTTATTTTTATTTTTTCATGAAAACCACTTGAGAAATTGTAGTACTGCTTAGAATTGAATGGATACAATATTATATATATATATTCCCTTTAACAAAGTCCAGGAATTTCATTTTTCTTTGTTATCTCTTTTGTTTACATTGCTATATGCTTTTTAGGATATGGAAATGACATCTGTCTGTGTGTATTTCACACCACACCCACCACCAGAGTTCTAGTGCCTTTATCACCACCTATTTCCCCTTCTACGTTGCTCCTTCCACCACGCTCACATACTGGTTCCCAAAATCTTGGGTCCTGTGAATAGTTTTGTGATTTGTCTCCATATTTTTTTTTTTTGTTTATTTATATCCCATGTATGTGGGAAAGTGTCCTGCACTTGTTTTTTTTCTTTCTGGCTTATTTCCCATAACAAGATCTCCTTCCATTCCCTCCAGGTTGTTGCAAAAGGTATAATTATTAAAATGCTTGTTGAAATTATCTTATTTTCTTTTGGGATCTAGTAAGATTACTACAAAATAGGAAAACATAAAGGTTCTATTGAGCAGAATTGGCAAACACTAACATTATGTGAAAATTGGAATCCCTTGAAGGTGTAAGGAAAAACATGAGATCTGGACAGATAGCAAAGGTACTGTCCTTTTTTAATGTGTTCTGTGTAAGATTGTTGAGGGAAGCTGTGTACATAGAAACCTCTCAGCAGACGTTAGCTAGCATCATTATTATCCCCATCTTTATCGTCAAAGAACTTGGCATTCTCTTGGATAATACAGATAAGCATGCAGGGAATTAAAGTAAAATTAATTCTAGCATCTACTAAAGGCTATTGGGATTAAATAGGATTGATGGATAAATAATAAAACTTCAAGCTAACAGGAAGACCCTTATGGAGGAAGTCATGTGTAGGCCAAGATATTGAATCAGGAAGGAAAGCTTATGCATTGCTGAAACATCTAAGGATTATTACAGGTGGTGTGGTGGTTAAATATATGTGTCAGACTAACTGACAACCTGGTTGGATGGCCAGATGAAACATTAAAACTGGGTATGTCTATGAGATTAGCATTTCAATCAATGGACTCAGTGAAGTAGATTGCCTTAGCTAATACTGGTGAGCATTGTCCATTCTGTTGAGGAATCAAATAGGAAAGAGAGATTCACCCTTCTTCCTGCCTCATTGATTGAACTGAAGCATCACATCTCATCTCCAATCCTTAGACTAGGGTTTATATCACTGGCATCCTCTGCTTCTCAGGTCCTACTTCTTAGAGGAAATGATTCACCATTTTTCCTGGGTCTTTAGCAGGCAAACAGAAAAGTCTGGGACTTCTCAGCTTTAGTAATAAACACATGAGACAACAAGTACATACACACACACACATGCACACACACCTTTCTGTTTATTTTTTTAGGAGAACCCTAACTAATACAGCTGGATCATAGTTTCTTGAATGTAGCGTTTTTTTCAATATACTATTCCTAGTTATGAGCTGAGCACAATATTGTGTGGATGTTTGACTATTCATAGTAATAGATGTATGTGTTAGTACACACATATAGTACACATTTGTTTTGCTTTACATCTTAATCATACAAAAAATAAGATGATATGTAGAACAAAACAAAGAATTTTTGCCTTTTGAGGTAATTTCAGTTTATAATATTGACTATAATGTTAATCCCTATAGGTTTAAAATCTGGGTTAAATGTCTATTTTAAATACATTTTTAAAAATACAGAAAAATCAAAGAAAAGTGTTCATAATCACCACAGCACTGTTTCTTGGTAGTAATGAATCCTATTATATTTATGACTATGTTATCACATCAGTTAATGCGTTTTCTGTGCAATGATGCAGTTCCACCCCCAGCATACACCAGAAAAATGAATCATTTTGAGGGTCTCTGCATGAATACTAAATAAGTCAAAAGAAAATATGTAGAATCAAAATGTGGTAGATAAATTGATATTAACTGTATCTTGACTAATACGGCTGCTCGAATTTTTATTTTGACAACTAGATTTTCTTACACTGTAATATACAATTACCTATCTTTCCAAATTAAACTTATATTTTTATTTCAGTCAGATACAATTTATCAGTTGAATTCAACAAATAGATATTGGCTACTTTCAGAGGAAAACAGGAAATAAAATTTACGTAATCCTTTTGCCATTCATTAGGTTTTACTCTTTGAATTCTTCAAAACTGTTACTTTACACATAATTCTGTTGTATCTTATCAGTTTGTATGTGACTGGCATCAGATTTTTCTATCAATATTTCTTTCCTGCATTTACTTTTTCCTTCTGACAATATCATTATTATATTAACTGGAAATGTCAAAATATCATTTCCATGTATCCAAGAAACATAAAGACAATAAAAAAGTGTGGAGAAATGTCATTTTCACTAGGACAATCTCCAAAGGATATTTTCCCGCAGAAAATTTTTTTCTAAGATCCAACATGTTGCTTGGGAATAAATGTCCACACTTCTCCTTATATTGCTCTATGATTATTTTAAATATGTTAAATGGTGTTTTTTTGTAAAAAATGCTTAGATAGCCCAGTTAACACTTTCTTTAAAATATAACTTATTTTGGAAGTATGTTTAATAACTAGATCTCACCCTACTCTTTAGTATTAAGAAGTCATCAAAATTATTTTAGTATGAAATTACCAAACACTAAATTCCATATTTCAACAATCATTTTTTACCTATTATAGAAAATGAAATGATATAGAACATGCATTGTTTAGTGAGTTGACAGTGTTCTTTTCTTAATTGATAAATATTACCTTTTTCCAAATTTGTTAGCATACAGTGAATTTAACATGAAAAAGAGGTGAAGGATAAGATGAGTAGTCCCTATAATATTGGAAAATATCTGTTAATGATTATTGTGAAGTCCTTGTCTATAGTAAAATGTACATTTGCATACATATATCGCTCTTATGTTAATCTAAATATAATAAATACATAAGCCAGAAGAATATGATGAGTTTCCAGAAAGACTATATAAGAAGAAAAATATGATTCTGGTTTCCAATAATCTTTTGACAAAATTAATGAATAATTAGTCTGCTATTAGTCTGAAAGGAGGTTGTATATTTTTACTTGAAGATATACAATTTATCTGTGGGAATTGAAAGTGGAGAATTATATGTATATATACATTTTGAAATAATACAGACATGTAGGTAAGAACCAAGACCATATAAGATATGGATGATTAAGAATATGTCTCAAACAAACATGGTATTTCTCAACATACCTTCAAAAAGTCTTAAATACTTTGCATTTGATAAGGACATGGCATCATACTTCATCATAATTCTCTTCTGGGATAAATAAAGTAGGATACTGCTGCTTCAACGATTTTAAGGATATTTTTATGCATTTTTTAAATAAGACACTATTACACAGTGTTGTTCCTCAATAAATGGGGAAACTATGAATACTATTGGTTCCACCTCCTGTATCTGACAATACAGCACAGTCTTGACTACAATAGCATTCCCAATACCATGCTTTCCTCTTAAACAGATATTTAAATGAGTATGGCATGCAGAGTTACAGAGGATTTATGATGTCTTACCTAAGAAAGACTTCTCTTGCACCAATATATCCCCTTTTTCTGGTAGCCAGGATGTTTTCATTTTAGAAGTATAAATTATGGAAAGATCAATATGTAAGACATAATTCTTTGTTGTGAGAGTATGGGAGAGATGACTGTGACAATGAGATAGGAAAGAAAAGTAAATCTGAAGCTGCCAGTTGGTCTGACAGATGAATTTAGAAGGGTAAAAACAGATAACAAGTCTAAACACTCATTCACTAAATTACCAGTCTTTGGTAAGTGTTGCTGAGTCCCCAAGTAGAGGAAACATACTTCATTCGGAACATGCTCTTCTGCAATGGACGTCTAGGCAAATATTGAATTACATGCATTCCATGTATATCAATGTGAAAGAAAGGAGTCTGAATGTTAAAGCAGCTTTTAAAAACATTACTACTAATGGACTCTGAAGAAATACATTTTTTCTCAGGCAGGAAGGCACAACATCTGGAAGCTTTAGAGAATGAGTCCACTTGTGAAATTCATCGGCTGCAGCATATAGAAGTAGGTAACAATGAAAAATCCAGTAGCCTCAGCAGACTACAGAGTTTTAGTCTTCTTTAAAAAAACTCTGAAAGAAATTTTAAAAATTTCTGAAAGTTTTATGGTTTGCATTCCTAAAGTATTGTCACCAAACAAGAAATAAACAATGAAATAGTAGAAAAGCCAATACCTTGACTTGCAGAACAAGGGAGACACTGGTGAGGGATCAGCGAATTAAAATTAAGAAATGATGAAGGAATTAAGTACAAGTAGTTGTACACTTTTCCCGCTCATATTAGTTAATCTTGGAGTTGCTGTGAAGAAGCTGCTGGATGAGTTAATCCAGGGTTAAGATGTCTCTAGTAGAAGGCAATAGAAAATCATTACAGTGTTTGGTAAAAATAATAGAAGTTCACACAGCAGGCAGCTGATGTGGGATGAAGAAAATATGAATTCAGGAGACGAGGGGATCTGTGTGAGTCTCAAGAACATTCTTAAGAATAACCCCCTAAATGAACCATAAAAAGCATGGCCAGAAACTTGGAGATTTGACTGACTTTTACATGGAGGACCCCTAGAATTGAATGACAAGTTTCGTACAATTATCATGAAAGAGTTTAGCTATAACATGAGTAAGAGTTGAGATCATTGGAGAGAAAAGGTCGTCAAACTCAGAATAAGCTTATAGCATGGACTATCAACTGAATTTTCCTAGAATACTAGATCCAATTCTCTTATGTCAAATTCCTGTCAGACATATGCAACTTGAGCTCACTTCAATGCTATGCTTTAGCAGTGAAAAAAAATATACTGAAGGTAAAATTCTGGAAGACCATTCTATTTAGTACACCTGAAATCTCAGCATTATTCAATAGTCACAGGAAGCATATGCACTTACTAAAAGATATATATTTCCAACACTCAATTTACTGTAGCATATAAGCTGAAGTAACACCTTAATAAGAATGCTTGTATATTTAAAACTGAAGTATAAAATGCATTGTCATTTTAGTTCATCTTAAATATTAATATACAATATTCTGATGGAAGTGGATTTGTTAAGAAGTATTGCATTTTGCAAAATAATTTTATATTTATGCTTAACCTTAAAGAACAGAGCAAGAGCAAGCATAGAATACTCAAAAGAGCTAACATAAAATTTCAATATTCAGTTATAATTACTTTTTCAAAAAATGATAAATATCTTTCAATTGTTCAATATATTAGGTTTCTTCAGAGAAGTAGAATTAATTGAAATACAACATTTACTTACAGATGCACACATACATACATATGTATATATGTACATATACATGTGTACCTGTGAATATTATGCTTATTTTGCTGTAATTTCAGAAAGTAGACATTGTATTTGTATCACAATAAAGACATAAAGATAATAAAAATGATATTTTCGTCTAGACTTTCAAAATACAGAACGCCTTGAAATATGTATGTTAGGAAAATAGTAAAATTATTTCACCATCGTATTTTAGAGTGCTTTTGTATTAGATACTAAAATTTCATTTATCTCTGTACTTGCTATTGGGACTACCATATCCTAACTATATTAGGTCTACGGTTAAAAGAGTAAGTTAGTGAAGAACCTTGACTTAAGGATCTTATGATGTAGTGTGAGAAAGAGACATATCAACACATAGAGTGTAGTAGGCTGAGAGGGTACACATCTCTAGGCAAATGAGGCATGCTACGGATTTCCTTCCACCAATGATATTTGAGTTGTGTTTTAGGAAACAGGTCTTCTTACTTTGCGTTGGCTGTCTTGCTGTGTAACAAATTACCACAAAATT
This sequence comes from Solenodon paradoxus, assembly GCA_004363575.1. Taxonomy (NCBI): domain Eukaryota; kingdom Metazoa; phylum Chordata; class Mammalia; order Eulipotyphla; family Solenodontidae; genus Solenodon; species Solenodon paradoxus. Next base: position 262,843 of record RJWH01000903.1, read on the forward strand.
TAGTGACATAAAATAATAACCATTTTGGATTGACCTTTCTGTGGGTTATAAGTCGAAGGAATGTGTACTAAATCATGCAATGCTAAACAGTACAGAGTTAAGTATAACACCATGTGTGATTATCTTGGAATGGCATACACTTGTAGCTTTAGCTCGATTCAATTGCCTTTGTCTTTTTCTTCTAATGTTTTATTGTATTTTTCACAGTTTTGTTTCAAGTTCCTAGTTTTGCTAACTTTAATATGGAAATGAGGAAAAGATAACTCTAAAATATTTATAAAAGTTATAAAATTAATAAGCAAGTGAACTACTTAATTCATATTATATGCATATGGTGCTTGGTGTTTTTAAAATGAATATATGTGTATATATATGTATGCCAGCAATAGTGAGTTAATGGAACTAAGTAAGCCTACAAGCTTTTCAATTTGAGAATAAGGATATGCAAATATATGGAATTGGCTAGGAAAAAGCAAACTAGGGAAAGCAATTGTAAAAATAGTCTAAGTCTAAACAAAATGTTCTTACCTGAGTGTGAATTGTGATGCTTCTACAAGAGATAATAATATCAAGCTTTTAAATATTAACCAGTTCTGATATATTGTGTACTTAATCAGGAGGTTCACTGAGAACTTACTATTTATTAAGAATAATTCCTCCTAATACAGAGGTTATATTAATATATTACTGTCCAGAAAAGTACACTCCATTTGTGTAAATAAAAATAATGAATATAACAAGAGAGTACATTTTAGCATGTGTCTTGGTCGGTGCTCATGTAGTCTGTTACATATCTGAACTTTGTCCAATATATCTATATAAGGGCTGCATTCCACCTGATGTCCCTGTTGTGGGAATGCAGACGTAAAAGAAGCCCTGAAGGGGGCATGATATCTGGTAAAGTTCTACTCAGCACTGTCTTTCTAGGTCAAAGAAACTTTGTCTTTTGTTTCTTACAGATTTCTGTATTTTGAAAGATAGCCCTGGCAATAATGTAAAAAATGATTGAAATCATGATTCAGTTCTTTGAGAGCCTTATATTCTATATAAAATATGCTTTGCAATATAATTAGATGACAGTGTAACCATCGTTATATGTATAAGGTTGCTGCTCTGTCATCTTCTAACAGAGTGAGGTAGAAGAATCTGTTATGTGAGTGAATGGTAATTGGCCACATGAGGAATAGTGATCCAGGTAAGGGCAGTAGATAAACGGACACTTTAAAAAAGGTGTTAGGAAATAAAATGGACAGGATTAATGTTTAAATCAGTTTTGAATTGAGGCAGAGGGAGCAGTCAAGAATAGCTTCTGAATCACCAATTTGAGCAAATGGAGGTGTCATCTACTGTCTTAGGATGAGAGAGTGCATTGGAACAGACACACAAGTTAAAGAGTAATTTAGGGAATTCAGTTGTACATATTAAACTTGGAATTTCCTGACAGACATTCAGATGAGGAGTGTAGGAATGCTTAAGGATTTATTAGACTGAATTTATTGGAAGAAAAGTCTTGTGTTCTGTGGGGAAAGCATGTAACTGAACCATCTCTGAATGTAACACAAGAAGGGGATACTAGTTCTGGCAGGTCCTTAAATAGGTCATTTTATTTATGTTTTGTTATAATGCTGATGAGAAAAAACAATCCCTGCTTATGCTAAAACAAAGGAGCTTATTCAAAAAACTGCTTTCTTGATACCTCATTTCATTTAAATCCCAGCTTTCGAGACTCTGTTGACGATATTAAATGAAAACTTGCTGTACGAGGTAAAAACAGACTGCATTCCAAGTGGCAAGAAACAAATATACATACAATTTAATCAAGAAATGAAACACAGACCAGCATGCAACAACAGACAACTGAGGAACGTAACATAGTGGTCAAAGTTGTGTCAGATGCGAAGGAGGCTAGTAACAGCTCTATAATAAAATATATGTAGTACAGGAAAAGAAAACAAGCTTAAGATTAACCATAAGAAAAAAAAAAGATAAGCCATCCTTTTTTCCTTTTGTTTTTACTTATTGTTGCATGTGTCTGAGGGATAAAACACTTGTTGTCATTGCACTGAACTGGTTGAAAAAAAAGAGCCTACTGTGTTATTCAGGCCATTCAATCATAAAATACAAAGCAAGGTGACCACTGATGGAGTAACAATGATTTGATTGACTGACTTGCTTTTAATTAGCTGATATGATATCACCACTGAACTAACAGACAAAAGGACAAGTTTAACAATATATAAAAATTTTGAAATGAGTACCTTAGAAAATCATTGTATCAAAGAGAAAGTAAAATAATTTAAAAGGGAAATAGTGTCAGTTTTGTAAACTTGGATGGGTTTATAGCATTGTGATTATAGATATAATTTCCTTGTCTGAAAAATGAGAGTTGACACCATTAATTCCAATGAGACTTGTGAAATTCAAATGAGATGTAAATGAAGTGATGTGTATGAGGCCAAAAATCACATGGACTTGATTCATCACTATGAAACCATATGACAGAACACTCCTTAACACATTACATGGGTTTGATATAATTTTGGTGTGTGTGTGCATGTGTGTATAAATGTGTGTGTGCAGATGTGTGTGTGTATGTGTGGGGATGATGAGAAAGCTGGATGTTGCAGAAGAGTACAGGAGAATAAAAACAAACAGAAAAGGTCCTTGGACTAAACTTAGCAGCATAGGTTCAACTTTTCTTATTACAAAGCAGTTTTTTACATGTTTCAGTGTTTCCACAGTTTTTCTTTAAAATTACATAAAGACAAATAAAAGAAAAATAACTCAGGTTAAATAAAATTGCTACTAATTTTAAAAAATACTTAAAACATAGATATATTTCTTTATGGAATCTCTATATGAATTATCATTTGATGTATTTCTGAAACAAAGCACACCCATTTGTAATTCTTTGTTCATCAGTGTTTCCAGTGATAAGTTAAAAAAAAGTGCTCACATAAAAATGTTAATAAGTTTAATTTGCAATATACCCTTCTATCTGCAATATCAAAAACAAATCCTCCTCTGGGCAAAATATTTCCATCCAAATATTTTATATAATTAAAAATTTTCATTTTGATTTACATTCACTGTATTGGTCAGAGTTGATTTAATTTCCATTCTAATTAATTCACCTAATAATCCATTGAAAAGTCATTCAAAGGTGGGTGGAGTTATTTTCTGACATGCGGTCAAATGGCCATCCCAGCATGTTCTGTAAGTGTTTTGTCAGAGCTTTATTTTATTATACTACGCTCCCATTCCTACAGTCTCACAAACTTCCTAGGTCTTTTTTTGTAGTTGTTTAATTCTTCGTGCCTTGATTTAAATTAATTTTAGATTTCCATGAAAACTTTCATTCCCATTTAAAAACATTAGTGTACAGTATTAACAACATAGAGACTCCACTCTTCTAAGCACTAATACTTATCTATGAAAGTTGCTTCTAAAGGCAGGGACATGTTTATAGGGATTCTTGCTGCAATCAATATATTTCTCATTGATATAGATGATTATAGTAGCATAATCAGAGAATATTGTGTTTATCACAAGAAAGGAAAACAATCTGTGCCATAGTTCTAATCCAAGGCTTCCCTACTCATGACTCTTCACACACATGAAACTCCAGCCATTTAGAAACGTGTGTGTTCTGTTTCAAGGTGACACACACCTACTCATCTTTGCTTGTGCTGCCACTTTTCCTTTGCTCATGGGCCACCTTCAACTTTTATGGTCAGTTTTCTCTAAAAGCTGCACTCCATTCATATTTCTCATTTCCTTCTAGCAGAATTGATTATGTGATCTTTCCTGATCAGCCTGCCAATGGAATTTATGATACCTGAAAAACTTTGTCAAAATCATTTATGTTCAACTCTTTTTAACTCTTTATATGTAAAAGGCACTCAGTGACAGAAATTGTCCTTTATGTATTATTTTCTCTCATATATGTCTCAGGGTATATCAGTCAGAGTTGTTTAATAAGGGTTAATAAGTGTTAAATTAATTAATTAATGGGTAAATAGTTTAAGGAAGGATTCATGTTTCATTAATAGTTCTCCCAAAAGTATCAGAGAGTGAAAACAAACTATCTTATTTCATCCAAGTTTAGGGTACATACTGAGACAATGATATTTCTACCTTGGACCCTAAAGTTGCTGGTGTCCTGGCAATTGTATGTGCATCTTCATGATGTGATTTCCAAGACAGAGGCCCAAGATACAATTGGCCTGATACGTACTATTACACAAAATAAAAGTACTGATGCTGTCATCAACCAACACAGCATTGTTTAGAAATTGTATTGGAAGAGCATCGCATCATAATATGATAAAGGTGAAGATGGGCATAGTTGTGAAGCAGCATTTGTGTTAAGTTTGCCGTCAACAATCCAATTCTGTTCCTCTCCACTGGAAAACATTTTTGAAGTGATCTCAAAATATTGCTTAAATATTTGTTAGATTAATATGGCATTTGGGTTTCTGTATTTTAGAGAAGTGGTAAATCTATTTCAGAACAGAAGTTAAGAACATGTGTTCCAAATTTAAAACTATCACAATTGAAACATTTCATCAACTTAAACCATATATTATTTTACTTGCTGCATTAGTGGGTAACTTGGCTCTGATTGTCTGTTTCTGGTTGTATGTAGCCCTGGTTGAGATACCATCTCCTGTCTGGGTCATCACTCTCCTATGTTAGAAAATAACAGCAGCAGGAAAACCATATGATAGTTGTACAGTGCTTTCTAAGAAATGGCATATTGTCTTTCTCATATTTGTTCCATTTGTCAAAGGAAATCACATGGCAAATCTATGAGTGTGTGTGTGTGTGTGTGTGTGTGTGTATGTGATCAAAAGGACATGATCCTATCCTAGAATGGGGATTCTTAATGAGGAGTCCACAGAAATATATTTTAGACAATATTTCATTTCCCTAAAGAATTAAGTATGGATGTGAAATCAACAATGCAGAGAGATAGAGTATAATTTGTGAAGAGGTAGAAAGTTGAGGGAATATGCATGCATAATTCCAGAGGTAGGAATAAATAAAGAATAGGTTAGAATTACTTTCCTTGGAACTAAAGACAAGGCATAGTGTCTCAGCACAGGTGCTTGCAGATGAGTATATTAGTTGTAGAAAATGAATTAGGTCCTCACAATTGCTTTTATTTTCTAAGTGAACTGTAAGGAAAGGTTATTAGCTGAAACACCTGTAGGCCATATGGAAAGTTTGGAGAGAAAGTAAATAAGAGTCTCTTCTAAGAAAAGAAAAAGAGAATTTCAGTGAAAGAGTAGAATTATTTTCAGTTTTAATATCCTTTTCTAACAGAGATTATATCTAACTCTTCATCTGTCTGTCCATCCATGCATCCATCCATCCATCCAAACATCTATCCATACATGACAATATAGCAGAGTTGTTATGTGTGAGAAAAAACTGAAGTTAAAATTGGTCTGTTTGAAATTATTTAACAAGAAAAAAACATATTAATATGGTATGGAATTTTTGTTTTCACAAAAATTTTCCTCCCTTTTTCTGCAAAAGACTTGCCAAGAGAGCTTAAAAAAATGAATTGGAAATACCTTTTGATGTATCATTTTGGAGCACAGTGTGTATCAATTGTATATAAAACCTCTAAGTGAATGGCACTTTATTTTCACATTAACTTTTGAGAAGAGCTCTAGAATAGTTTAAATGCAAAAATATATAAGGTATCATTACTGTTTGTATAATAGTAAGAAGATGTCATATTTATACATGAAATATAGTTATAAGAGCTGGCCTAATAAAACTTGTTTAGAACTTACAGCATATAAGTAGGTTAATACCATTGCTCTGTTTTAAACCAAATCAGTGGCTTATTATTTTAATTGATTTTAAATGCTTTTGAAGAAATTTTGCATTATAATATTATATAGTTTTAGGTATACATCATTGTAAATCAAGATCTGCATATAATGCATCAAATCTTAACCTGAAGGAAGAGATCATCAAGACTAAAGCCTAAGATCACCAGTTAAGTTCTCAATTTTAACAATTTGATTCCAATGGCCATACCTACATATTCCTTTCATATAAATTGTAGAAACTCATTCTGGTCTTATATCCTTAATTTGGGGGATGACCTAATTGTAGGAGAACCAAGAAATGGAAGGGCACTCCATCTTGAATGATGGATGGCTTGATGGTTGCTAAAGCAACAATTCATTCTCCACAGGATGTGAACAATCAAATCTTTGAATTGTTGGATCTCAAATAGTTCATGTTTGAAGAGTGACCTGTAAAATAATTTGTATCTGTTCATCCTGATTGTAGCAGATATTTGATTCTTCAAATCAGTGTTGGAAAACTTGACTACATATCCCTTCACTGAAGGAGCTGTGGAGTGAAAATATTTATGTTGAGTTCATTCTCTCCTTTAATTATGTATAGGACTAAAATATACATATGCATAATTTTACTGTGCAGTTGTACCTTCGGTTTTGTCTATTTTTAGAATGACTATTAATGTCTAATATTGCTTGAAATGATTCATTTAAAAATATCATATTATCCATAATCTTTCTTACTAGGTACACAATATCTACTATCATCGAGAGCTGTACATCTTCAGAAAAGCACTAAAACCAATTAAAACTACTATACGTACAAATAAAATCAGGCTTACATTCAAAACATGTTACACATTGAAACATATCCTTCAGTATACTTTCCTCAAACTGATAAAAAATAAATGTAGAATTGCCTAGGAAAGTAACCTTGCTAAATGAATGACCTGGTGGAGTGTATTTGTTTATTATATCAGTGAATTAATTTTTGATAGTTTTCAATATCATTAAGAGAAACATGTGGTTGTAATTTAATATCACTTAATTTTCTGCATTGTAAACTGACATACCTCAACTTCATGCCTGAAGAGGACAGAATAACAACAATTTCATGAAAGCTGTGTAGCAAAGGCTAAGACAAAGTGTAAGTTCCCTGATTCTAACAGGTTTTCTGCCTTTTCATTCTAATTGGTTGGCAAAGTCTACAGAAATGGAGTAGGAATCTATTTCTGGATGCTCATTATAAGAAACTGTAGTCAAGCATCATGATATCCTAAAAATCTAGCCTGACAATGACACTTATGGAAGGACCACAGACATGATATGTTAGTGTATAAAGATGTTCATTAAAATAGAAGACACAAAATCATGAGAAGAGTCTGAGAAACATCTACATCAAATAATTTTATTTGCATAAAGAATGTAATTTGCTAGTACCTTAAACAACAGATTTTATTTCCTAATATTCAGGAAAACTTAAAGTTAAAAAACAGAGCAAAATGTTTACATGAATAAAAAATTGTCTAAAACTGAGTAAGGTAGTGTAATAATGGATAGCACTCAATAGCTGTAGGGTACAAAGTTTAGATCTTCCAAAAATATCATGTATACACACAATTATTTCCACTGACTCCAAAAAATAGCTGTGTTTATTGATTAACAAACAGGAGTTTATTTATTTTAACTATACATAAAACACAACTTTGGAAGGTCAAATGTAATGATAGCTTATTTTCCTGCATATACAACTAAACTATTACATTAATTTTTCAAAGTTTAGTTAGCTGCTTCTAGGAATATGAGCTTTTAATTTTAATGCAACATTTCTCTGCCTTTTCGAAGTCTTAATGGACCAGATTCAAGATGTTAAGAAAGATGGATCTAATAATTTCACAATAGCTCCAGGAAAAGAAAATCAAAGTCATTGGATTTAATTCTGCTGCGTGAATCAGTATTTAAGTTTAAATGAAGGCATTGATTACCAGTCTTAGTTAATATAAATTGAGTAATATTCCAGAGTTATCTGTTTAAACCAAAATTAAAATATAAATGAACTTTTCCCCTTAACTTCATGGCTGTATGGCAGGCCTTTTAGCTAATGTTATATTAATGTCTTGTGTATAACTGTAATATATAGCAATAGGCTATTAAGTCTCTGAGTTATGGTCTCAGAATTTTAAGAAATGTTTCTGCAATCTATGTATGTCATTGAATTTGCATCAGTCACGAAAGTACAAAAACCTAACCTAGACTTCACACCACACCATCTGGGTTATTTTTACATGACAAAGAATTCATTATGGCTGTGAAGTCTACATTTCTATGAAGTGCTTTATTCATACAAAGTATACACCAGTGTTAGACTCTTGAGCCTTGCGATTGTGTCCTTTTGGTTATGATTAATCATTCAACTTGTTATGATTCACACTTGGTTTTTGGATCTACCTGTTGACCCTGAAGCAAATACAGATGAAGTGAAGGATGCCAGCTCTCTCTGGAGACAGAGAGCATTCCAGAGCTCAGCATTTCAAGTTTATTTTATGTCCCTGTGACTTCAGGTATCTAACAGTTTAAGAGGATTCTTTTTGATGGCAGTTGGAATATATTCATATAAGATGGTGAATACTCCAGTATGTCAAGAGGGTTCAAGAACCTTCTAAATGGGACTTGAATGCAATCTCTCTACTTGTGAGGGAGGAGAAGGAGTTCCACGTGGACTTTGAATCCCTCACCCTCACTTCAATGAGAGCAGCTTCTGTATTTGTCGTTTTATGCAGAAGACTGATTTCAATGAACATTTCCTAGGATTTTAAAACCTCTGACTCAATAGATTTAAATGAAAATGCTTTTTAAATCTCATTATAGAAAGAGAATGCTTAATTTTATCAGTGGTACTATTTTCTATAAAAACCTACCCAACTAAAATGCCATAGACTCATGCTCAATTTTCTCTACTTTTTTGTTCCTGTTATAGATGACTGTACAGATCAAACTGCTTAACTTCTCTCTATTCCTTGCTCTAGTCCACCTGTCACTGACATAACAGGTACTTTTCTACTTGTCCCTAACTGGGTATTTACTCATTCAGTCATATGTTCCAGGCACTAAGAAGGAAGGAATAAGGTCTGCAACCATTTAGATATCATAAAGAGTGCCATTAAGATTTTCAGCAATAACAGTGAGCAGGCCACAACTTTCCCAGAGTCAGAGTTCTGCACCTTTATTTCACTGTTCTTTACTCAAATATCACCTTCTTACAAAATATTCATATAATTAAAAAATAAGTATCTAAAATTACGACTGTTCTACTCACGACTTACTATTGGATTTGCTTTGTTTTCCCATCTCATTTCAACCATTATTATATAAGTTATTTCATTTGTCTATTTATCTTTTTTTCTAAAATGTAAGTCCATTAGGGTGGAAACTACCAAGTATTTTATTTAGTTATGAACCAGCAATTTACAGACATTCTTATACAAAATATGTGTCAGATACTTGGAAGGAGAAGAGGGATTGCATTATCTTTAAAAACATTTCAATAGAATTAGATTTTTTTTACAAAAAAAAATCTGTATTTAAGCTTCTGTATGTTTCCTCTGCAGTGCTGTCTAGAAATGAACTAAAGAAATCCAGATTCCACTCAGAGTCTCAGACAAGAGGCACCAACATGTGACAAATATGGACCAATTGCCGTAGGTTCTAAAGCTGGTGACAGAGGACTGATATGTGTGTTGTGTCTTCCTAAGTAGGTTAACCCTAGTCCTCAGGAGGATTTCCTAGACAATTCACTGCAGGGAAACACTAGAGTCCAAGTATATGATCATGCTATTCCTCCTTTGATAGTCTTCCACCCTAAGATAATGAGTGAGATATAACTTGGTGATTTATCGGGAGGTAGGGGCAAAAAACTATTGTAACTACTAGGTTTTTGTTATTGTCATTTGCTTTTTGTCAGAGCCAACACATTTTGTGTGGAGTCCCTGGATAAAGAACAATAACCTGGGGCGTCATGAAAACTCTCCCAAAACAAACTCCCAAATCCTGAAGCCAATAATATTCGTCAGAGATTGATTCAAAATGACCCATTCCCTTTAAATATTATTCATACCAAGATGTTTAACAGAACATTGCTTTATTGTATATAGAATTAACTATCCTAACTTCTCAAAAAATACCAATAATTATTCATTAAATAAAGACCCAGGTTGTTCATCTTACCTATTCATTGGTTTCCTTATTTGGACCAAACTTGGGAAATTTTACAAACGATCTTTTCAAGAAAGCCCATATAAAGATGTCTTTACTTCCAAAGTGGCCTTCCCAAAGCATTATTTAAAAGCAATTTTTCACAGTGAACTCTGAACACTCTTCTGGGACAGAGGTGGTTCTCAATAAATTTATGTGCATGTATGGGAAAGTCAATGGACAAATGAATGATTAAAGATATAAAAACATTGTCTTTCATTAAAATAAAAATATAATTGAAAGCCAAGCTTTGATATTTTGTACTGTCCCTTATCCTCATCAAGAGAAAGCACATTGGATGAAAGTAATGGCTAGCACTGGCTATTCATTATGAATATCCCATTTACAGATCTGTCCTGACAACTCCCATCTTGTGATTATGTTGTGTGGAGGTAAAAGTGTCCCCTGAATTAATGACAAATGCACCAGGGCTTTTATCCAGTACACTTTTGAAATGATTAAACTCATGGAATGTTCGCTTAATCTATTTTCCTTTTCCCTACACTATACTCTTTGCCTGAGGCAAACCCATCTAATAATTTTCAATTGAACAATACCATAACTCATGACCCAATAAATTATTAAGGAATCCTGCCTTGCATCTGATTCATCATTCATCTTACCACATTGGCAGAAAGCCCACTGAATTCTCGAACAGTTTCTTGCCATGATAAATAGTTGCATTCAAATGTAGGAATAGAGTCATGTGTTTGTGTGAATGTGTGTTTACTTTTTTTAAAAAAAGTGTAATTACAACTATTCTATTTGCCAAAAGTTTATAGTAATATTTTTCTCCTCAAGTTTTTATTATCTAATTTAATTAATTCTGATTTGTTTCTTAACTCTTGACAGTACTCTAGAAGTAACTATTATATTCTCCCTGACATTGGATTTCAAAATGAGCTATACAGGGTAGGATATCAAAATACTGCTTCTTATTTTCTCATCATCTTAATTCTTTGATAATATTCTAAACTGACCTTTAATATTCCAAGGATATAACATCATTTAAGTGGTACTTTGTGTAATTGTGCTGAAGTGTGATTTGGAAAGTATGTGATGTTTAAAAAACTTCAAAGCAAATAGATAACTACAATTGGGATAATAGCAAGCAATAAGTTACACATATGACTGCCACATACTAGTAGTGAGAATACAAATGATGCACATTTCTAAAGAATGGAAACAGTACAAATATCTGAATTATTGGATACCAAATCTGAGATCACAATTCACCAGAACAGTCAAAATTAAACAATTATGTTTCATCTGCTGATATTAATCATTACTCATCACATAAAAAGTTATCATTGTAATGATAAAAATAGAATCTTGTACAGCACCAGCTGCCATGAGTACAGAATTTACAAGCCACCAAACTGAACATCTTCAGAATTTTTATTTCTCTTTACAAGTGAAAAGTGATAATATAGCAGCTACAGCAGCAATTTTGGAGGAAAAGAGAAAGAAAAGCCATCTCTGGCCTTACCATTATTCTTCAATGTTTCATTTAATTTGAAAACCTCTCTGTTCAGTATCGATAGCAAAATTTCAAGTGTCAGTTTATTCTTTTGTAAGTTCATAACCATTTTATTTAAAACGCTAAAATTGTTTTGAGTTGTGACACATTTTATTTTAGGTGCCCTGCTATGCTTAAAGGATGCCAAGACCAGATTCTTGTTTCATCTTAGCTGAAAAAGAAAAACAAGATTTGTAAGAAATGTGAAAATGACAATTTGAGGCAATTGTTCAATCTTCTTCACTTTATTCCTAATGTTATAGTTGAGCCAGATATCTTTTGTGGGTCAGAGAAGCCAAAAGAAAACAGAAGCAATAATTGTATGTTTGTACTGGAGAGTTTCCCGAACCCAATTATTTGATCAAAGGCAGCTTGTCCCTGCAGCAGGAATAACGAGGTGCCACAAGAATATTGGACTTGGTCAAGGACACTTCAGAAATTTGCCCATCTAGCCTTTCCTCCCAACTTTTTGAAGTTTGACTCCCTTGTTTCATAAATAAATGCTTGAACAAAACCTTCAGAATAACAGAAGAAATAGAAGCAAAACCCATAAAGAAAATAAAATTTCCCCAGAACTCCTTCAATGTGTTTCCTGTTAAGCAGTTGATGGAGCCTAAGGGCTCACAAGTTTGCAAGAAGGAAGGATACATTTTTGACTTTCTTATCATGATAATATGGACATACAAGTCCTAAAAGGTCACCATCCATTTGGTTGATGAGCCAATAACTCATAGGCTTTGCTGTAAGTAAGAACTGAAGAGCATGATTTGAGCGGGTGAGAAATTCTGCAAGCAGTATACCGACCCCCCAGAGATCCCCTTCCACTTCTAAAGCCAGCAACTTTCATGAACTCCATCTCATCACACCACAAAATGTGGTTTAATTAAGTCTGTACAGCAAACATTTTTAGACTGTATTATTGGAGTGCATTTAAATCGGAAAAGCGTGCACCCCAATGCCTCCGTCACACCGACTCTTAAAGCAGCAGCTGCGGAGACCGATTTTAAAGCTGTGTTCCTTGTGCTTTAATGACCGTGTGCTGAGAAAATATAGCAATGAAGATGAACAGTACTGAATAACCATAAGGACTGTGTCACGGAAGTAATCAGTCCTATGTTTTGGGACATACAAATAAAATTGAAAAATCATGTGCCATAGACATCAGTCTGTGGATTGTAAAGGCAATATAAGAACTGTTGAAATAGAAGCATCCCCCTTGACTAGTTTTAGGGAATTAAACATTGCCCCAAATGTCTTGGTGTGTTTGTCTTGGTGTATTGTCCCAAATGTGCATGTCGTGTTTGTACTTGTTTGTGTGGAGAGGTTCCTCTAGATTAAAGTTAGTTCTGAAGTTATCATTGTGCATTTCATAGTTTCCATTAAATTAATCTCAAAAAAAATAAGTATTGACAGAAATCCCTAATATCAGGGATTGGTATAATGTGATGTTAACAAATACCCACCCAGGAACTAAAACAACCACTGAGGCAAAATCACGATTCCCAAATAATGGTTGTTTAAAATGAAAAATAAAAGGTTTTAAAAACTGGATCCTGGATCCAAATTACCCCATTTGCTCTTGAGATGTGGCCTTGCATCATTATCAGGTGTCTGATTGTGCAAAATACGAAGCCACTATTTTAAGAATTCCTTGGATATATCCTGTGCATCCAAAAAAAAGTTGAAAATTACCAGAAGTTCCTCATTTATCATGAAGAAGTATGGCAATGAAAACAGATTGATTCCATTTTTTCCTAACATAACTTATAACTCTTATCACTGAAGCATGAACAAGAAAATGTTTTGGCTCATGTAGATAAATAATTAGGTAAGCATTATGAACATTCTTTCTCTAAGAAAGTAAACTCGCCTAGTCCAGGTCAAGTATTGAGTCTATCTCCCCAGTCACAAAGTTCATGTGCTAGTGATCTGTTGATTAGTTAAAAACTCTTCAAACCCAATGCATCGAGAATAATCATCTGTTCTCACTCACTCTCATGTGTCTGCTGTGGCTGACTGATGCAGATTGGACCAGGCCTGGTGATCTGACCAAGGTGCTAATCTAGCTGGATGGAATCCCTACTACATTTTGGAGAAGTGCTTTCCATATACCCACCTAAAGAAACAATGTTAGAAAGCAATTCTTGTGGAGATACAAAAAATGCAAAAAGGCAAATAGGAACACAATTCCTCTTACCATTGAGTCTGGGAAATGTCGCACCCACCAGCCTGGTTGACTCTCTAGAGAAAAGAAAACTGTTCCCTCCTGATGGCAGGAGTGCAAGGAAGCAGATTGAAGTACACATCGGCAGTTACAGATGATCACACGTTCTTCCCTTCCCATCAAAATGATAACCTCCATCTCCAATCTCTAATCCATCGTGGATTGACTGTGATGTGCATGCAAGGGCATTCAGTTACCAACAGAGCATTACCAAGAGTGAGGTTTATTACTTTCACTGCTTAAATTGTCCTTTGGAGAAACTATTTTCCTGATTTGAAGCAAAGACACATAAGATGCTAAGAAAGAATGTTCACTTTAACCCTTACTTCATTATCAAGCAAGCATCTTGTTAGCTCTTGCTATTACAGCATTTTTATTTCTTTTCTTAGACTCTGTCATTTGCAGTCAATGAATTGTTAAGTAATTATTCAGAGCAAATGCTCCTGTTTCTGCATATAAATATCTGAGTAATTAGTGGATTAAGTGACAAGAAATGTAATATTTATCATGTTACTTTCTAACTGAAGTTTTATTAAGAATTAAAAGTAAGTGTGATTTCACTAATGAAGTACATAAAGAAACAAAGACATAACCTAAATAAGCAACAACAAAAATTTTTTTTACACTCTAAGATCAAATGAGTGGTTACCAGAAGGGAAAGGAAAAGGGGTGGGTAAATAGGATTAAAAAAGGTCTCTTGTATGATCAAAGATGGAATTAGACTGTTAGTGGTCAACTTTAATGTGGTGCATTCAGATCTTGACTTACGATGATTTATATTTGAATGCTATTTAACATAATAAACCAATGGCATTTCAATAAAAATTCTGTAGCTTGTTTCAATATTAAGGAAAAAATACTAAATGCAAAACACTTCATAATACTCTTTAACTTCTCTCATACTGTTTCATTTAATTTGTTGCTGTTTAAAATTGAATGAAACAAACCTATCACACTTTTGCTGAAATGCCATACTTATTAATATTTTGATGATATTTAAATTGCCATCACATACAGTTATCAAGCATTTTACTGTGTATTTCATCTCATTTGACATCTTTACCCACACCTCACTGCTTTTCCATATATGGTTTTATGGATTTTTACAAGAATATAGCCATTATCTGGAAAAAAGAAATGTGTATTCTCTTCTCTCTCACAAAACATTTTGGAATTTGAAGTCAATCTTTATTACTTATTGTACTTAATTAGCCTTTTAAAGAAAACGTAACGTTGACTTTCACAAAGACTTTATACCACTGTTGGTTTCTCCTACTTTATATGCAATGCTCAGTCTGCTAAGACATATAACATGAATGATGAGGCATATGCATATAAATATATAATATTTATACATTTTAAATCTTTCTTTAAAACAAGAGAGATGATCATTTTCAAACTATATTAGTCTCATTTATCTCCATGATGCCATTAATGTTGTAAAATGTTGCAGCAACATTAGTAACTCCTGAAGGCCTGCATCAGCCTTTAGCTACTCACCACATTATTAGGTTGTCAGCATAATTCACACGCCTCATATGGAAAGAGCCAACCCGCTGGCTCCAATGTTCAGTAAATGTATTTGCTTGATGAAGTAGCTCTGAACATATTGAGGCCTTTATGGTTTCTGTGCACACAGCACTTGCACTATCATCTCTGTTGCTGCTCCAAATATGCACGTAAGATTTACACCTTTGTTGTTCTGAGTTGTACCCAAGAGCTGATAATAAAAGAAAGTGCAACCCGTAAAATTAGCTAAAACATCAACATCCTGCTGATGCGCAACACAAGTGGACACATGCTTATTTACCTTTCCAATTGAGAGATTTTAAAAAGCCTCCAAGTTTACAGATCAAATAACACATTTAAGAAATTCATCAGAACATTTACAGAATGGAGTGAATGCTTTTCTTTTGCAATGCCTGTCATGTAAATTTATACATAAAAATATAGAAGAAAAACAAAACTAGCAGTGCTTTTAAGCTGAGTTCAATCATGGAGCACATATGCACCAGAAACGCTCACTAGAACTGATTGTAATATCAGAGTAGAAAAAGAGAGGAGAGACTTGTTGAAATAGGACGCTTGGAATCTCTGGAATGAACGATGAAAATGGAAAGTTGAAAGATACAAAATTGAGACTGCTCTGCGTTTCTCTGCTGCTCGCTGCCTCCTTGGGTTTTCATCTGCAGATGCACCACTAGCAGAGTAGATGCAGCACTTCCAAGTGAAAGTGTATTTCTTTTGCATTATTTGGTTATTTTTAAGACCTGAGAGATAATCAACATGTGCTTCCTTGACTAATTTGTAAAGGAATTAATTTGGGTAAAGAAACAATGCTCTGTTATCAACTAAACCTTCTGTGCAGTGTTGCTGGTCCAGATCCCAGCTAAGAAATAATATGACATTGCTGTGTTACATTGTGATCATTCCGGTAGCTCCTTTTTTTTGTTTTACATCAGCATGATTTGTTAATCATTTAATCCCAACAGGTGTATTTGCTTATACTGGCAATTTATTTACAGAACAATGCAATACGATCTAAAAACATTATATCTTATTATGAACACATAGTGTGCTAGGCACACAGAGCCAAGAATGTAGTCTCAGAGAAGAGATGGCTTATAGAAGAGTCACGTGTGTAAGTCACCAACTGCGACGTAATGTATGAAATGAAAACAGGAACAAAGTGACCTAGACTTGGGTTTGCAGTGATTTCATCTGCTTGGAGAAGTTAAACTGTCTCCAAACAAATACATTCGTTGTTTTTTTCCAGCTTTATTGAGATGGAATTTACATACGTCATTTTGTAAATTTGATGTATACCATGTAATGATTTGATGCACGTATATGTTGTTTGGGGAATGACTTTGAGGAATTTCCATGTGGTTTTCATAGTTGCTGCACCAATTTACATTCCCAACAAGAGTGCCCAAGGTTTCTCTTTCTCAACAGACACATGTCTCTCTCCAACACATGTCTGTCGACTGCTTGTGATCAACATTCTAACAGGTGTGACATTCTAGCAGGCTGAAGTGGTATTCCATCAGTTGTAATGTACACTCCCCTATGCTAATGATGTTGAAGATCTTTTCATGTACTTATTCACCATTTAATATCCTCATTAGGAAAATATTTTTTATTTGCCCTTTTTGGAAAAAATATTTTAACGCACTTTATCAAAATCTCCAGAGAGGCACCGGGGGCTCTCTCCTCTGAAAAATGGTGTAATACAACCCTCTAGTAGGACTTCTGGTCCCAGCTCAGGGAATCCTCATGCTGAAAACCATCTTTTCTTCATAACTCTTTTGTCCCAAACATTTATTTCACTGGATTATTTTAATTTTTACATCTCCTTGAATCTAGAGCATTTTTATTACGGTTTCTTCTTTCTGACCTATTGAAAGGTTGGGATAGTTGTCCCAGACTATTTTACTTCGCCAACATTCATAACTCTGTCATTGACATATTATCTTCCTTTTCAAAATACAATGTTTTCTGTAAAATTGAATTTTTTTAAATGTAGCTTATGGTTTATATTCATCAGTGGTTATTTAGCAGAACTTTACCTCTTATAACATTTAACCATCCTATATGTCCAACAATGCTACCACTATTAATAAGTACTGATATTATGTTTCCCTCTTTAAGTAGAAAATAATCCTTTAACATCATACAAGTATTTTATTCCTCTTCAGCCACTCTCTTAACCAACAGTTTAGTTTACTGATACTTGTTTTGGCTTAAAATACATGAGTGATTTCAAAGCAAGAATATAAATTTTACTGCTAAAAATAAAAAAATATTCTTGGACTTATTTTTCACTCAAATGCAGCCATTATAAAGTATAATAATAAAGTGTAGGCAACACCCTTTTTTGGCATAAATTAGTTCTTTCTCTGTTAATATTATGAAATTGATGTAAGAGCAAGTCAATTGGTTTCCACTTGTACTAACTTGTAAAACTTTTTATAAATTTAGTTATTTTTGTAGTCAGAAACGTATTTAATTTATTTGAAGGTAAAAATTGCATTGAGCTTGTGTGACCTTATAACTCTCAACTATTAAAATTAAATAATGGACTTCCTTGCTTACAGAAGTTACTGTGTTTTCTGTGTAATTACAAATATATTCATTTATTATACTTCTTTTTGCTCCTAAGTCCTAATATTGATATATAAAAGCACATTGCACTTTGATTTATAGTTATTAATATTTATTTCTTTCTCCCTTGGATTGTGAATTCCTAGATGCAGGAATCATGTCTTACTAGCATTTTTAATTGTTTTATTTATTCATTAATTAATTTTGATCTATAATAAATGATTACTGATTCCTTGTTGATCAGCATTGTAAATAAAGTTTATTTCCCAAGAACCCCTGCTTTTCTTCAAGGATTCTAAACTTGTGTCCTTCTTTCCAGGTCTACAGAGAGCAAATTTAATTTCCTCACACAAACTTGTCTTCCAGCACCATGGACAGCAATGCGCCTCCGGTTCCATCCGCCTGCTGTCTTCACTAGCTCTTGTTGGTTCCCAGGGTAAGTCTTTAGTTTGAGGGTTTCCTTAGGAAAGGACAAAGGAATCCTGCTGATGTCCCTGGTCCATTTAGAGAACCCTAGGATTATTGGTTCATTCCAACTTCCTATTAGACCTTGGACTGTTCATAAATTTCAAAAAGCACAAATTGATTTTTTTTTTCCTTTTCCTCACGAGTTATATGTATTTTTAGATTTATCACAGCAGAAAAGAACTCTTTTAACATTTCTTACAAGTGGTTTGTAGTGGCCATAATATCTGTAATTTAGGGATTATTGCAGTGCTTCCAGAAATTTCCCTGTGTGTGTGTGTATGTGTGTGTAACTTTTTTCCCTTCATCTTCCTAATAGTCCTGCAAAGACATTAATATATTGTTACTTTCATAAATTAGGAACCTGTATCTTAAAAGATATTTTCTAAAGTTTCCAGTTAACAATAATAGAAAAATCCACAATTCTGAATGGAGTCTCTGTGACTTCAGTATGTGAGCTCCTAATACTAGCACTCATTTCCTAAAAGTGTTAAGTATTTAAAAATTAAAGTCACCTAGATGTTTTATAGAATGTGTGGTATCAGTCCATCATTTCAGTTTTGAACTTAGTTACTAATGCACTAAAAGAATAATGAAAGGACCTTATATCTATATTTTGGGGACTTATAAATAAGCAGTGTTCTACTGATAACATTATACTCAGCAAAGATGAGCTAAGAAGACTAAGGAAAATCAGCAATACTGATCCTGTATCTATTTAAAATTTCATGACTGGTTTTTCATGAATTTTTGTATTATTTGTTTTCTTAAAGATATAGTGTGTTTGTTATTTCTCTTGATTAATGATTTTGATGTCCTCCTTAATTTTTTCCCAAAGCAAGTACTTCACCCACCTCCTTCTAGTCCCAATCATATAAATAAGAAAGGAGTCTGCCAGTAGAGAATCATATAAAAATCATTTAATATCTACCTGATCACAGTAGGATAGGCATCTTGGAAGATAATAAAATGCAATGTTGGGATCTTAGACTTCGGAAGCTCTTAATGAAGTTGTGTCTATAATCTATGAGTCTGCAAATACACAATATGAGAAGAGCAGATGGAAAGGGCAAAACAAAGATAATTTTCTTTATATTTCTGTCAATATTAGGATCTAAATGTGTTAAAAGGGGTATGATTATCTGGAAATTGAATAATGTATAAAAAAATCAAACAGAAGCCAGGAGAACCTACATTCCAGAGAGATACCACAAGATATTATTAAAGATCAAGGACTTGGAGGGTTGGGAGTAGGGCTGGGTGAATATTTCACATATAGATTGGTCAGAAAGTTCATGTGATGAATTAGTAAAATTAGTAAAAGAGAATTTGTACAACTTGATTGTGAAGAAATTGTAAGAATATCAAACCCAGGGTCAATCTTTTTAAAAGAGAAAGGGATCATACAGAACGTTTTGGACAAGTTATTTTTGATAAACAGGTAGAATTGTAAGGATGGAACAGCAGTGCCTATATGGATGGCATATCAAAGTCAGAAATGACATAATAAGGACCTAGAATAACATGAAAGGGACCATTTTAATTTCTGGTACATCATAAGAGTAACTATCAAAAATAGTAGTTGCAGAGCTTATAATTATTGAGTGTATGCCATGTGGAATACACTGCTTTGGAGGTTACAAATACTTGATACAAGGGAGAGCATTTTACTATAAAATGCTCAGAAGAACATCTGTATTTTAGACACTATCAAAGTATTTTTCAGCATCTGTTGAGTTGTTCATTTTGTTTTTTTTCTACTTATTCCTACTAATTTGAAAAATCATTTTGGCTGGCATTTAAAAGCAAAAGCAAAATCCTGAAAGTCATATAGCAATGTACACAGGAACATAATAAAATATATTTTAAAAATTAAATAAGTGTTAAATCATCCTGCAATTCCAAACATGATGGCTATGCTGCTTCATCATTGTATTTCAGTAGATTCAATTCGTTGGCATGTTAATTTAGAAATTTTGTATCTGTAGTCTCCCCACTCTCACCTTTTTAGTATCCTTGCCATAAATGATCCATAAAATAATTCAGGGAGCTGTTTGTTTTTTTTTTTTTCTCCTTTTCTTTTTTCTGGAAGAATAAGAATGATGGTGTGGTTTCCTTCAACATTTGGAAGAATATACAAGCAAATCTACCTGGATCTGGAGTCTTGTTGTGTGGCTGTGTTTTCCTTGATCATTTTAGTTATTTTTAAGATGTTTTAATTAAATATAAGCCCTTTTACAACATCTATGTGTAATTTTCCCCAACTTGATGTATTTGAAAAGACAAGATCCCACAGAGATGTGAAGGCAGGAGACATGATGTAGCAAGAGAAAGGAAATACAGGCAGACATTGTGCATGAGAGACACTTAACAACACTCTACATGTGTGTCTGGCCATTTCCCAGCTGGAGCCTCTATGGTCCTGTGAGGAACCCTGGCTTGAAAGAGATCATGAAAGAGGTTTTGCTCTTCCCGTTATATAATGAAGTCAGCCTATCAAAGTGGTTAGGCCATTAAAAACCAAGAAGTGAAGAGACTAATGTCGGCGGTTACAAAGGGGAGTTTCAGACTTTCAATAGCTTATCATAAAGTCCATTGTTGCATCTTGGATGTGTCAAGACTAGACATCAAGCATCACGTCAGAGAGTTTCTGGTCTCACTGTCAATCAAATCTCTCTTGGAGCAACCGATCAGATTTTCTTCTCTTTCTTCTTGTTTGAGTTTTGGAAAGTTTTATATTTAAAGTTTCTCTAGGTCATCTAATTTTTCAGGGATTGGGATAAAGCTGTAGATACTAGTCTCTCATGACCTTTTCCATGTCAGTTAGACCCCAGATTGACCCTCCCATTTTATACCTCATTTTGCTGTGTGGTCTTTAACCTTTATTTTCATCTTACTGGTGGTTTATAACATTTACTAATGTTTAGAAAAATACTTGATTTAAAAAGTGTTCTATGTTGCCTTTATTTTCTCTTTAATTTATCTCTGTACACACATGCATACACATATGTGCCTGTGTGTGCATACAGATAGGTTCAGTTCGTCTATACTTTTTCAGTTTGCCTTCTGCTTGCCCTAGCAGTTGTTGGAAAAAGTTCTACATAATGAACAAAGATTTGTTTAGCTTTATATTGTCTTCTTTTTTAAAAAATCTAGTCTGACAAGTTTAGTTATTTCAGTGGAATGATTAACCACATTCCATTTAATATGACAACGGTTATTAGCTGAGTTTACTCAGCTACTATTTGTTTCCCATCTAATATAACTGTATCATGACTTTTCCCCTTATTGCTATCTTTTTAATTAATAGATTTTATATTAATTCAATTGCATAATTACTCATTATTGATTATTTTTCTATTCGGTTTCCCTGTAAGAACTAGAGAAATAATAAGTCTAAGTGAAATCTGACAAATACAATCCTCAAATGTGATGATATTTACATACACCTTTGTGTGTATATATATATATACATATATATATATATGTTTATAAGTGAAGATGGTAGAGGGAAAAGAATGTGAATCAGAACTGTGTATCAACCATACTTGTGCTTTGCATTAGGATTCTGGGTTGAAGGTGAGTACATCTCCGTATACATACACCTTTGTGTGTATATATATATATATACATATATATATATATGTTTATAAGTGAAGATGGTAGAGGGAAAAGAATGTGAATCAGAACTGTGTATCAACCATACTTGTGCTTTGCATTAGGATTCTGGGTTGAAGGTGAGTACATCTCCGTATATCAAGGGTTCCCAAATATAGGAAAGATAATTGCATGCCCAGGAAATGAATGTGGCCCCAATGTTGTTGAATCCTTTACCAAAATCAACATGTTAGCACACATGCAACATATGGCTATAGCAGCAGGAGAGGGCCTTAATTCAATAAATTATTTTAAATGTCTACATCTAAGACAAAGAGGAGATAAACTCCATAATATCAGCTTAATAAACATGGGACATATACATATACATTTATTAGAACTGCTCCTTAAGTATTTTATCAAATGGAATCTTCCTCAGTTGTGCATAGTTAGGAAGAAAAAAATATCCCTTATTTTCAGATTCCTATCATGGTCATCAAGTAGATCTATATAATGCAGTCAAGGACATGACAGAAACTAGAAATATTGTGATTGTGTTAAGAGAAAGTGCCCATGGATAGAATACATTTAAATAAATATGCTCTAATAAATAATGAATATATATGCATATACATCTTAGACAACCTTTGAAGCAGAAATAGCAAATATTCTATGTTTAAATCCTTCGACATTTTCTTTCCCTTCTTCGCAAAACTTGGAACTTTGTTCAATTCCGTATGACTTCCTCTGGTCAGAATATGTCAGGGAAAAGTGCTGCATTCTGACATCCCCAGTCATACAGCCTATCTTGAATCGGCATTATCGTTTACATAGTCTCATTAACACTACTGAAACATTAAGGTCAGATTTTATTTGTAAGTAACATTTGAAAAGTCAGTGCAATCAGCAGCATCACAAAGCGATTCGCAGAAGAACTCCTGCTTGTCGAAAGTCAGCGTCTGTGGGAGAAAACCCCTCTTTCAGCAAATGTCCACCTTTGCTATCAAGTCTGTATTATTAACTCCTAATTGGTTAGCACTTTGTCTTTTATCACTCGGACATAGAATTCTAAATGGTAAAATATAATTCCTGTGAGAGATCATTTTTTTACCATTTCCTTTGATTTTTATCAACTTTTTCTCTATACTTCACTGCTCAGTTGAGGATAGGGTAGAATTTTCTATTTGGAAATCAGAACAATTGTTTTAATCTCCAGGATGACACAATATTTCTACAGGACAATCTGACACTTACTGGCTCTGTATCTGTAATGGTTCAAGTCACGAAATAATACCCATTATTTCCCTCCCTCCCTCCCTCTCTCCCTCTTGTACACTTCAGTTAAGCTGTACTTATTTTCATGAGAACACACAAAATTAACTCCAGAAATGAACAACAGTGAGTCTGTGGAGATGGTGATTTCTTGTCTTTTCCTTAACATAACTTAAATCCATCACTCTTAGAAACATTTAGACTTTGACCCTACTGTTCCAGCTATGTTTGATTAAAAAAAAGTCATGTTCACAAAGAATTACTAAACATGTAGAGGCATTCCATTTTATGTCTGAATTTAAAGAGACTAAAGAAAAGTCTTGTACAATTGTAGAGAAAAACTAAAGGACTGTCTCTGGGAGGGAGATCATAGAGGCCAGCAAAGGCTGCCACAGATTTTAGCCAGTCCTGTGTGAGTCCAGCTACTTCCTCCTCCAGCATATAACATAAAACCCTGTCAGCAGCCCTGCAGGGAAAGAGATGTGTGCCCTTTGCTCGGTGTAAATATCATTGACCTCGGTCTCTACTGTCCTTATAGCATCTACTCTTCTTTTACTTGGCTTTGTAAATGAGTTCTAATGCTCTCTGGCTGTGGGCAAATGTGAAAATTGCTTAATACGTTGTGTGAAAATTGCAGTGTATGAAAAATTGTAGAGGTTCAGTGTAATGTTATTTTCTTCCTGTAAGCATAAAATTTGTTTCAGCAATTTGTAAGTCTAGGGTCAAATCATCTTTAGCCACTTAGTGTCTAAGATTATTTGAGCGTGGTTACAGTCCGTACAAGTTTGCCGTCTATTAAATTTTATCCTTAAGAGGGCTCATTTGAAAGCCTGGGCTGTTAACCAGGCCGCCTCTTCCTTTGTGGGTCCTGCCTTACTTTCCCCTTCTCACTATTGTGAGACTGCTGAAAGTTCTGCCTGGCCATTTGGACTTTTAGCTCCTGCTTTCTTCTTGGCCTCTTGTTCCACACAATTTAGGTGCCAACAGATGCTTCCAGACAAAGTGTGAGGCTGATGTCAGACTCACTGTGCTGTGGTCCCCTGTCTCCATGAACTTGGCTAATTTTAGTCACTCCTGGAGGTATTTTCCCATCTTTATAAGATCGCTTGAAAGTGTGACCCCCAGGCCCCTTACTGCACGTGACTTGTCAATTGTTACAACTGGAAATTAGTGGCGAATGATGGACTTGGCTGAATTAACCTCCCTCCTCTAAGGATTAGCATTTTATTCTGGCTAATTCACTTGCTCAGCAATTCATTCAAAACTCTGTTCTGTTTTTCCCAGTTTGTCTTATTTTGTATCATCTGTGCAGTTTGTGTCCATCACTCCTAATAGGAAGCAGTATGCAGATGATTGAAATTTGCTTATACGTTTTCTAAGAAACTGAAGATCAGGGGCCAGGTAAGCTTCATAGGGGAAGCTACAAAGAGAATTTTGGTTCTTAGAGAAAAAAAGAAGGAAAATCACAAAGGAAGGAGAGAAGAGGGAAGGAAAGGGAACTTGCCTTTCTGATTCCTGTGCTATGACCAGTATCTGTTGTTGAACTCAGTTATTATATCAGGGAATAGACTCTGATTCTTCAGACCATTAAAGGGAATTCCTCTTTCTACTTTTTTCTTGTAATTCTCTCAGTCCTTGTTTCATATAATTTGAAGCTCTGATTTTAGATACATAAATAGTTGGGGGGATCACCACCCAGAGTCTCATTTACATCCATTATCAAACACTTGATCTCTTTCATCTGCTTTAGTTTTACCCACTCCCAGAGCCCCCTTTCCCTAAGGTCACAAATATTTATGCATATTATGTATTCCAATGACTGGACACCTTTATCATAAAATCTACTTTCTCTGATATTAATCGCTATGCCAGTTT
The DNA here is from genome assembly GCA_004363575.1 of Solenodon paradoxus. NCBI lineage: Eukaryota > Metazoa > Chordata > Mammalia > Eulipotyphla > Solenodontidae > Solenodon > Solenodon paradoxus. The sequence continues at coordinate 287,975 of RJWH01000903.1, forward strand.
TCTTCTGGTAAGTGTTATCATTCCTTAATGTAGCCTTTATTCTTTCATCTTTTGTGTCTTTATATATGAAATAATCTAATAGATGACATTCATTTAAGTCCCATTTGTGTGTGTGTGTGCAGGGTTTTCAGTGAGAACCCTTCAATATCCCTGTCGTCAATGTCAGTGTGGTGCAAATAAATCAGACTGTGTCCTCATGAAGCTTGGCAATGAGTTAGATAAGTTCATATGCCGAGTTAATGAAACATAATGTGAAGGGGAAAGCAGGTCATCTAAACAGAATATTCTGAGTTCTCAGAAGATGCAATGATATTAAGTCAATCTTACTTTATTCTCATCATTTGGGTGATTAGATGGGTTGTTAATCAAATCTGCTATTAAAATATTGCGAACTTATACAGATGTTGATTTTCAGTGTTGCATATTTTAAAACCCATGTAATGTTATAATGCAATGCTTCTTCATTAAAAATTTTAGAATATATGTAAACTGTGATTAGTAAGTACACTGTGATTGAAGTACATTAGTCTACCATATAAAACATACCAGGGCTAATACTGTGCCATTCGTCATTTCTAAGTCCAACAGATCAGGCCAAAGGAGCCAAACAGCAAACAAAGTGAAAACTGCTTTTACCGGAGAAAATAGCTGAACCTGCAAACAGGCAGCAGTCTCTCATGCTGAGACTTTCTTGGGTTCGATTGGGGAAAAATGGAAAGCTACAGGGAACAATATATGAAAAGCAATTGGAAAACCAGGTGAACTGGCTAAGGAAAAAATAACATCCTGCTACATTTCAGACGTGTGCCCATGAAAGTGGCGGTTACAGACAAAATATAGCAATGTTTCTGAATATTGTCAAAACCCCAAAGTGATTAGTTAAAAGGTCGGCCACAAATCTCCATTATCTTTAGAAAAAAATAATTAAATCATCACATGGTTTCAGAAGTTGACCAGTAGAAGTTATGATTTCATTTTAACCATTCTCTGTTTTATTTGGCTACTTTTTATTGAAGTAACACTGGTGTCTACCATTATATAGGTTTGGTTGTATGGATTATAAATCACCATCTATATATCCATTATATTCACCACTGAAAGTCTTGTGTCCATCCTTCACCATGCAATGAATCCCTTTCAATTGATTTGCCTACCCATCCCTCCTTCCTCTGTTCCTTCTGATAACCACTATTTTATTGTTAGTCTGAAAGTTTCATTTTGTTTTGTCAGTTGTCCTTTTTATCTATTTTGTTCACTGCACCTCAGGTCAGTTTCTCCAACAGCATATTCTTACTCCCTGATTATGTCACTGGTGCTGACAGCAGCTGTCTTTGTTATATGTTGACTATTAATAATAAACACAGACGTTTAAGCAGCCACCACTCTAGCTCAATGCTCCTAGCAAAATTCTGCTGCTGACCAACAAAGAGACACATCCTGGCAGTTGACTTTGTCCTTTAAATTGGGGCAGTGATGAGGGTTTTATTATGAAATCTCTGAAGCCGACTTGATTTGCCCTCTAAATTCTTCATAAAACTGAAATAGCCAGTCTTCTGAGGCAGGGAGATTCTTTACGCACCTCAAGTAAATGCAGGGGTTCCCACAATGTGTATGATGGTTGAACTTTGGTTAACAAAAGCGAAAACAAAAACATAGTGACCAGGTTTCTACAAATGTGCAGTATTCCTTTTAAATAAATGTATTAATAGTTTTTATAGCTGTGACACATAGAATGTGTTAAGTACATAGACAATGTTTGTTTCACCTGGGGAGTATAAACACATATTTCATACACTTATAAACCATGGTGTGCTGTTCACCAGAAATTAATGAATTCAAGCACTATTATACTAGAGCAATTTGATATATGCAGAAATTAATGATAAAGCAGAATAGGTGAATGAACCGACTAAGTGTATTTGTCTGGAAAATAAGGCTTAGTCAAGATATTTAACGTTTTAAATAAGTATATATCCTGTTTAAGAAAGACTCATACTTACATGTGTAAAACATAACATTTTTGGTATTCATTTTGCATTAGTTTAAGAGGCAGGGCTAAGCTCTAAATATATGTTTTATTTTTCATTATGAAACACTTCAAAACTTCATTAAAATGAGCTCAATAGGTCAGAGATAATGATTTTAAGATAAACATAAGCACAACATATAGAATCTATAGTCAGAATAATGGGGACTATGTTTCATCTCGAGGAGAAGGATAAACACTATTTTCTAATTAAAGAGAATATCGCACTAAAATATGCAGAAAATTTCATAAAGTGAACTCATGTTGGGGTCAGCAGTATTCCACATGATTAATGCTACAAGCAAAATAAATCCCAGAAGAAAATCAGGGAAGTTGGCAAAAGAAAAGGGAAGAAGCATTTCAAATTGTTCTGATGTGTTTAAAGAAAATTTATTTAAGTTAAAATATCATAAGAAAAATTACAGGTAGATTCAATATGAATATAGATGTCTATTGTACCATCATCATAGGAAAAAATTAGAAACAACCAAAAGATGATCGCAAGAGACTGGACAAATAAATTGTGTGTTATATATTGAAATACTTCAGTTAAGAGTAGATGGATTTGAATTTTGCATATAGACCTAAATATAACTCACACATGCTCTTTCTTCTGTTCTATAATGTTTCATTGATTTACAATACCATATATATTTCAGGGGACTAGATTCACAGCTCCATCGATGTGTAATCACATCACACCCACCACCAGAGTTCCAGTGCCTACCACCCCTGTCATTATTTCTCCTCCATCCCCAGATTACCTGCTTCCACCCTTCCTTCCTCTGGTAACCAGAGTCTTGTTTTACAAATACAAAGAAATAAAACCAATGAATCAAACACAACATAAATATTGATTGCCAAGAATATGTAGACTATTCATGAGTGTAAATGTGATACTAATTCTTATATATATATATATATATATATGTTTATTTATACAAAGTTCAGAACCTTAAAAAAGAGTTACAGAGTTTTAGATATCTCTAACACAAAGTAAAACTAAAAATGCATGCAGGAAATAATCCACAGAAACACAAGGAGTGGGCAGGAAGGAAATATAGATGGACAAACAAGGATTTTCAAGGACATGCACTTATTGAGATGGTCATTATAAATTTAGATTTCATGATCAAAACACATACAAACAGAGATACACAAATGCACACAGGAAGGTAAAAGTGACAGAAAAGAGAGAATTACTTTTTAAATCAAATAGGTATCATTGAATTTTAAGCTAAGATATATATTCCATATAATATAAATAAAGTATTCTTATATACTAATTTTAGAAGGTTTAGAGAAAAAACAGGAATTTGTTACCAGTTTTTACATTTTTTTATCAACTGAGATATTGTAAACTCACTAGAAAATGATGATTAAAGCATTTTTTAAATGAAGGTAGTAAGAACACTATCTTTTTTGTTTCTTTGAAATTGAATAAGATCTCAACCAAGGACTTCTTAATAGATATCAAGATATATAGACACATTACAATGCATCAGCAACCAGCCTTATTGTGAGAAACTTTGGTCGTGATTGAATAGCTCATAATGTTGTTCTTAAGCATATATTTCAGACCAGGCATAATTTTAATGTCGAGTAAGTGACTGCACCAAGGAGAGTTTTCACTTATAGGGATAGAATTTCAACATACTAAGTTGAAATAAATGAGTTGAATGAAGCCTTTGGTCTTCCCCTTTCAAAAAGACTCAATGTCTTGGCCAAAAGTATGTCTTTTTTTTACTGCACACTTTGTTTTTTGAGGCCCTCTGCAAGGAAACTGCCTCTTAATAAAAATATGCCTTATAACAAGATGTTCTTTTTTTTTTTTTAAGACTCTGCATATAACAAATAAAAGTGCTAATTAATAATGAATTAAGGCAGCTCTTACTAATCTAAATTTTTTTTACATGTAGGTCATAATCATAAAGCATTTAAATTCAATCATGATTTAATCATTTAATAATATTGCTATTTCAATCTTGCTCAAAAAACATTTAATAGATTCATTTATAATTAATTTTAATTCATGATGTATCACACACAAATATTTGAAAGTCCAATTAAACAAAACACCTTACTTAAGTTTTTTATATCAGTGCAACAGACTCAAACTAATAAAATCACACAGATCGTTGGTGTATCCCATCTCCTAAGACAAAAGATCAGCCAGTGGAATTCTTGCTACAGCATTCTTTACCCTTTTAGAAGATGATTCATGCTCAAACTATCTGAAAGGTAAATGAGAAATGAAAACACCAGAACATTCCTGACAAAAGTATATTCATGGATTTTATACACTCAGGTATTCTTGGTCCATTGAAGAAATATATTACGTCTTAAAAAAAGTCATTCACAGAAAAAAATGTATAGGATAATATACTATGTCTATTTAAAACAGGTTTGATTAGCAATGACTGAAGTCATTTTCTTCATCCTTTCTCAATTTCAAAATGTTTATTTGCCAAACTCATTGCTAAAAATGAGTAAGAGTTACAACCAGTTATCAAAAGTTTAGTATTGCGCTAAGCCCTTTGTATCCAAAATCACATGTAAAACTTAGGAAAACTCATGAATTAGGTATTATTTTGATGTCTGTGTTACAAAAGAGGTAACTGAAACTTAGGAAGCTTACTAAGTTACACAAAATCTCAAAGCATTAAAAACACAGGTTCATGTTATTCCAGTGATATTTTAATTGAAAATTTAAACAAAATCTTAAAACACCTATATAAATATATTATGCCAACACTATAATTCTTCACCTTAATAATACAAATTAATCATATTGAACCCTCACCAGATAGCACATAAAATTATTAATTCTTTGCATATATTTACTGAATCAATCATCAAGAAAGCATTTAGGAATAAATTATCTCTACTTGAATGCAAAAAATAATTTAGACATACAGGTGTCAAGTAAATTGGTTAAGGCTCAGGTCAAAATGGAGTAGCAAGTAAGAGATTTACATTCTTCTTGAAACAACCAAAACAATTTACCAAAAGAGTTTTTGAAATAATGGATTTCAAGACACTACAATGGATCCTCATTCCTGAGGTGTCGGAAACAAATGAGGTGAGTCCCACAAATACTCAAACTTACTTCCCTAAGAGTCTTTCCTTAGCAGTGCAAGGAAGGAGTGAAGCTTCTTGACCTACTGAAAACAAAGGTGATCTATAGAAGTGACCTTTAAATGTGGGAAAAGAACTTCCTCAGATATGCACAGGGCCAGGAATACAGCATATTTCCACTAGTCAGACAGGAAACCCTCAGAATTTATAAGGCAACATTGTGGGGAGGGAGTTATTCAGAAGACCCTGGTTCACTAGTGCAGAATAATTAACCCTGCACTAAACATAGTTCTAGTCCCACCTAATGCATCTTTAAAAACAAGCACTAAAAACATCAAACCATTTTGAAGTAATTTAAATTCATCTCAGGACACTTTAAGACGAGATATAGAAATACAAAATTATCAGTTACCAACAAGTTAAATGTTATAATGTCTAGCATCCAATCAAAGATTAGCAGGCATGAGAAGCTGCATAAAAAATACAACCCATAACAAAAATAACAGGCCCATGCTCAACACTCATATTAGAATTAGAGGACAAGAAAATTATGGCACAATGTGAACCAAGATGGCGGCCCCGGGGTATCTGGAGTTAAAAGGGCTTCACAGAGTTCCAGGGCAAAATGACACTTGACAGAAGGTGAAGCTTGCAGATGTACAAACTGAACAGCCATACAGAACAATAACAACAACAAAAAATGCATGTCCTACAGATACAGAGATAATGACATTGGTAGATGAGACTAACATGTATGAAGAAATAAAGTAATGTTTATTCTTTAATCCAAGGAGGTAATTCACAGTCAAATGGTAGTGAAACAGAAAATAGAAAAATAAAAATTTAGAAAATAATTGGAAGAGAGCAAATTCTACCTCAAGCAGAACATGCAGGGAGCTGAGGCTACATCCACGAGTTGTTGACGGTACAAAGGGCGCAGTAGGAAGCGTCTAGAGGAGGATCTTCCACTTGACCATCACACTCCTAGAGGGACAGAGAGGTCTGTGCCACTTTTTCCACATCAGAGCCCCTTTCAGATCCCAACCTCGTATTTTTATCCTGGCTCTGCCTGCCCCTTGCTTCCCTGAGGTGAGTCATGAACTTCCAGCAGAGGGAAGCTGGGAACAGGAACAGAAAATGAAGCTGTGCCTGAACCTTCTATGCTGGTCAGACCAGTAGGGGATCAATCTCATCTTCTAAGTCAGGTTTTCTTGAGGTGAGGGATGAGAACAGGAGGCAGAGCCTTCACCTTGGTTCCTCCTTGGCCCTCTCCAGGCTGTGGGCCTGCCTCTTCTGCTTTGGAACCTTCCCGTCTTTTCATTTTCTCCTTCTGTTCTTTTGAGTAGACCCCCAACTTGCCATTGTCCAGGTGGTTGTACGCAGGTGAGGGAGAATGGAAACCGGGACATGGCTGAATTTAAGGGGCTGGAACAACAGGGTCTCAGACTGTCGCCTGAAGAGCTGTTTCAAAAGGAAATTCAGTAATAAGCCAATGATACCTCCTAGAAAGAAGAAAAGAGGGAGAAAAAGAGGAGGAGAAGGAAGAAGAGGAGGAAAAGGAGAAAAAGAAAAGTAAATGTTACTCATTGCTCCTGCTTATTTGATATGCTTACAGTTAGAGCCATGGAAGCTATTTTTAAAGTGCCTCAACTTTAACTTCCGGTGTTGCAGTTCTGTGAGTGAGGTAAACTCTCACGGTGGGGTGAACAACTGATCAGAACTGTGACCAAAATGAGAGAAAAATGGCGTTGAAGTGAATAAAATATTGTCTCAGACGCACAGAACCTCAGATCAGAGTATAAACCCAAATCCTTTGATTCTAGTGCTGGTAACCACTTTGCTAGAGAGCCTCTGAGAACATTTTTACACAGCGCAGTCAATGGAAAGTACAGTTATGAAGGTGACCTGCTGTGCGATTTATTAAACATGAAGAAAAATTTGTACTTTAGATACATAGACAAAATATGTGTTATTTCTTTGGTACAACTCATAAGAAACATTTGGCATTTAGTTTCCTATTTTTCTTCATGAACTTTACCAAAGATTAAGAATCAGTACTGAAAGACAGTAAGAGTGAATTAATCACCTATAATCTCCCCACTATAATACCAATATTGCATTTGAATTCTTTATAATAATTCATAATCTTAAAATTATAGACTGGACATAACATCACACCACTAGTTTGACTGAAAAGCTACTTTATTTTAGAGTGACTTTTCTCCTTTATTCAGAGAACATCTTTGAAAATAAAGTTAAGCTTCATTCACACCGAAACCACTTCTTTGCTGACATCTCATAATCCAATGACTGAAACTCTCTCTTCGCCTATTTCATTCAACTCTCATATATATCTCAATACATACCCTGTATAAGTTAGAAAACTCAGCTAACCAACACCTCACTGCAAACATGCAAAACAAAATCACAAAAGCATGATTATCATTACATAGAATTGAACTATATATGAAACCTGTACCTTAATTTATGCATATATGCATATAGGTATCATGCATATATAATATATATATAGACACACCTATTTTCAAATCTATTTCAGTAAATTATTCTAAATGTCTCTATTCAAATTAAAATTTACTTCGTTGATCGAAGCAGTTTCTAATATCAATAGACAAGAGGACAAAAATGAAAAGTTGCATAACTAAAATGTTGCAATATAATGTATTCCCTAGATTCAGTAGTTGTAGACTGTTAAATCTGAATCGAATGACTTTATGTGATATCACATTATAATGATGCAGATAGCATTTTTTGACTGTGCACATGTTATTGACAAATCAGAACTGAAGAAACACCTTTAATTAATGGAAAAAGATGACATCCATTTCCAGAGCCTGAACACGCTTTAGGATAATTTCTATGACAGCATGAAATGGGATATTCTACATTGAAATAGAATTCTAAGTGCTGCATTAAAAATAAAATGTGAAATACAGGTGTCATGTCACATTTGAAAATACAGTTGTAGGTGCCCAAGTGTTTCTTTTCTTTTATAATTAGAAGAGCTCCTGGCTAATGTTTTTTAATATAAACTTATCTTATTTATAGCTTTGAATTATTTTACTTAATACTGAAAATTATTAGACAGCCTTTAAATGTATCTGTTAATAACAGTTTATATGAAAGTTTTTTCATTATCTCTCATAGAGTAGGAGAAAGATAGAAATACATATATGTGTATATTTCACATCACTTCTTCATTTGTTGATGGTGATGCTAATTACAACTATGTAATTTTTAACTTATTAAAACACAATTTATGCATATGCTGTATATATTACTAATTTCTCTCCATGATTTAGAAGAATACTTGTATGCAATCTTACCATGAGATATTATGTTCATGTTCTGATTATAATTATTCTTCTACTTGTCACATTTCATATTCTTTTAAAAATATATGTGTCATATGTCTCATGGTTTACCACCATGTGTACAGTTTAGGAGCATGTGGTTTTCTAAAGGGACAATGAGAAAAGTAGACAGAAAGGCAGACAAACTCAAATATTAGTTCAATGTTTTCTGTGAAACTGATGAAGTGGGTAAAATTGGTTTGCAGGAGGTGATGCTCCTCTTTTCTGAAAAAAAAAAAAACAAAAACAAAAAAAACTCTTCAGGCGCTCATTTTATTCAAAGATTCAATGTTTCCTAGAGCCAACCACATAGGGGTTTGCTATTGCATTCACCCTCTTTTTTTGTAGCCAAATGATTTTTGATTTTTAAAATAATTTATTGTTTGAAATACATTAAACAGTTTTACATATTTTAAAAAATCAAGAAAACAAAGTGACTTATTTTCACACAGATAGGAAATTAGTGAAAGATGATGTATTTAGGGCTTTTTCCCTATTTAAAAAAATGCTTTAATAATATTTGTGTCTTTTATTTGTAAATATTTTTTTCATAAACATATTAATGAGTCTCTTCTTTCAATTGTTGTCGGCAAATACCCAGAAGCACAGGGCTGGGTCTCCTAGTCATCTTGTGCTTAGTTTTTGAGAAATAGCCACACCGTCTTCCACAGTGGCTGTGCCATTTACACAGTAATAGCTGTGCCCCACAGTCACAGCTGTGCCGCTTAGTCACGAGGGTCAAAAAAGAGGAAACAGCCTAGATGCCTACGGACAGAAAAGTGAATAAACAAAATATGGTTGATAGAGACAAAGGAATGTTACTCAAACTTAAAAGTAAATGAAATTATGAAATATGCAATAGCATGTACCTAAGTAAAATTAGACAGACATAAAAGGACAGCTATTATAAGCTTGTATTTATTTGAGGAACCTACTATAATTAAGTTTGTAGGCACAGAAGGTGGAGTAGTGTTTACCAGGATCTGGGTCTGTTTTCTGTTTATGGAGATTTTTGCACATGAAGTATATCAATCATGGAAGATGGTGATGTTTGCACAATGAATGGAGAAGCCAGTAAAGTGCTGAGAAATAAATAGCATCTCCAAGGAATAGTGAATTGACTGGGATCTATACATAATGGGAAAGAGAAACAATGATGGAGCCCAAGGACTGGAAGGCACTCAGCTAGAGGAAGAGGAAGAATGATAATCTGTGTATCAACAGAGAAAAACTGCCCACCTCTGTCCTTGCTCTCAGAGGGAGACAATTGTGTATATGTATGTGTAATACATTTACATACATGTATTACAGGTATGTGCATATATTATACACAACTATATAAATGTATGACTATAAAATTATATCTAATAGATTAACACTTATATAATTATATGTGGTAAGTATACATATATAAACATGAAATTATATATAGAGAAAATGGATATATTAAGATAATATTTATATATGTACATATAGAATAAATATGTATGCTGAATAGATATATATGGAGGATATACATACACACACATTTGTCCACTATGCAAGGATGAGGCAGTATATACATTGAAGACAGTAAAACGTGTATGCTTCTTGGCCAAAATCTTCAATTTACCTTTTTTTCAATTTTCCATATATTAATTTAAGGAATAGGTTATTAAGAGTTTAGGACCCATAAAGACATGTATGGATTTTGTTTGAAAGGACTTTTTTTAAAGAGTGCTTTAGGAGAAATCTATATCACGGAATTATCTTAAATGAGGAAGCGAGCTGACACATAAGGGTGGCATTTGAGAGCTCTGTTAGTCACTTACAGATTACTACTGGGTTATGAGATGAAAGCTGAGAAATAAAAATCAATTACATTCATTTCAAAATCTTTTCCTCTTTCAGTTTATCGAACATTGCTTGCACATCAACACAAGATATCACTCTTAAATAGTTGACATGTTTTACAATATTTAATATTGAAATATTTAACTTAGATTTCTTAAAAGTTTAACAGTTATCTTCCTTTAATGAGAAATGAATGTCCACATGATTTCTGACAGTAACTCCTTTCGTCCAAAAGAAGAATGTAGCTCAAAGCTACGACAAAGTTTCGAAAGTGCTAGGACTTTTTGTGCTTACACAGAGTTTTCATTATATTTCATTTGCATCTGGACATCAGTGAGTTCCTCCTCCATTGAGAATGAGTAATAAAGAAAACTTCCATTTCTTTGGTTACAGCATTAAGTTAACACTCTATATTAAAGTGGTGGCAAATGATTTATTAGCATGCCCATCACTGGAGAGATGTGCAGTTGCATAGATGATGTGCCAGAGAAGCCCACTATTGATGTAATATCTCCATAATGTTCTGATGTTGATGACTAGAGGGAATTCATTATTAAAGAAGTATCGTGCTGATTACTTGCTTCTGTAATATATCATTAATCTGATGTCACCGCTAAGATGTAAAATGTAATTTATAATCCACAAAGTGAAAGGTGACAGCAAGACTTTCCATCTAAGTAATCTTTTAAAGCATTCGTTTTTGAAAACTTTATTCAAAGGACTTAGAATATTCGGTGAGTTAAGGTTATTTAAAGATGAAGGTGATATATTGAAGTGAGAGGCAGATAAAATGGAAAGATTTGGTGGAATCACAGTTTTCCTTGGGTGAAGATCTTAGCAACTATCCTGCTTGGAATTTTTGGTTTCAAGGATCTCATCTCACTAATGGCAGACTAATTTAAGACATGTGGCAAATGCACTAGTTTTAAAAGCATTTTGACATGTTTCAACTTTTAAGCAACCAATTTACTTAATAAGATTGTTGAGAAGGAATTCTAGACTTTTTAAATAATTAAGCAGTCCAAAATTAAAATCTGCTCATTTCATGTTATTTGCAGTAACAGTGTGGTGAGTAGGACATTAGATTGATATCGAAGATTCACATCCCATATGTCGATAACAACCCATAATTTTAATTCACTTGACTTTCTTACATTTTCATTTTCTCATTTATAAAAGTTTGATTTAGATAATCTCATGATTATAGCTGAATTTGATTCAAAGGACTTCCTTTAGAGCAAAGGAAACTCAATTATTAAAGCATTTTTTTAAATAGGGAAAAAGCCCTAAATACGCCATCTTTCACTAATTTCCTGTCTGTGTGAAAATAAGTCTCTTTGTTTTCTTAATTTTTTTAAATATGTAAAACAGATTGTTTAATGTATTTCAAGCAATAAATTAATTTTATCATAGGACTGAGGTAACACCAAAGGATTCTTAGAAAGGCATTTTTCCTCACAACTATAAAATCCAATGCATTTGTCCCATCAACTCTCCAGAAAAGTCTGGTGTAGATCTCTATTTATGGTGAATTACTGAATATTTACACACATGAAACAGATGATTGAAGTGTTGATTCTAAGACCTTTAACTTACTAGTTAGAGAGAATGAAAATTATGTCCAGAAAGTCTTCTAAGATGTAGTCAATGCTATGTCCAAAGTCCATTATGCTTATGAATCACCCAATCAGAAGTCCTAATGCAACTCATTGAAAAAAAAATTTACAGTTTTTCTAGTTTTTTTTTTTGTAATGAATGTACTTCAATTGTGTATTACACTAAAAAGTAACAAATCCTTTTTATAGAATTCAGTAAAGCTTTCTTAAGGAAATAATAATACTGAAAGAAGAGGAAAGATGGTGGGGGATAACAGTATAATAGAGTGATTCAAAGGGCAAGGCAGAATGCCTAATTTTGGTTTTATCAAAAGCTAATTTATAGCTTTCCCCACCACCAGCTTTGCTGAGCTATAATCAATATAGAGAGAACTGTACACAGTGCATATATGTTTGGAATGAGTTTGGATATATGTAAAACCCTGTAAAGTTGGTTCAACTTGAAATTTAAAACTGGATCAAGGATGCTAGAAGCACTGAAGGAAATTCCTAACACTGTCAAGCTGTTGTGTGTGTGTCTTAAGCAGCATGTGTAAGTTTCCTAAAAAACAAAAAACATTTGGCTACAAAAAAAGGATGAATGCAATAGCAAACCCCTATGTGGTTGGCTCTAGGAAACATATTGAATCTTTGAATAAAATGAGCTTCGCGTCTCTTGAAAATATGTCCTAGTTTGAGGTTTTAGGCTTGTTTTTCTACTTGAGAATGGACTCTTAATCACTTTAAAAATGTAGATTTCACATACAGTACAACCAGTTTCAACTCCTAGTAAACTCTTTCATAGTATACTTATCTTACAAGAAATGGAAAACTGAGGTTTACAAACTTTGTCTTCAGTCCTCTCCCTCATATTCATAGTCCAGTGATCTTATAATTTATATTAAAATGATATGAAATGTATTTCCACATGATTTCATGAAAATAAATTGTATTAACAAAGACCCCAAACTACACATACATTTTAATTTTGAGTATTTTAAAGTATTTTTAAAAAATGAAGTATTTGTCATTACTACAGTAACTTTCATTTCGGAATCCCTAATTCTGGGGTCCTTCCTGTAAAGATGAAAGAAGTGAATAGTATCCACTCGCTTTCCCATGTTGTTCTCAATTCCTTGACGATTATACGTACTTCTTTAGAGCCTCTAAAAATAATCCCTGGAAAATAGAGAGAAGAAAAATGAACTGGTAAGCTGTACAAAATCAAATATTTGTAAGAAACTTAGAGAAAACGAACATTCATGACGAGACAGGTGAGTTGAAAATAATAAGTTTCCCAGCAAAGGTGACAGATCTTCCTTCCCGAGCAGGGTTTGAGTCCATTAGAAAGATGCCTGTTCTCACTGTGACTTTGATTCTGATTGTTGAGACAACCACAATAAAAATTCCTACCAGTTTGCTAGTATTTTGTTGAAGATATTTTGCGTCTATTCTGTTCATAAGGGGTATAGTCTGTGGTTTAGTTTTCTGGTGGTATGTCTATCAGAATTATAGAATATACTGACCTCCTATAATCAATTAAGAAAGCTTTCCTCTTCTATATTTGTAAGAATGTAGAATGAATGATTGGCATGAATGGATCTTTCAATGTCTGGTTGAAGTAAGCAACATAGTCATACACTGATTCCAGTGATCCTCGTATCTTTTTTGCGAGTTTTTCATAAACTTGTACACTCATAGTATAGTCAGACTTTCTATTTTGTTGAGTCAATATTCTTAATTTATGTGTTTCCAGACTGTTATCTATTTTCTAGTGTTTGTTTTTCTAATTTAAACACATGGTTATTGTTCATAGTAGTCTCATTTAAACCTCTTTTATGTAAATAATAATAAGGTTTACTCCTTCAATTTCATTTGTTCTCTCTCGCCCATATATACATGTGTATATATGCATGTGTGTGTTTATAACATCTTTCAATTTTGTAATATTTTTCAGAGAACCCCCTTTATTTTCAATGATTCTCTTTATTATATGTCATTTTATGTGTCGCTGATCTCTGACCTTTACTGTTTCCTTCCAAAAGGAAGTGAAGTTATAATTCTCTAGCTTTTCAGTTTCACATCTTCCACCTTTTCTTTATAGAATAATTTGTAAAAGAACAATACTTTCTTCAAGAGTCATCTTATCAGTAATCTCCCTATGATGCTACAGATGTGGGTTGAGGGATATAATTCAATATATTAAGTTCAATTACCATAAAAATGACATTCTTTTGCTTCTCCCCTTCAAAACTGGCTCAAGTCTGGCCTGCATTGTATTACTGGCATGTATGTCCAGGTGAGTTCCGTGATGGGCAGCTCAGTGGCACAGTGACTTGGTACCTGTGATTAAGTGTTCAGTTGCTCTTGGGGATAGTCAGTCAGAAGCCAAGTTTCAATAGGGGAATAGATATTTGCAGATGTTTGCATATATTTGCATACATTTGCATGTGTGTGCAGAAGAGAGTATAGAACTCAGCTATTAAAAAATGAAATCCTGCCATTTGCAACAACATGGATAAACCTAGAGAGAATTATGCTTAATGAAGTAAGTCAGAGGAAAGAGACAAACACCATATGATTTCACTTATATGTGCTAGAGAAACCAAAGAAACAATTGAGCAAATCAAATCTATAGACATTTAGTCTTTAGAATCCAAATAGTGGTTACCAAAAGGGAAAGGGAAGGTGGGAAATAGTAAAGAGAGCCAATTACATAGTGAAGGACAGAATTAGACTCTTGTTGGTAAGGTAAGTGTATTATCTACCAATGTTGATTTATAATGATGCACCCTTGAAGCCTATATAATGTTATGATGCAAATTTCTTTCAATATATTTTTTAAGGAAGAAGAGTATGCAGGCTTGACTGTTAGAAGAGCTTACTCACAGGGTGCTGCCATTGTGTCCGGAGGGTTTCTACAAATAATGTGAATATTTGCTTTCTCTCTGGGAGTCTGGAATATTGGTGAACAAAATGTGTCTACATGACCAGCCTCAATAAAACCCCATTCATTGAGTTTCAACAGCATTTCTTTGGATGGAAAAATTATACACATGTATTAATGCATACTGTTGTTTGAGAAAAAAGAACCATACTTTCGCATGACCCCATGCCTATGAGAGAGGCCAGAGGAAGTCTATGCATGAATTTCTCCAGACTCTACTTAGCTGTGAATCCAGCTCCAATATGAACTTGGAGTAATTAGAGTGAAATATTGATCATGCCAATAATATTGGGGCTCCAGATTCAGCACAACAACTCCAAGAGTCTCTCCAGTGAAAACCTGCCAACATCTGCATGTGGACAACCTGTACCACTGACCCAGCCTTCTCTCCTTCAGTCACCATTTTATCTGATGGATCACGTGTCCCAACTGGCATGGACGCTAGTGGGGCCATCTGGGACAGTTCTAGAGTCTCTTGCCGTGGACCCAAACAGAACTGGCAGTCATTGCCTATCAGCAAAGAAATGGCAACTTCCCACCCAAAAGTGATTGAAAATCTGTCATTCTAAGAAGTCCCCAGAAACATTCTGGATGATTTAGGAATCTCTCAAACAGTTCCCACCATCTCTCGTTCTCATCTCAAAATGGGTTTTTTTCCAGATACTCACCAAGAAGCCAAAGGGACCCGTGCATGAGCATCGTCTCTTTCCAGCCTTAGAACAATGACCTTTTTCTGTACCTTCCAAATCAAACATTGGCTTCTGGTGTTGGCAAATATAACCAGAAACATCTAGGGAAAGGGATTATGAGAAATGAAGTCCCAGCTTGTTTCCTGAAATGCAGAGGGAAACTTATGTGATGAGGATGATGACCAAACATCAATAATCAAGCAGTGGTTAAGTAATATCAATTCAAACAATCAGTTGTTTTATATGGGTCTGATCTGCTTTCTTGTGACCAAGATAACTATGAACTTTTAAAGACCTAATGTTCAATTCTGATTCAGATTTGCAAATCCAACTGTTTACTGATAGTGAAATATATAATAAATATATAATAGTATAATTTTTTTCTCTGCAAAGTCAAAAGCTAGGACAACCTCTTCTTTGATTTTAAAAACATATAGTTTGTCTCCATGTTAGTATTTGTAGGTAGTATGTTTATTTTACCAGATTAAAAAAATAGAAGGCTTCTATCTAAGAGAAGGAATGACTGAATTAGATGTATGAGATTAGTATTAAATAAGAGAATTTCTCAGGATTCAGATCCGAGAATGTGCATGTTAAAGAAAAAGAAATATTTCAACTGAAGCTGAGAGGAAAAGAAGATATGTGTGCCCAGGGAGACAGAAAAATGTAAGACTTCTATAATTGTTCTGTTATTTATGACACCATACTGACTAAGCTATTATTCTAAAGAGAAATATTTTTCTACAGAGCTTGAAAGTAGGAGGTAGAGCGTTTTCGGGTTTTCTCTTCAATCAGCTGAATCCGACAGCAATCCTATCTGTAGCCAGTTGTTGCTGGTGCCCCGTCAACTTCAGCATCATTTTCTGAGAACATCCACCTAGTTGAAATGGGGGATAAAAATTCAATAGAAAAAGATTATCAGTGACAAAGCTACTAGAATTTTAAAACACATTCCTTGAACCCAGAGTAGCTCTTTAAGAAAAAGTAAAAAGTAAAAACAAGTGATCAAAATGACTTCAGCTAAAACAGTCAGTTGGATGCTACATGGTAAAAAAATAAGCAAGATAAAAGGGGTTGTTTTTCTAGCTTGTAAGTAGCTTGCATCTTTGATAAGCATGCATCATATGTCACTGCTATAACATGTTCCATGAAGGAAGACATGGAATCATTCTAGAGTATGCAGGTGACAACACAAACATTTCACAAATCTGAAAAGCAGGTGACGTCTTTTCCAATATTTTGAATATATTTGTGGATTCAAATCAATTTTAAATAATAGTCCTGTTTTTCACTTAAAGAGGAAATAAAATTGGTCCATTTCAAGTTGGATGAAAGTATATTTCATTTCCTATGACATTTTTAAAGGTTAAAGTGGAAGCACAGGACAAAAATAATGCAATAGTGTTTCAAAACTTTTTTTCTTTACAAAAACATAAGCATTCTTGAAGCAGCTCTCTTCTGATTATTATAAATTATTTGCCACATTTATACTCTATATACATTGAAAAATCTTCATGGGAGAAATGTCCTTGGCTCTCAACTTTCAATTTCTCTGTAAGTGCTCTCACTATATTTTGTTTATTTTTTTCTTCTATAACCTTTATGTCAAAAAGCACCATTAGGTCATTTATTTTCATTAAGTTGATATTTGGTTTCCTTTAAAACATGTCTCATACGTAGGAATGATGAAAGGAACGAGCAAAGTGAGAGAACATCTGTAATTACCTGTTATCTAAGTATAGGAATAGTACCACCACATGCAGGTCAAGCCAACAACTCAACTGCTTTGAACTTGAAAAAAAAATGTTCAAATTTAATAGACATGTAATTGAAACAGGTATTTTCTTGGAAAATATGACCATGCTATATTAAGAAATCATAACTGTAGTTGAATTTTTGTTTTTCTTTGACACAAACCCTTATTCTTGCTCTGGCAGAAGTTGTTTGGCACACACATTCCTGACAGTAAACAGAATAGGATGTGTGAGTTCAGGTCTTCTTTTTGTGTTCTTTCTAAGAGATGCTCAAATTCCTTCAGACTCTAGGCAGGTAAACTTGATTCTTCATCTTCAAAGCATCAGCATTTATGAGTCTCCAGTAATCTGGAGCCTTGAAAACTATTCCCTGTCAATGTCTCTCCATCTTGTTTCAAAGCTGCAAGCCTGAAGGAGTTCCCACAGGAAGGAGTCAGGATAGAGACAAGGTATGAGAGCAAGAGGCAAAGGAATGGTTCTTCCCAGAGCTGGAGGAGCTAAACAGAATGCACGTGAGAGTGTGGGCAGTAAGCAGTCGGCGCGAAGAGCAGCAGGACTGAGAGATGGATTCTTCTGCACAGAAACCCGGGAACCTTTGGCAGGAGAACAGTCACGGGGCAGCCTGCTGAGTGAGCGCGGCGGGAGATGCTCTCCCTGAACTGGGGAGACAGGCTGTGTGTTGTGTTCCTGACACGACACGTGTCCCCCTGTGCTCGATGAAACTTCTTACTTGTCAGGCTCCATGCGAAGTCATGAAAATATGAACACAAAATGGGTCTCCTTAAAAATCTCTTAGAGCAGGCACTGCTCTGTCCTTACAGATGAAAAATGTGTTGTTTCCAGAACTTGCTGAAGAAAGTGACTGCGGACTCAAGCAACTATGACACAGTGTTTTTATTTTTAAGTGGCTAATGGTGCAGTACATCTTCTGACCCATGGACACCAGTTTTGTTTTGTTTTTTCTTTACACAAAGTTTATTTTCTTTATTTTCCCAGCTTTATTGATGGATGATTGACAAATAAAAATTGTATGATGTAAGTTGTACAATGAGATGATCTAATATATATATATGCAAACGATGTGAAGTGATTGGATGAAGTTAATTAGCACACTTTGCATTGTTACTGATTTTGTGTGTGCTAAATACTTAAGATCTACTCTTTAGCAGGTTTCAAGTATACTATGAAGAATTACTAACTGTCATGATAGTAAACTCATCAGTTCAAGAACTTAATCATCTTATAATTTGGAGTTTATGCCCTCGGACCCGAAGACCTCTCCATTCTGTAGTGAGAGCACATACATCCATCGTAACAGGAACACAACACACAAATGATGCCAACTTGGCTTCACCAAGTATATTTTTCAAACTTCATGCAAATGGTGGATTCTGATGTTCCTAGCTTTTTGCGGAAGGAACAGGTAAAGTATATGAGACTGCCTGAAAGAAACACAGAGATGGAGCATAGGAAACATAAGAAAGGAGGGCCTGTGCTTTGTAACAAGAGATTTGTAATTGGATTTATATTTAAATTATTCTAGTTTACTAAACCTCCTTTCAATTAGTTGTTATGAATTAGTTATTTATAAAAAGTTACATGTTTATCACAACTTCTTAATGTATAAATATGTAGTTATTCACAGAATTCTTTGTCAGTCATTTTTACAAATGATGTTTGCTGGGATGTTCTTTTAATACTTGATCTAAATTTTTTTTTTATGGGTTGCTACAGAAGACCAAGTTTATTTGTTACTTCTCTTTATTACATTTTTGTTATTGTAATCAAATTACTCAAGATGCATCTTTAAGTAAAATTTGAAGTCAATATAACCTATTTCTACCCCATTGTGAATTGTCTCAAATTTTATATACGTGCTATAACATTGCCTATTTGTAGAAATCACACTCACGTTCTCACATTAGGCCTTTCCCGGAATAAATGAGGTCTTTAGACCTCGACTCATGTTCCCTTTTCTGAATTACCTTGTGATCTCCTCCTCATTCAGTTATACATGTTTTTCATTATCTCCAAATCCGACATTCTGGGTGGCATCTTTATAATACCGCACTTCTACTTGTTTAACAACGCTTTTGCTAACAATTTCCCTCTTAGAGTAGACAGATATTTCTTAAGATGCTAGTCATTCCTTAAAGCTTCCAGATGCTTAGTGAGGGTTAGGCCTTAAACTTTCAGCTTGAAGTTCTATCTTCCTGTGAAAGTGGAAATATCCCAGATCTAGTGACAGAGCTGGCTCCTGGATGAGAGTCTGGCCTTACCCACGACTGTATCTGTAGATTCTGTCTATGAAATCATACACTACATGCAGACTGAGCAGAAGGACCTTTCATTTTTCTAAGAGCATAAGACTATCAATGATTCTTTCACATTTTGAATTTTGTTTTGAATCTTCCTTTTTTTTTTACACTTTATTTATAATTCTACACATCTCCTCTGTGTGTTTGAATCATGCAAGGAGAATATGCCCTTAAGCAGAAAACCCACATCACCTTTATTGGTGGTCCAGCAAAACTCATCAATAAATTTGGATTATTTTCAGATGCTATAACCTGTCATTGCTCATTATGCTGAAAACAGAACCAGTAATATTCATAAATAAATACATGAGCAGTGCCTAAGAGAATCGGGAGACCCAGAACAATTCACAATGAAGGGTAGTTTGGAGGGGTAAATTTACTTCATTCACATGAGAAAAATTATGTCCATATGGCTTCCTAATACCTGTGTGCTGTGCCCATACCTGTTTTAGTATCGTGCAGGGAAACTTGAGAAATCGGCATATTCTACAGACTCTTAACTACAATGCGACTTAGGGATTATTAGTCATTTTAATTTTAGTGATTCTTTGTGATCTTTTAAATATTTTAGCTATTGGTAAATTCCTCTTGCTATTGATTAAATGTGAAATTTTGAATAATGTTGACATAAAACATTTCTAATTATAAATTTTATTTTTATAGATCCAGTGGAAAATTAGACTTTCAGATTTTGACAACCCAAACTTTTACTTAAAGGAGTGTCCACTTGCAAATATCTAATATGGTTAAGTGTTTACTGTTTAAAATGTAAATGACTATATACTTCTATAAGTTTCAGGAATCTTGGCACTCATAGTGTGGAATAAAATGATGACCATAAAATGAAATATATTAAATGATAACTAAACTTCTTGGCAGCAGCATGACCCTAAAAAAAAAAAAAAAAAAATAACTAGTATAAGAGAAAATGACAATATGGTAACATGCTTCCCCTCAAAAAGCTATGCTTGCTAGTATATATTTGTCTTTTAAATTATATTTTTAGTCACTCCTCACAATTGTATTTCCATTTGCTTTTCTTTTATTTTTACAATGATGGCAACCAGTCATCATTGACCAGCTCTGATTCATGGTAGATTCCAAAAAATCCAGTAGGATCAATCATTTATGTATCTGAACTCTACCAGAGCGTTTGGCGTGGGACAAGAGAGCTTTCCACTGTCCTGTCTAAGAAAGACCATATAATGTCTCCTGTGTCTTAGAATGGGTACTTTTAAGACCAACTATTGGTATGTGTTGGCAGAGCAATCCGTGGGCAGTAGCTGGTTTATGTCCCAGCAAAATACGGTCCTCACTGCCCCATACTTCTGCTGGTCTAGAAGGAGCCACAGTTTATCAGGGTTGCTGCCACCTGAATCAGAGGAGCTATGAATGGGAGAGCTGGGGGAAGACTTCTCCTGTGCCAGGCAAGGTGCCATGGTCTTACTCTCCTAATTCCTTCAGATCTGCTCCCCAGAACTGCACCTGTTTCTTCTTTTCCATGTCTTGTCTCCTACTAGTATGTGTGTAAGCCATATCTGCATGCTGTTCACATACTCACTTGTAAAATGGCACCATCATTGATCCTGCTTGATGTTCTACAGAAGCCCTTACAGAACCTCATGAGCTTCTGTGTCTGCCCGCATCTGCTGTTCCTCCACCTCTGGACTGGAGTTGTATGTCAGTGGTCAGCTCTGCTATCCTGGGTATCACTGTATGACTCCTACCTCTGGAGTGCTGCTCTTTGTTATTGGTGTTAAAGGCCAAGTTTCAGGAGGGGTCGAGACCTTAGCATTTACCTCCTATCATAGAAAAATTTGTTTGGAGAAAATAAAATTCACATGGATGCACCCATCTTAAAGAACTTGTCATTCTTTCTGAAAAAAACAATTTTTTTTGCTTGTACTTATTTTTGTCTACGGTCAATATTAGTCTTCATTTATTCATCCAACAATGATTCTAAGGGAAATTCTTTCCAAGAAGTGTAGTAGGGTGACATCTAGTGGTGTTTCTGAAATTCTTACCCTCACCATGTTGAGGTATCCACCAGGTTCATAAATCCTGTAGTGTTGTGTTCGCCGACTGGAAAAAAGACTGTTCAGTTACTAGTGAATTCTTCAAGAAATGCATTCATAGCAGCAATGATGAGTATTAGTTTTGAAGATAAAAGATGGCAAGTTACCTTTTTGTGAAACAGAGTTTTCTATTTCTAGGAAGTAAATTTTCCAAGTAATTTTTAATTTATTTTTTTCTCTCTCCACCCCTGGCCCTGGGTCTCAAACTCAAGTCCACGGTTTTCATTGCCTGCCCCTTAGCCCCCAGAGTCACAGAGAGTGGCATGTTTTTATTTGACCTAGAATATGTCCAAGGCAGAGGAGTGAAAAGCTTTCAAAGGATTAATAATATATTGCAATAATATTATAAGGCTTACAATGCAGTGTAATGTGTATGTTTTATATGTATTATAGGAATATTACAGAAATTTATTTAAACTTTTGAGTTAATTTACATCAAATGAAATTCATAGCATAACAGGAATTAGAAATTAAAATTTATAACTGAATATTTTCCCAAAGCAAATTGCAATAAATGAATATACTGAAGATAAATCCATAAATAATATGAAAACTTCTTAAATATATTTAAACAACAATTTCTATACAAAGTTTTAAGGCATATCAAAGTCTTTATTAATAAGCACAAAATCACCTAATTTTACAATGAGAAAAATCATTGCCGTAAGATAGTATTTCAACTCATGACTTAAAAATTATTCAGAAAAGATCTGTATCTTTTAAAACAGTCTAAAACCTGTTTCAAGACTAACAGAAATGAATAGCACAGTACATTATTAGTAATATAACTGCTGTAGCAGTTTCTGTTAACTGAATACTAATAAGGGGCAAGCTTTGATTTTACACAGGGTTTAGTGAGGCTCAGTGAGAGTTAAATCACAGGCCCACGATCATAGTTCTAAATTCCAGAATTGAATTTAAATTTAAATTTACTACATTTTAGCAGTGTTCATTATATCCTCTAATTATCAACATTGTAATTGATATTTTAAAGGAAAAAATTTTTGTTGGTGTAGTTATATATATATATGTATTTATATATATACATACAGAGATACATGAAATTTATTTGATAATGACATTTGGCTATCATAAAATTAGCAGTACTTTATTTCTCTGTAAATCTTATATAAGACGCAGGCAAAGCTGAGGTTCACAAGACTAAAATATGACTGATAAATGTTTATATCTTTGATAAACTGACATGACTTGAAGCAGACTGAAGACAATACCTATTGGCCTTAAGGTCCTTCATTTTTAAATCTTATGAAGTAAAAAAGAAGAAGAAGAGGAAGAAGACATTATGTACTTGCACTGTCAATTTCTAAATCGAAGATTGTGATATGGACAATTCTAGAATGAGGAAGTCATATAACACTCTCCTTCTGGGACTAAACTTACTCAGAAAAATATATGCCTCCCATTTCTTCTTCTATAGGTATCTATTCAGATTAACAATGAGAAACCTAAAGCACAAAACATGCATTATATGAAACAAATTTGTGTATTAATCATTAACATTCCTCATTATTTATGAAATGAGAAACTTGTCATTGACTCTGAGCAAATAAAATGTGTTTTCATTAATATAACCTTCAGCTTATTTAAAGAGAAAAAACAATCTTAAGTCTGAACACAAGTATGAAGCACAAGTCAATAAATAAGTCTTGCTGATTTTGATGTAGGTATCTGTTCATAGATACCAATTTGACTGTCATAAATGATACAAGGGGTCATTCTAAAAGTTAACTTGTGGTGAGAAAAGTTCAATAAAAATATATTTCTTTTTAGATATTATTAACATTTGTTGAATTGTTTCAATAATACAAATAATTTGTAAGATTCTGCATTATAGTGAACTTTTAAACGGCGCATGTATTATCAAATAAATATTTGGAGTTTGTTGAGATTTATTAAACATGACAATATCTGATAATTGCCTTACATTTTTAAACACAAAATATGATGGTAGTTTAATGCTAAAGTAATAATTTGATTATTGCAATTTCACATTTTATATAATTAAACATGTCACATTAAATGGATTTGGAAGAAGTGATATTGATAGACATATATTACATAGATATGGTATCAGAGTAAATAAAGCTCAGTAAGAACATTACATCAAATGAATGTAGAATTAAATTTTAATTGGAATTATTTGAAGTATATATTGATAAGTAACAGTTTTTTAAAGACCGGAATTATTTGGCTTTGAGTGCACATAGAAACTTACATAATTTTGAACTCCAAATAAGAAATAAATTATAATCTTTCATTGAACAACATTTATTGCACCGTATTTATTTATTGAGCTTACCAGGCACTAGGAATATAGACAAGAACACAACTGATAGAAATTATTGCTGTCCTGGAGATTCATTCTAGTGGAAGGATTCATTCAGAAGACTGTACCAGTTCCTAAGAAATGTCCAAGGCATTACTCATTCAAGACTTACTGACTGATTGATTCATTGGTAATTGCATGAATGAACAAATTAATGAAGAAAGGAATAAATCTTTTAGTCTTCCCCAGACTCTTCTCCATCAATCACGGTCATAACCACTTTTGTCCTCCTATACCGTCTGCCTATATGGCTTCTCCTTGGAGTCTAGTCTAGGCCTCATTTTTGCTTCTTGACATGTCTTTTGATTAATACCCTATCTGCTCTAGTGAGTCCCGGGGGCAGGACACTAGTGGGTCAAGAAGTAGAACATCAAACTAAAGCTTCTCTCAAACTTAAGGTCTCACATAGTTTGTCAAATAAGCAAAAATGTAACAGAATAGTACTCAAACTAATTCTTTTTTTTTTTCTTTTTGGATAGTTTAAGTGTCAGTATAGTCATCTGTTTATTTCCATTTAGAATGATTTGAGGTTACCTTCTTGGTCTATCGCAGAAAATTCTTCATAATTTCATGGTTTTCCTTAGTGTGTTATTAAATAAAATAGAGACTAAAAAATTTGGCTAAATGGAAATAAGTCATTTTCATCTTACAAATTAGCTCAATGTTGAAATACATTTCATGTAAATCATTTTATTTTAGATATCTATAATAGTTCCCAAATAAAAAGAATTGTGTTACTCCAGCCATTCAGAAGAGAAAAAATGTCTTTTTATGGTGTATGATAAATCAATAATAACATTAAGTAGTAGATTGTCATATATTGACAAAAATGAGCAAGTTGGATAATGATTTCATTAACTCATTTTAATTGTGACTTGGGGAAATGAAGATTCAGACAAATTGATGTATGTGTTGAAATATATTGTGTTAAGGTATAATGGACTGTGAATTATATTTCTGAGAGGCACATTTGGATCCCTAGTGAGATGGTGAATTACTTCATTTTGCCAGGAAAGTATGACACCAGGGCACTGAGTTAGTCTACAGATCAGTGACTGATTAGACTCAGAGTGTGGCAGTTTAAACTATTTTCTATGGAGTTACCATAAGCATGAATGCTTTGGACAAATAAAAGGTTATATCTTCATGAGTCTGGGTTATATTTAACCAGTAATCCTCTAACAGTCCACTAGAAGTGTTGAGTTTTCATTTTGCTGTATTTGGCTCTAACAGTGTCTATATAGTAAATTAAGACTTTAGGTTGTCATTAATACACATTTTGTTTTCCTGGGCTTACACTCAGGCGTGCTCACGCATGTTATGATCATATGACATGTGAGGGCCACATCAGGGCTATAAACTTGGGTAAATTGGCTTATTACATCTCATCAATTACATGGGTTCCCATTTTTGAAGTTAATTTACCTAACTAAACTATTAGTCTTTAATTTTAGAATCAAGTGTTACTTGTGGGTGACATATTTCATTAGCCAGTTCACAAAAAGGAAATGATGAATCATTTGCTCTAAGATCATATTTTGATAGAACTAGAAGAGACTTTTTTGAGTACAAGATTATGTGTTTGATAAATATATCAAACAAAAGAGAAAAAGACTGGAAATTAGAGGCCTGGCTTGGAAAATCATACTTTATAATTTTTATGACAAATCTCCAGAGCCAGTTCATATTTCCAGTCAGACAACTGTAGAAGTTCTTTAACCTCCCAGTGCCTCTATTCCCTTGTCTTACATGGGAGCTCTATCAATACCTCCCTCCTAGTGAGAATCAACCGAGGATTTGCCAAATAAACAAAAACACCACCAGAAGGAAAACAAGCCAAAATCATGAGCAGGAGCAGACAATGGAATAGAGGAGTAGAGCGGATGGGAACAGTTCCAGAAGGACATTAACTTAGAGTGAGCACAGACACAGAGAAGGTAGAATTTTCAGATAACTCTGTGTGTATGTGCATGTGTGCCTGAACTCTAATTTCCATTTGCAGAATAGTAGTAAAACAAAGAGTAGCATTGATTTACAAGGTATGGCAATAAATGTAGACATTATCTGGAGGGAAAAATTAGTTCATTAAACACAACAAACCTAGCTTTCCTTCCCTACGATCAGAAGATGCTGACTACAGTAACCAGAACCCAATGTACAATTCTCATATCTAAATATGAGCAGGCAAAATCAATGCCTATTGATCCAAATCATTATCAACCCAGTCACCATACTAGAGAAAAGCTAAAACTAGAAAGAAACTTATATAATAGAGTTATAAGCTTATGCTCAATTTAAATTGATAACATGTGCCCATAAAGTAAAATATGTTCTTGTGAAAAGTATTTGAAACACAATGTGATTATTATATGATCATCTAACCAAAACTTAGTAGAGTACAAGATAGAACAAACATAGCTGAGCAGTAAACCTATTCCATCAGAGAAAGCAAATCTAGAGCATAGATCATGTTACTAAAATAGTATTAAGATTGTGTGGCTGTGAAAGTTGTGTTGTACTTGGGCTCCCCTGGTCTAGAACCCTACTCCAAGGATTTGCTGGGCTTTGCCCTACTGATGGACCTCTGTGGTGACCCCAGCTCATGGGCCTATCTGCATGGGTTGCTGGCCTGGGACTCAAGAGTCTCCTTATTCGAAATCTAGGAAGTTAGTTCCACACTCAAAGATCATGCACTCTGCAACCAGGTAGGTCCAGTCAGTTTTACCTTTGGACGTTGGGACCCTCCAGAAAGGAGGTCACTCTGTCTCATCTGTCAGGGCCTGTCAGAAAGAGCATGCCAGGAATATAAGGAGTGGATTAACCTTCAGTATTTGTGTCAGTACTGGATTTAATGGCTGGAGGTAACAGGTTGCAAATATAGTTATCACAGTTAATTAAATTATTTGGTTACCTACATGAATGAGTACATCTTTATAACTCCCAAAAATCTTGTTGTCTAACTACTCAATTTTAATATTTAATTTAATTGATTCTACTGTACACTTGATTAAAATCATGAAGTAAAAATAGAATGGATCATGGTGTCAAAATTGTGCCAATCCAAAGATGTATTATCACATTGTATAAGGCCTTGGTCGCTTATATTTTGCTAATCCTTTGAGCTAAAGCTTTAGAAGCAGAAGAGAAGATCTCCAATTTTCAAAAAAGTTTCATGTCTAAAAGATTGGGTCAATATAAAAATAGATAGTACTTGTCATGACCAACATGAAAAATAATACTGGCAGAATTAATTCTACTCTTTCTTTTAAATATAATTATTTAATTGTCATGGAAAATTACATTTTCATTTCCCCAGTACTTGTTATACTTTACTTTTTTCATAGTGGTGATGTTTATATAGGTATATATTAGAAAAAAAAAATCTCCAAAATCATAATATTTAATCTTCCAAGAAAATCAGGCTAGACTCATAGGTCATCACTCACTGAAAAACAGTGTAAGACTGAACAGGAGACTCATTTTTGTAAATGCAACAAAAATTTATTGGCCACTTTTTATTTGCCAGAATCTGTATTGAATATTAGTGATATATCATTTAACTAGGCAGCCAGGAATCCTAAGCTTTAATGGGATTTATCATTTATAGTTTAGCTTGTGGATTTATAGTTTTAAAGTTTAACTTGTGGAAATAGCCAATAAAATAAAATGTAAAGAATGTATAAGGAGAAAATAACTTGTGAATTGGAAAAAATAAAATGTAGACGAATGTGTTGAGGGAGTTGTAATGTTAAAAAGATGGAGTGGAAAAGACGAAAGTAATATTTGAGAAAAGATCTGAGATTAAGAGGGAGTGAGACTTGAGGTTATTAGAACACCATTTCTCTGTTAATGAAAACAGCATCCACGCGCCCTCAAATCCCAGTGTTCTAAGTTTATGTCACAACAGGACAGAAAGGAGGAATTATTAGGAGAAAAGATTGACAAGGCTTTATTTGGACATTTAACATTGTTTGCTTTTAATCTAAAAGAGAATAAAACCTACTAAATATTCTTAGGAAGTAAAATAAATAACCATGTTTGACAGAACCTAGATGTGTGGAGAACAGACGGAAAGAGTAAATAGAGATAGGGATTGAATTATTCATCTAAGAATGGTATCTCGGCCCTGTATATATCTGTTTAGATCATTAAAAGTGCATGGACAATGACTAGACTCTGAGGCTAGAGCTCATAGCATTTCTGATTGAGAAGTGAGCTTTGACAAAAAAGAGGGACTATCAAGAAGGGACTTGGTTTTTGCTTAGCAACTGATGTAATGGCATCACCAATGCATGAGATAGAGACATCACAATTAGTCTTCCAAAGTAAGGTCAATATTTAAACTTTAGCACATAAAGCGGTGATACCTGTTAGACATCCAAGTATGAGGTCATGTAGACATGGAGACAGATTCCTGTCTGAAGACACATAGGATAGAATGTAAACTTCAGAGTTGTAGGGTATGTAAGACAGATAAGCACATGAGACTGGATAAAATCACCAAGGTGAAGACAAGGAAAAAGAAATCTCAGACCTTCCCTCACACAATGGTTCCTTTTTTCACAAAATCCTGCCCAGGTCGGCCCTCTGATGCCATACTTGTGTTGAGAGGGAGGCAAACTATTTTTCACTCCAGTTCTGCCGTTCTTTCAGGTGGTTTTCACTAAGAATGGAGTGCCTTTCTCACGCTGACCGCCATGTAAGCATGGAAACATTTCAGATTTTCCTTATGCAATGTGGGTTCCTTCTTGATGCACTTAAACCAAAACATCTTCTCTAGGGTCATAAAGAAACTGGTTCCCGTGATGAGGCTTTTCTTCTAGGATGTCCACTGCCTGCCTCTTTAGAGCAGATGGAATAGATGGGTTACTATTTTCTTGTCAGGGTTTCTGCAAATATCCTGGCCTGAACTCTGTTCTGTCCCTGGATAAAGCGACACTGCAGGACAGGCACGCATTTCTCATTCAGGTTTCCACATCATGTTTGAACATCCTCACTTGAACTGGCCTTAGAGTCTAACCGTTACATAACATCTTCCAAAATTATTTTGCATTTCATATCCAAGATTTTGGGACAAGCACATCTCCCTTTGAAGCAGTCTCTGTGCCATGAAACAATCAGGACATTGGTTTGACATTGGCGGCCAAAGACAGAACCCTCACAAGACCAAAAACTGCAGGGCACCATCAGCACAGACACCAGTGAAGTTCCTCCAGACACACACTCGTTTGCTGAAGGAAACCAAACATGAAATAGATACATGCCCTGCCTGCTTGAGACAACTCTTTACAAGAGAGAAAAAAGCATTGGATTTCAGCATTATTTGCAAATTTTACAAAGGCTGGACATGGCATTTATTGATGAAATCAGTCTGGATAGGAATATTAATGTTTTTCAGTTCATTAGGCTAAGTGTCCTCAAAATCTTGTGTGTGTCCTCACTAAGTGCATTGTGGACTCTTGGCACAGGGGATCTTGAGTCCTCACTCTGCATCTTCTGTTTGATTTTGCTGACTCTAAGTTACTTGAATGTGCCACTAGGTCCTCAGCAATTGTGGACATTTTCCTCTCTGGGCAAAAAGTTCTGCTATCAAATAACATTTTTGTTAAGCCTTTACCTGGAGTATGCTTTTTTTTCCTTTGCTTAATACAGCCTTTCCACTGCTTGTGATCCCATTAACCACTTAAAATAGCCAGCATCTTGCCTTGATCAATACTCTGGTAGTTAAGACTTCCTTGGTTTGCACAGGTCGCTGCCGTCTTTGTGCTGTTTGTCTCCGGAGCATCACAATGGGAAAAGCTAGTGTGTCACTAGCTCTAAACCCTGATGGTAAGCAGGTCTCAGTGCTCCAGGTCGTCTCTCCCTCCCCGGGCACAGGTGAAAGGAAATGTCTCAGGCGATAGTAACTCTGCATCAGCAACATCATTAGATCGGTCCCCCTGGTCAAAGACTGCAATCATCTCTTAAAAAGCCTATCATGTCAAAAATCAGCGGGTAGTCACACACATTTGTAAAATATAGCTCCTAAGAAAATATAAGTACAAGGAAACAATAAATGAGACCACTGCAAATAAATAAATAAACCTTTACCATGCAATTCCCCTTTCATCCTGCAATCCATGCCTGCAAATCACATAATTGCGACTAAATAAGAAAGAGGAGACAGTGGAATTGCATCGTATTAAAAGACCATTTTTCAGTTTGTATCATCCCTCCTAGTTTGTTTTATACTTGGAGATACTGTTTGTCTCATAGAACATAGTTAGATATGCATGTGCTTAAGGGGAGTTTGGGGGAGTGACTGCAGGAAGAGGCCCATTTTGCAGGCCTACAATTCTCTTCTGTCAGCAGGCTCCCAGCATCTGCCAGCAGGCGTCTCTGTCTCCCTCCAGAAGCCAAGACTGGACTCAAGCAACGAAGTGAGTTCTGATATGCTGAGGGACCACAGACAAAAGGGCTAACGCCCCATCGCCCAGGGGCATGAGCCGTGCAAAGTAAAAAGAAATAGTCTTCAGTTTTTGTTGTTATTTGATCAGAATCTCTTGTAGAACACCCAGAGTTTATGGAATTCCCAGGACTTCACAGAATTACACTAGTCTCAAGGACAAAACGGAACTCTCTCCATTTACTTGCTTTTCTTGCTAATGTGTCTTTGTGAGTTTGGCACAAGCAGGCATGTGTTAAACATTAGATGAATTATTCAGGAGTTAAAACGTGAAAGCGTGCTTAGAAATTATATATATATATATATATATACATATACATGTGCATACATATATATGTGTATGTATATGGACACGTGACACATTAATTTGCAAACGGCTATGAATTTAAATTCCTTGAATTATTTTAAAAGAATTATCTAAAAAGATTTGAAGAGATAATAGAGCTCAAGGGAGTCACACCCTGTATGGAAAATGTAGCCTTGATCCTGCCTCCTGGATAGGAACACATGTGTGCATGTGTGTACCGGTGCGTATCTATGTAAACAGTCATTTGGACCATTGAGCCATGAAATATAGATAAATTTATAGGAAACAAAGAGCACGGATGCAGTTTTTTCTACAGAATGTGCCACCGTTTTTGGTTTGCCCAGCAGATGGCGAGCTTTCACCATGAATCAGTCACTTCACTTCCAGACCCTAATATTTACATTTGATTAAAATATTCCCATAAATAGAAGTCTTCTTTGGAGAAACATTCTAACATTCATTCTCTATTGACACAAGTACATTTTTTTTTCCTAAGTGTCTTTGATGGTCTACAAAAATAAATTGACTTTTGTCTAATTAATATTCCTTGATCTTGACTTTGTCAATAGTACATTGAATATTTAACCACATTTAGAAAGTAAATCATTTCTTTATGCCACCATAGTTTTGCATGCCTCAGCTCACCAATTAACATCATTAAATTTTACTAAAAGCCTTTCTATGCATCTGTGAATAGTGCAGTTTTAAATTGAGCTTCAAAAATTATAATACTTGCCTCTGCATTGTTCCCTCTAAATACAACTTAGCAGCAAATATTGTATTAATGAGTATAAGGAAGCATGGGGAGGCTGTATGTCCTTCTTTTGTAATATATTTACGTTCAGGTCTACACAGCTGTGGAGTTCTATCTTAGAACAACTCGCTGTCCTTGAAGTTACCCTAGATTAAAAACAAAGTATTGAAAATTATAGAAAATAAAATATAGAGAATAAAGCAGTAATCACCAGCCTATAAAATCTTAAAACTTGGAATATTACTTTCATTTTTTAAGTGAATATTACCCAAAGACCTAAAGTTCATTCATTCCTTGCCTCCATTTCCAGAGGTCATACCCTGAAAGTAATCACCACACTATACTGATATCTACTGCTCTGTTTCATAATACAGTTTCACGTTGAAACTTAACAATATGTGAATTTTGTTCTAGTGTCCAGATTATATGGTTCTCTAACTTTCATTTCTTTCCATAACACTCTGTACATTTTGTTCAAGTAGATACATGAACCTCATTTCTTAATTTAAGAATTATAACATTTCTTTTTACAATTAGGAAGCAATTATAAATATTCTTGTTAAAGATTATTTGACCTGATTTCTATTTTACAGAAATACTGTAACTCATAATGCTGTAAATACTTGTGAGCATATGTAGGAGTGTGGTGTTTTGTTTTGGTTTTGAGTAAATATTTAGAAATGAAATTTCTGGTTCAAAGAATACAGACATTCAACTTTAGCATACATTATGAGTACGCTTTAAAACGCCTGTGCTTGGGTTAAACTTGCTCTTATTTGGTTTCAGGAAACTGAAAAATTTCAGAGGAGCTGTTTAACCCTATGAATTTCTTGTTTCGAACCGCATACAGTTGGAAATCCGACCTAAACTAGACGTTATGAGGCGAATGTGTCCCACTCCCAAGAGAAAGCAATGTTGAATCCCTGGAACCTTGGAAAGTGGCCTGGCCTGGCTTACAATTAGGGCCTTTACAGAGGTAATCAAGTTGCAGTGAGATCACTCGGTTGGGTTCTCATCCAACATGGCAGATGTTCTCACGAATGGGGGAATTTGAGCAAGGAGGCAAACATGTCCAGAGGGAAGAAGATGTTAAGAGACATGGAGAATGCCCTGTAGAGACCTGAACTAAGAGAATTAGAGGGGTACCAAAGAAGGGTGGCACAGCCCAGAGGTAGGAAAAGGCCAGGAAAGATTCCTCTACAGGTTTCAGAGGGAGTAGTCCTACTCTAACTTCTGTTTTGGACTTGGGGCCTCCAGAACTGAGATATTAATAGCATTTCTGTCACTACAAGTCACCACGCTTCTGGTAGTTTGTTATGTCACGCAGGTAAACAGAGAGCAACGAAGTTTGCAGCTCCAGCAACACACACACCTTCTCCCAATTACTCCATCAGGCGTTAATATACAACTGCTGGGAAGGGGGTTGGCGGAGGTAGTTAAAGTCCCAAATCAATTGATCTTAAAGCAGGATGATTATCTGCATCATGTGAACATACCACCTGAAGGCAGAGAATGAGTATGGTTCACCTCAAGCCCAGAGCACTGAAGACTTCAGAAAAACTGCAGAGACTGGGAGAGAAGAGGGAACAGACTCCTTCGCCCAGCTCTCCGGGGAAATCACCTTGGTTCAGTCTCCTGGCTTCTAGAATGGTGAGAGAATGAACATAGTGATCTGACACTGTCTGGCATCTGCTACTTTGTCACTGAGACCTGCGAAGCCCACATGCTCTTCAGGTCTGTTTTGTCCCTTGAGTAGAAACAATTAGTTGAAACTTTCTGAAGCAGGTAATTCATTTGAGGTCCACTCAGAGAAGCTTCCTTTGCGAACATGCAGCCCTGTGATGGGTCTGCCCCCGAAGGTAATTTATTTCCTTATGTTTCTGAGACTCGGCCCCATCATTCCTACTGCAGCCTGACCTCAGCCAGTAAGGTTTGCAGTTTGTTTTACTAATAAGACGTATTGCTGGCTTGTTCTTGGATTTTTGTCTGACAAATAAGCTTAGTGAGAACAGGAGCAGAAGAGTCAATACTATTTTTCTTGCTTATTAGCAACCAGACATCTCAAGAAACACACACAAACTGTTCGACGTATCTCTAATTGCTTTTGTGATGCTATTCCAGTAATGTTAGTTGAACGACAGCCCTGGTTTTCTCTGGCCCCTCTGTTGAGGCTGCGCAGACTAGAAATCGCAGAATCAATAACAGGAGGCCTGCTTTTCCTTTCAATGAGGCACAAGAGGGACATAAAGGACCTCCCTTCCAAAAACTCCCTACACCCCTGTTGTTACTCTTCGTCATTAGAAATCAGCCTTGTGGACCAGTAAGACTGCTGACCAGGATCAAAACCAGGAGCTTTTCCTTCTACTTCCTAAAAATAAAGGAAAAGAGGACCTCATTTCTCTTTAAGGTTTAACGGGAAAACTCAGAAGAGCGTACGTGACCTAAGAAACATGTCCTGCCCAGGGGGCAGGGTGGAAATGCATGGCTGAGCAATGTTTGAGTTGTGATCTTTGGAATAATATGAAATAGTGATGGAGTGCAGGTAAGCCAGTGCGGTTAATACGTTGAAAAAAGCATTTAAACAATTAAAAATCTGAATTGATCAAACTTGGCATTTTGTAAAAAAGAGTTCATTTCATTGATAAGTAGAAATGACTAGTTAGTACATTTTTTTTTTTTTTAACCTAGTTCCGTGAAGTTGTTAGTTGTATTGGGTGGAATAAAAATAAGTTTCATGTTTGAAGAATATTTGACGCTTAAACTTTGTGCCTTCTTACTTGAAAAAAATCATTAGGCAGATCAATCTGATTACTTTTTGTGATTGTCATCCAAACCTAATATATTTATGTGTCACTAATAAAACTAAATTATATGTATATATGAGACTTATGCATTCACACAAAAATATTCTGTTTTAAAATTGTATTTAATGCTCATTTATTTACAAATTCATCCATGTATATTTTGCTCGTGTTGACAGTTCTGTTTTATGTACTTACATCACATAAGAGATCATTTTATTTTAAAATAAAATTCAGATTGAATCTGTCCTTAATGTTTTTTTTTTTTTTTTTTACATTGTATGAACTAGAACAAGTCTACTTGTTCTCACATTACATGATGTATTTTACAGATTACTTTCTCTTTTAATTCCACCATATTCGCACCACAGGAGATGCTCAGAGGCTGTTTCCGTATCCTTGAGCTTTGAGAGCACAAATAACAAGTGTGTGACTGAGTCGCGACTCTCTCCTGTCAACAGCTTCTGACAGCCCGAATCAGTCTGCTTTTCGAAAGGCGTTGTTTGTGTCAGTGACTGCTTTAGGAATTTTGTTGTTCTTAGTGGTCATAAACATTCAAACTGTAGCTTCGTGTTTGTTTTTTAATTTTTGAAAGAATAAATACAGAATAGGTCATTAGGGCTGTCTAACAGCAACACCATTTTCCATCCAAATTGCCTCTTGTGTACTTAAAAAATTCAGGACTCACTGTAGTAAATTATCCTTTCCTCTTGTTCCTTCAACAGACTGAGTCTTTCAAAATCATTGCTTATCCAAGGAAGCAAAGTAAGCTTCCTATTTAAATAAAATGTGTTTCAAAATCCAAGTAACCAATACAAATGATAGAATACATCATTGCAAATTATTATTATTCGGTCCTAATAAAGTATTTCCCACCTAATAGACTCTTGATTGGCTTCCAGGGCAGATCACGAGTGCTTAAGTCCCTTTCCTTACTTGTTTAGGATCCGAAAGGATTTTTTAGGTAGTGGTTATCCTACACTGGGGTATGTCTTTCAGCAAGTCCCAGGTAGTTGCATGTGGGCAGAAATGCTTTACCTTTGGTTTTCCTTTGTCTTGCCACTGTAGACCTCGTTGCTGATTCCAGCCTGCGCACAGGAGATCTTCGTTATCAGAGGAGAATTGCTAAGGATGGTCGGTGCCCCCAAAGAGGTGGTTCTCCAGTTGTTTTTCTTGTCTTTTCCCTTTTATTCTGGCTTCTTTTTATTCTAAATGGAGATCGAATGGGATCTTAGACCTCACTTGAGCAAACATCTCAATTTCTGACCTAGCAGAGCTCCGGTCTGTGTAGTTGGGCAAATATTCTCCCTCCCCTCTTCTGTATGAGTTAAACCTTGGTCTATATGATTTGTGTTCCCTTTTAGTAACGAATTTCAGCACAATTTAACATTAAATTGAAGGTAAAAATCACTGAACTTTTGGTACCAAACTGAAGTTCAACTGCTTGAATCCCGAAAGCCAAGGAGACGGTTTTGGTGGAAAGGAAATGGTTTGATCTTGGTGCGGGCTACCTGAGAGACGGTGGCAGACTGTCTCAAGGAGCAGCTCCATCTCACAGGAGGCACAGCTGAGGGGCTGTAACGGGGCAGGAAAGGGGGACAGTGCAGGTGAGCAGGCTGTGCCCTGGAGACTGGAGCCCCGTTGACTAGATGTAATTCCTGAGGCTGGGTGTTCGGTCATGTTGGTTCATTGGCACTTGAACAAACTCATTATTTTGAAAAGAGGGAAGATTTAAAAAAAAAAAAGTTGTTATGAGAGAACAAGTTTATTTTAAACTTTAGGTGCTTTCCTCAGTGGCATTTCTCAAGTTTTCTTTAACACTTTGACTTGTCTTAATTAGATGTCACTTGAACCTACATGACAGACAGAAGAGCCCATTGCTGCCACTTTGCCTCTGAGCTCTAAGCCAAGAAAAAATGCAAAAGTCACAAAATGCAAAATGACTACTGTTAAAAATGGATCAGCTATAACTCTACGGGTACCCAGGGTGACACTAAACTTGTCAACTGATCTTAGTCAATGAAAGACCCAAATCACATCAAAGTCTTTCTTAGCTTTTTCTTTTGTCCGTACATTTTCCCTGGGGCTTTGCTTGTTTGTCTGGGAGAGTTTTGATGCATTAATCAGACCATCATCTAAATAAATATCATCTTCTATTTGTATCATCACCACAGTGACACAGATCATTAATAAACATTTTCTTTGCTTTTAAACAGTATTAGCACAAAGTTAGTATAAACCAGTAGTTTATTTTTATTTTCTCTGTTTATATTATTATATGATTTACAGGATATTGAATTAAATTATTGCCCAAAATCAACATCATGGAAATTTCTAGATAAGCATATCAATTCCTACATTTCTCTAGACCCATGGAAATATTCTAAGATATAAACAAGCAAACTTATTGAAGAGAGAGATTTAGACACTGATTTAATAAAGCACAGGGGATTATAATATATATCCAAAATGCTGGAATTGTACACAGGCACTAAAATTTCCTGTAAAAGTTCTTTAAGACACTTTCATTTTACTACTTCATTTTGCTAATGTCATTGGGTCTTAATGGAGTGTAGATGGTGACAGTTGTATTTTTTTAAATCAACATATGCAACAAAAAACCCTTCTAGATCAAATTACCCTAGAAAGCCTATTCAGTCACCCAAAAATGCCTGTCAAAATGCATCATATAGCAATAATTCCAACCATGGTACAGCCAAGTTTATCTGCAATTTAAATTGCTGTGTTTTCAGTTAGGACCTTAATTATAGAGTCAACTAGGGTTAAAAATATATTGTACACATAGAATTATATTTTGTGTAATATTTACAGAGAGAGAATGACACTCATAAGACACAGGAAGGAAATTAAATCTTTTGTATTCATTTATCCATTCATCTTTATTTTGGTTTATGATGAACTGGACTACTCAAAAATACTTAGATCTCTCTCACACACATAATTTGTTTTATTGGTAGGCAGTATGTATGTGTGTGTAATGTCTGTGTGTCTGTGTTTGTGTTTAATGCACCTGCCCTGTTGGTCCTCTTCAGACTTTCACTTTTACACACACTTCAAATATATATCGTGTCAGTTTTCCCAGGAATCAACTAAATGCATTTGCTTTCATCAGATCAATGCTAGCTGACTGTGTGGGTCACTCCATTGTTACTGCTACCTAAAAGTGCAGCTTACATAAAACACAAAATGCGTAAGAAATTTATTTCAGGCATTTTCCAACTAAAC
The DNA here is from genome assembly GCA_004363575.1 of Solenodon paradoxus. Classification (NCBI taxonomy): domain Eukaryota; kingdom Metazoa; phylum Chordata; class Mammalia; order Eulipotyphla; family Solenodontidae; genus Solenodon; species Solenodon paradoxus. Next base: position 325,564 of record RJWH01000903.1, read on the forward strand.
TATAACTCTACCTTTTCTGTGGACTAAAGGTAGAATTGTTTTATTACAAATGTTCTCCATATCCAGGATTCTAGAAATCTTGCTGTACACTTGATATCACTTTCCTTTGACCTGACATTCACGGCATCATTTCTGTTTTGTGAAAATAAGCTTCTTTTATGAAGTGTGTTTAGGGAAAATAACTGAGGTTGCATGAAAGAAAGCATGTGCCTTTGCGTGAAGAGGAATTTCATTATTTGACTAACAGAATTAATTGAGTCAAAACAAAAATTGCTTTTGTAATTGATGTACTGTGCATTATTGTTCTTAGATGAGGTTTTTATCTTTTGTCACAAAATGGAAGCTTTCTCATTTTTTTCATTCATTTACAATATGTCTGCATTGGATTTATGTATGATGAAATTACTGCAAATATTTGATTTTACCATTAATATAAATATTAATGTACTTCTAAATCACTTCAATCATTTTTTTTTCTTATTTCACATAGATTGCTGCTTAAAATTCATATTTATTCCATGATTTCTCTCCTGGATTTATGTAACTATAGTTACTTATATCATCAAATAATTTAAATGACTATTAAAGAGAAAAATAACTGGAGTTTCCCTTACAGCAAATAATTCATAGTAAAACATGGCATCATTTCTGTTTTATGAATTCATCTTTTAGATTTAATGCAATATTCACATGAAAATTTTTTTAAGTTTGGTCCAGTGTATTTGTTAAAATAAAATTATCATTTTAAAATATTACATAATAGAAAATCACTTTCAATAATAAAATATATCCTCAGTACTATTATTATTGACTTCAAAATGTCTACTGTCTATTCAAACCTTTATATCAAAATCCATCCAGGCAAATTATCTTGATTTTTTCCAATTTGCCCTCCTCTCAATCGTTTGAAAATGAATTCTTTGCTCTGTGTTAATGATAAGGAAACCAAGATTCACAGGTCACACTAGTAGTAGCATCAATTATATGGTTTCATATGGGACATCTTGAAGTACAATGTCACATAGTACATATATGTCCTGGAGGTTCTACAAATTAAGCACTGATTAAAATGATTGCATTCGTGTAATATTGCAAGTACTACTAGTAACCTGTGAATATGTTGACAATAGTGAGCTCGATTTCTCATTATACTTGTCCAAGCTTGTATTACTGTGAAGGTATTTGGTATTTAACAGTGGCAATCACTGAATGATGGTGGGATGGTCAGCCTGGTCATTGCAAATTCTAAGCATTACTAGTCTGGAGTATTTCAAGAAGTAGTCAATCAACTACACATTTGTGGATTATTTTGACAATGGATTCTATTTTCTTTTATTAGTAGTAGATAATTGTTATTATATTTAAGAGGGGGAAGTCACAAATTCTATTGATACCCTAATGTCAGCTCAGTTTTCTTTCTAGAAAAATACACAAGAAGTATTTATATATTGCTTTCAGAAATACATTAAACCCAGAAATACTTTCTCATGATCACCAAAAGATCTGTGAATGCCAAGTAAAGAATGTTTTTTAGCAGTTTATGTGTCACAGATATTAAAAGCTCTATTTGAAAGAATCAGTTGAGTCTGAAAAGATGAGAAGGAATTGCCATTTACAACTGAACTCATCAACATCTGTATCTGGTCTTAACTCAGCCACCTACTAATCCACAGAAATCTCAGCTATGGCTAAGCCAAGAAACCTCACCTTATACGTTGTCTCTTTGACCCTAAATTCCATTGTAGAACTTTATTTCTGGGGAGCAAAGCGGGACTACCTGGAGAAAAGGAGAACCTCTTTGGCCTTCATGAATTAGTTGACCAAACAATTATTCCCATCGTAATTCATGGATTTATAATAAATTGGCAATGTGATCTACTAGACAATGAAGCACATCTCCCAAACACCACCTTATGGAACACCACATCCTGGAAGAGATTTTTAGAAAATGCTTTCCAGATATATGCTAATATGTACAAATTATGCAAAGGCTCCACTCTAACATAGGTGACTTCATGAATGTCCTGACTCTAACCATTCTGTGCAAATATTCCTCCTCCTTTGGAGTATACATGAGAAGCAACAAAGTAATTTAACTTTATTCTTGACAGCAGTTCATCTACTTTTTGTTTGTTTGCTTTAAATCTAGTGAGTTTAATGACCAAACATTCAGAAAACAGAGATACTGATGTCACAAAGGAGAATTGTAAGAGCTGGCTTGTTACCTTAATGGAATTATTTACATAATTATTCTTACTGCCAACATGTGATTTTTATTGAAAAAGTGATTTTGTGTTTCCATCACAATGGAATACCCATGTATAAATTTGTGTGTATGTGTGTGTATGCACATCACTATATCTTTGTAATGAGAAGGAGAGATAAAAGATATGATGGTGGAATCCTCACTTCACTGGATCAGTAATCAGACAACTTGTCATGCAAGCGTAGGTACCTAATTTGCAAGTTAACTTTTCTCAATTGTATATAATCATTTGTAAGAGAAACAAACTGGTTGCACTTGAGAATATTGTGAATCTTCCTTTCAGTTTTAAAATGCAATAAAAGATAGTCTTCAGTTGCAAATTATGTAAGCAGGACATCAAAACTAAAATTAGATTCAAACAAGGTATCTTGCTAGATCTATAAACTGAAATAAGATATTCATAATAAAGGACATTTACCTCTTCTAAAGAAGATCATTTTGAAACCTGTTTTGGAAAGTAAAATTCTTTAACATTTTCTAGAATACATTTGAGAAGATTAAACTCAGGAATTCCATATATGATTCAAATGTCATCAAGCAGTATGATTTGCCTCAGCATCAAGGATTATTACTTTTGAGTATCATCCATCACTTCCATTCCACATTGTTTTTAACTAAATTATAGTGGCAGAAGTTGGCATAAAAATAAATGCTGCCAACCATTTACAAAAATTGCATTATAAAATTATTAAAGCACATAATATGTGTAATATCCCAAGTACGGATTCATACACTTAGTAGCATTCTTTTCCAGAAAACAAGCCCATTGTGAAATTCAACAGAATTTGATATTTGATAGCTTTTTATAATCTGAAGAGTATCTGGTAGCCTTCTAAAGTATGTTCTCTTAATTCTCCTCTATCTCTCTCTCTCATACACATGGAGGAAATATTCTCTACTTTCCCATCAGGAGGTAATTTCAGAGAGGAAAATTCCAGTTCTACAAGGGAATACCTGCAATTTGACAGGTAGTTTCCTTGTGACTGCAATATTTTAGTGAAAACCAAAATGATAATACATGGATGTCACATTCTGAAATTCAGATTTTTATGCTAACAAACTAAAAATCATCACCCAAAAGGCTCATTGCCTTCTTAGTTTCTCAACTTATTCTTAATTCAGATGAAAGGATGAATGTTTCTATGAACCTAAAAGAACACTTTTCCTAAACTGATTTTAAACCACTCTCATTAAATAGCTATGTGATCTTCAGTAGCCCAAGATATTTAGGAAAGTATGAATTGGTATATATATATATATATGTATATATATATATATATACATATATATATGTTCTGAACAGTGCAAATTATTTGGCTTGTTTTGTCATTTCAATATATACAGTAGATATTGTTTTTCCAATTTTATACATAAGGTCAGTGAAGGTCCTAGAAAAAGATTGTTTAGAAGCTCTAAGTCCTGAAATGACTTTGTGTGTACTTTCACATTCAGTTAAAAAACAATAAACCATAAAATAAGCATATGTAACACAATATGTATTTGCTTTCCCATTGTGACCACATATTTATATAACACCAACATTTTCGTTGAAAAGTTTCTTCTTATTCTTTGGGTCTTCCTATAGCTTAAAGTCTACTGCATGTGACTGGAGTCCCAATTAGCCTGAAGCTTAGGAAGGTCAGAAAAGTTGAATAACAAGTAAATGGAGTCCAGAAATGTCAAAAAGGTTAAATAATTGGTTAGGGGCAAAGCTAGGCATCCAAGGCTCGTGTTCAATCATATACACACTGACGTATCATGTTTGTTATCCTGAAAATTCATTCCTGCTGCTTTCCTTGGAAATTTTAATTTCCTATCATGTAGGGATTGAATTTCTTTTGAATTTCTGGAGTGCACTGTTTGTTATTTACAGTTTCATTATACATTGCCCCATTAAATCATAAATTCCTATAATGTAAAATATTCCAAAATATTTTTATTTTCTCTCATTGGCAGCCTAGATGATTTTCCAAATGTTTGCCTATAGAGCATTACCTAAAGGTTATTCATATGGCCCAGTCTGCATGCATGCCAAAATATGTGATTTTTCTTAATGGTTGTCATCATTACTTCCATCTTCTTCCAAGTATTTATATTTTTAATTTTGAGGTAGCTTTAAATCATAGTAACTCTCCAATAGTATTTTACATTCATTATTATCTACTATGTATAATTTTAAGTTAATGTAATTTTAGTATTCCATATAGAAACATATATTTGGTTAATCATTAGTTAGGAACAACAGCTTAAATTTTACTACCTAGCTATTATAGGGTTATTTGGCCCAATTCAATAATTTAAAACTAGATTAAAGATATGCAAATGATGAATGAAAAACCTTTGATTTCTTCTAATTCTTGCATTTTTTCCCCTCTCAGCTTTAGTAAATATGTTAAACAGTTATATATATATATATATACATATATAAATTATTCTAATATTTAGGAAATTTAAAATAAGAAAAAATAGTATGTCACCCTCTCTTGAAGATTTCTGTCTTTTCTACTTGACTCTACTACCATCTTAAGTGCTCTCACCCAGCTGCCTCTCTGCCACACTCCTCTCCCTGTGGTCATGGTCAAGGGCAGGTGCCCATTGCTTTTCCAAAGTTCGCATTAAACCAATTTGCTTTTACAAGAGACCTGCATTAGGACCTGTTTTCGATAACAAAAAGAAATCTGAAGGGGATTTTTGCTTCTCTGATAAAAGATGAAAAGAAAATCAGCATTCAGGATTGGTTTTTCTGCAGGCCTTCAAGCAGCAAATCCCACCTGATCAGCAAGAGTGACCCCTTGCCAGCTCCTTCCCCAGGACCAGGACTGCTCACACAAGCTGTGTCTGTCAACTCATCCTGGAGCTCACATGGCAGTGTTATTTTAGGGTTTTATGTGTGCTGTTGGGCATGATCTGGTGGGCTATTTTGGAGGTCTGGGAATGTTCAAATTGTTTCCCATGTAAATTAATGGTAATTGCTTCTTCACATGATGACATTTCAGCTTAGGGGAGGTTTCATAGGAACTCTATTCTCAGGGGGAAACTTGTTTTGGAAGGAGGTCAAGACAAAATTTACAGTCCTAATTATCTCTTCTGGTGTCTATTTTCTGTATACACACTGGGTAATTTTAATTGAATAGCCGTCCCCTGGACATACAATAACTTAGATCCAAGTGGCCAATAAGGAAACCCTGGGCATTACTGGGGCATGTCCTATGCACAGACATGTGCGTCTTGAATGTAGTCATGAAGCATGCACTGGGAAAGTAGGCAAATCACTTCCTTTTGCAAATTGTGTAAACTGAAGCTTTCCTTTTCCTCTCCGCAGGATCTAACCAATGATTTCTGGTGGGGTTCTGCTGGCAGATGTGGAGATTGACCCAGAATCAGCTTCTGAAATTAGTATTAAGGTAGGACATTAATTCTGAGTTCTGCGATGGAAACCACTACATAAAGGTAAGAATTGAAAGTATTATGTACTCCTCTGCTCATACATTCTGTACATATTTACTGAATAGCAGGCATGTTTGAATGATAGGGGATAGGACCATGAAAAATCAACGTGGTATTTCCCATATTCATGTAATTTGCATTTAATTGGACTAACAGATAGTAAACCATGGTTATTTATATAATTTTAATGTGGTAGATGAGATTGTGCAAATAGTAATAATAATGAACAGGATGATGATGATAAAATGAGAACTGAAAGATTATTGTCTTCTGGGCACTGTTCTCAGTGCTTCACATGCTGTATTCAACTCGATTATTCAATGAGCCTAACTTTATGAGGTATGTTATGTGTTGATTCTCTTTTTATGGATGAAGAAAACTCTAGAATTAGTAACAACCAATTCAAGAGCAAAAATTAATATTCTAGGATCGGAACCCATACAGACTAAAATCTTTGAAGTTAAATTCCAATATTCACTTCACACGTGATTGACCCATGCCTCCTTCTCCTAGAGGTAGTGAGAGTGTGACGGTAGTAGCTGCGTGAGGTGGGGTGGACAGACAGAATGTGGTACAAACACTGGAGATGAGAGAAAGCCATCTCTCTCCTCTGAAGCTGAGCAGAGAAACACACCTAACTTGACCTATTTCATTCTTAATCAGCTTTAATTTTTAAAAAACGTAAATATAAAGTTGAAAAATGCTGAGAACGGACTTACTGTGTCTGCCTTCAATGAAAGCTGTGGTAGAATTCAGGTAAGGTTTAAATGTAGTTAGCAGCATTTTTCCCTGATTCGTCATTAAGAGTAACCTACGATGTAATTATCCTATAATCCATATCTAAGTTTCTCTCGTTTAATCTTTTCATAAATATGTCTTTCATGCCTATAGTGATTTTACAGTAAATATTCCTAGACATGCTTATAAGCATTGTTTCTAAGTGCAAATGTAAAAATAGTACATAGTATTCTGAGAGGGATACCATAAATATATATATATATATATATATATATATATATATATATATATGCGTATACTGAGATTAGAGTATTAAATAAGGTCAACCAAGTAGTAAATTGAATAAATGAATCAATAAAGATTCTGAAGGCAAGAATTGTAATTCAGTCTCCTATGTCTCATTCCATAATAAAGACATTAAGTAATAGAATCTAAGGTAGATAGAAACTGATAGTGAAAATTGATGAAAAGATAGACAGATGCAATAGAATACAAGAGAGAATTAAGTCATTCAACCAAAGTCACATTAATTATCATCCCAAAGTAAGAGTGACTGTAAGCTCATAGACTTCCATTGCCCTAGCCCCTATTTCACTGATGTGGGTGCTGTGGCAGGGGGCCAGCTTCAATTCTGAGTTGAGTGATGTCCATGTCCTCTGAATTTGGAGTCTTTCAAGTCCCCTCACTGACTATAGTTGCATTGTCATTTTACCTTGCTTAACGTAGGTACTGCTGAAAAAAAAAAGGAAAATACATAGCCATATTTCCTTTTATTTATTTATAGATAATTATACCGTCATCTATTAACAGATTTTTCAACATGCAGATGACTAAGTACTAGTGGTTAGTACTAATGACTAATCAGTTGATGAATTTTTACTTATTTCCCATAATCTGAAGATTTATGAAGGTCATTTCTGTGTTTGACAGATGCCTTTAAGTGTAAGAACTGGAACCAAGTAGATACAGGGATGCAGGCCAATAATGGTCTTTGTATTACAGTGTGGCTGGTTTCCTTTCCCATTAACAGACTGATAGGTGGGGGCTTATTACAAGGCAGTGGGTAAATACCACACAGACTGACATGTCATTACTACACCTGAGCGTACAGCAATTAGTGTTTGCAAGTGAAATTAGACTCTTAGTTGCATTTTCAGCATCTACCTTGTGAATTAGCTTGGTATTAAACTAATGATATCTATATAACCACGATTCTTAATCATTGTATGAATTAAAGCCTTGACTTATATTTAAACATCGTTTATAAAACTAACAATTGAGGAATGTACTCAAAATCCTGCCTATCTAACATTGCTCACTTCATAAATCTAGTCATGTGTCATATATTTGACATTTTTTTGAATTCCCACCAGTTGTCAGGCACCGCATTGTAAAGTGACAACAAGAGGGAAGAGTATTCAGTGTTGGGTCTTGCTGGACACAATTCATGCAGATGTAATTGATTCTAAAGGCAAGAGTCAGCAACCAACGCCACAGTGAAAAAAGAGTCCAAGACAGGTGGGGGACATTGTGCTTCCCCAACCTTCCTAATTATCTAGCACCAAGCTTCAACGAGTTTTCAAGGCGGCCTCCACTCCCTGAGCATGTCACACCATCTGTCATCTGTGCCCTGTGTCCCAATGTAAAATGGCCCATGTCTTCACAGGAAAGCAACCCTCTAGGGCCCAGTTACTTCTTTTGAAAATGAAGGAGTTGGCTTAGGTCACCTTCCCTTTTCACCTCAGTGCTAGTAATAGATAGCTGGGTATTTCTAAACTCTGTTCCTCTCTGTCTGCTGGGTGTGCTGTCACCCACCATCGAGCAGTTATATGAAAACAAGAGAGGTCGCCATGATGTACTAGCTAGTTGAGGGTAAGAAGTAGAAGAGAGCAAACAAATCCGGTGGTGCTCCTATTACAGAAGACAGAGAGGTAGCATTCCTTCACTTTATCTTTCCAGAGATATGTCTCACATGAGAGTGATAATGAGTGACTATTTATTGAGGAATTCTGAAGTATTTAATCTGTATATTTATGCTTCCATACATGGAAATGACAGATGAACCATTTGAGTTTCACATAGTGGCTCAGACCAAATTCCTTAACTGTTATTAACTCACATTTTTTTTTTTAATCTGCTGACTTTCATACTTATTCCCAACATTAAATCTCATTTACTATATAGCAAAATTTGCTCTATGTCTACAATCTGAAATCTGATGACTTCTTGGCATGCCCTGGTGGCTTTACGGTTAAGCCTGCCTCACACAGGCCACATACATCCCAAAAACCAAGGTCCGCATGCTGGGGCTGGAGCCATCCTGGGACATGTGGGAGCACCGAAGATGAACAACTAATAAAAACAAATAAAAATACTTCTTCCTCCTCTCCCTTCCTGCCTGCCTGTCTCTGCTCACCGTCATTCCTGCCTGCACCTTTCATTTAAAAAAAAAAAACAACTAATCACTTCTTTTCATATTAACTGCTACCACCTCAGTTTAACATAATATTATCTGTAAACAAAAGAAGTAATAAAACAATAAAAATGCTAATAACTATTAGAAAATTATATTCGCTGTTGTCCTCAATATATTTATAATGTCAAAATACAATGAATGATTTATGAATCCTAGAATTACTTTTCCATGTATGCAGTAACATTTGGATTTCTCTTTTCCTGACACAATACTTGTTACTGATGGTTATCCTTAGTCCTGGAACATATTCTGAAAGAAATACATCACTTTTGGTGCTGGTAAATGTAGGAAAAATGTGTGCATGTTCTATTTAATGTATGGATGCTTCTAGACATTTGTTTTTAATACCTCGCTTTATCAACTTTAACTCACGCACCTCAGTTTTTTGCTATGCCATTTCTAATACTTGATTTCCCTCTTCTCATCACCAAAATCCTTTCTGGTACTACTGTAAAGTCACATCCATGAACATGTGAAATTACAATAAAAAAAAATCCCAAGGTTAATTTAGGGATGTGGATTCAGACACAGCATTGTCATCTTAGATAAGTGAATTTATTTTTTAGAGAAAAAAATGTAAAATTTGTGCAATGTCACATTTTAACAATAAAAATCAAAAATCTGAAAGCAAATGAATCGAAATATATAAAATCAGTTTAAAATATTCATAAATAATAGTGAACAAGCTTAATTCAATAAGTATATCTTAACTTTATATAATTGAAAGTTTGAATTTGTATAAAACATTTGTATAAAACAGACGTAAGTGTGATATATAATACATGTATATGTTTTGCATACTACTTATATATTTCTATAACAGACCCAGCCTTAGTATACACATCATTACCATGAGGCAATTTTTGCCCTCTTTGTGTTCTTTTTGATATTTCCTGACCTATCCGTGACCCATGTATCCTTGCAGTCTGACACAGTCTCTCCTAACATACATGACTACTAAGTATGAGTTAAACACCTGACAGCTATTACTTTCGTGGGGGGTTAGCAAAACCTTCAGTGCCCACCCACAATGTCTCCGCCTCACATCTGGTATTGTAACACGCAGTATCTCCTGACCTCAGGGCATCTGCTGCCCTCACTTTCACATGGAACAGTCCAGTGATCCCTACTTGTTTGTGGTCTCAGGAGCTCCCTTCAGCCGAAGGCAGGAGTGACTCAAGGTTGACTGTGTTATGGGTCTTGTCTCTGGAGAGTGATGGGTCTAAGGCAGGTTCTCCCAGGGAACCCTCACCTGGCCTGGGCAGCTCCATCCCTGATGTGCCTGGTTGTCTTCTTGCTCTCGAGCCCTTACCCACCCTCCAGCCTACCTTCTAGAATCACCTCTAAAGTAAGCCACATGAACTTGAAGCCTTGTTTCATGGTCAGCTCTGAGAAGGAACCAGCTGAATTTGGGCCGAGTTGGAGCAGAAAGATGAATGACTAAGATAAATGGTGATGAAAAGAATGAATGGCTAAATAGATAAATTGTGAAATATCTTGTCCCTGGAAGGTATCAATGACAAAGGACTATGAACTGAGAAATGTGATTAAATCCAGCACTACAGTCAAGAGCAAATAATGCTATAAATCAATGTATTAAATATACTGAAGTACAGACATTTTGTGTGCTGTGTGTATATATATATTCATGTTATAATATATGTAATATATAATGTATATATACTACATATTATATATACATATATGTGTTTCAATATTTAAATTACATGTATAGATACACAGAGCACTGGAAGCCCAAGAGAGATCTCTTGGTAGGATATATTGCCAGGACTGTGCCTTTATGATGAGACCATAAAACTTCACTGATAGGAAGCATATTCATTCTTTTATCCAGGGCTAGTAAAGATTTAAAGTGATACAGTTTATGGTTCTGTGATGTCTTCCCTCTCTTCTACCCGTCTCAACTTAATTATTTCATGTTATAGAATATTAGTAAAATAGTTTCCTGTTTGCACCATGATACAAATATATTCATGAGTATACACACATTTATATTATAAATGTGTGTATATAATTTAAATTTCAATATTTTCATTCATATTTCTGTGAAATTTTTTGTCATATGCTGTGATGTAAAATGATAAGCAGTAGGAAGAAACATAATGCAAAGGTGAGGACCAGAATACCTCTGTGAAAAGGAGAATAAGAAGGCTGTGACTTGGAATATGATGATGAGTGGCTGTTTCTCTAAAGGACGGTGAGGACAGTGAAGACACGGAATGACGTGAGCTTTCAGTGATGCACTAATGTGGTAACTATGGTCTTGCAGAACCAGGGATAAATGACCTTGTTGATGCTTGATGCTTAACCATGGCTCTGAAGCAGAAAGTGAGGGCCCAGATGTCAGTGTTTATGGGTGGAGAAGGGAGGCGGAGTGTGGCCTGGAGCACTTAGAGTTCCAGGCTCCCTTCTTTCCAGTGTGGAAGGTGGAGAGGCCTGTTGGGAGGGACAATCTTGTCACTGCCTCTGGTATCGCAGCTGAAATTGTTGCCTACTGTGGAGGGGCAAATCACCTAGGTCCCATGAGAGGCAGGCATACCACAGAACAATAACAGTTCTCTCCATGGACAGGCCCAGATTAGGCTGTTTCTGAAGCGAACACCTGGCACCATGGTATGAAGAGAGAGCAGCTGGTGAGGAGAGTGCGAGAGGAAGAAGTTAAGAAGCTAACAGAGAAGGAAGGCTGAGATTTGAGAAGGACGAAACGTTTTTGATGAGAAGAAAGGACTTAGAGCAAGAAATGGCCCCAGGAAACTACAGTTCCTGTGGACCCTCTGGGTCTGAGGACTGGAAGGAGCTTCTGTCAAGAGGATGAAAATGAGGGAGTGGAAGAGGCAGGTGGAGCGGTGTCAGGAGAGGAACTGGCGCCGTCTGCCATCACTAAGGCGGTGAAGACATGAACCCATTGATGACAGACAATGACAGAGACAACCTCAGGCTGTGACTTCACAAGAAATGCCTCAATTCAAAAAGAGCGTGAGTTATCAACTCTCCTTTTCTTTTTCTTCCTTCACCGCACTCTCTGGAAACAGCACTGCTGGGCACTGAGGAGACCCTTTGCCAGCATTCTGATGCCATAAATCCTGCTAACTGAACACTTCCCTCTTCCTGCTCTTTCATTTTTTCCTTTGCTTGTGCCGTGATTCGCTCCTGTTGTTAGTATGGCCTTGACTCCTTGTGGCTGCTCGTTTTTGAAAATGGTAAATGCTGCATCACATCCTAAGCTCAGGCCCTGCCTTGTGTGGTAATTTATTACTTTCATTAAGTGATGGTAATTTAGTAACCCCAGGCCTTATTCACAGGTACAAGAAGAAAGATAGTTGCTGAATAGACAGGAATAGAAGAGCAAACATAGATAAAGTAGCTTATTTCTTCATGTAAGTTTAAGGTATTTCCAATATCCTTTAGCCTATTTTCCTTCCCTTTGGCAACAGCCTGCATGGACCTTGAGGTGATTATGCTTAAGCAAAATAAGTTATAAAGAAAAAGAAAATACCAGATGGTTTCACTCATCTAGGGAAGGGAAGGAATCAACACAAACAAATCAACAAAACAGCACAGTTTTACTTAGATGCTGAAATCAAGCCTGTTTACCAGAGTGGGGCAGGGGAGAAACTTGGCAAAATTGATGTGATGATGGGAACTAGGACTCTGGAATAGGGTGTGAGAGACACATTGGCGGACATGTGGCTGTGTCTGAAATGTCTGCAGCATTGTTAACTGATGACACATTAATACTACTTTCTAAGAATATGTCCCTTAATCTTTCAGATGACAGACTCAAATTCCATCGTGTCTTCACTTTAGCATTTTGCTAAGTGTGCCACCACACATGAGGCTAACTTGTCACGTCTGTTTTTCCTTTCTGTCCTTGCATTATCTTCTAGAAAGTAATGTGCCACCAGCCAAGTGAAATCGGTTTAAATGTTCCTGATGTTTTACTTCTGGAAGAACAATGATCAGCCCTATAGTTGGGGACATTTGCATTTCAAATAGCAAATAAATCATGAAGATTGACCTCCCTCTCCCCGTGCCTGTTGTTACTCTGCAGAAGGCTGTGGAGGCGCATGAGGACTCTGGGGACACACTACCCAGCTTCGATGGCCCCCAGCAAATGACCCCCCCTCTGCCTCAGCCCCTCAGTACCATGAGCAATAATCATAGAATCTGCTGGAAAGGGGTGAGTTCAAATAATAAAAACATATGAAACATACTGGCGCGTACCAAGCATTTTAAGTCAAGAAAATTGTGTTAAAATATTGGAAGAACATAGGAAACTTTGGCCATAGTCTTTAATATGGCTTTAATTCAAGAACTTATTTTGTCTAGGTGGAGGTGAGTAGGTAATGAAGGGATGCACAAATATTTTTAAAAGTTTGAATATAAAGATGATGAAAAATAAGTCTTTGAAGGTTTGAAGGATGAACCACTGTTCAATAGTGTATGTATCTGCATATACATGCACACACATGTATGTATATACGCACATTAATAGATTCACACATGTGCTATACACATTACTCTGCACATTCATATAACATATATTCATATACATGAGAGAGATGACCATATTGAAACATAGCGAGTGAGATGAACCGACAAGAGAAGGAGTGCTGACAACTGGGAGAACTTACAGCGGTGGCAGGTGCACCCCGCCCCCAACTCCACAGGTGAACTCTGCGCCCGTGGGGGGGTCTGTATCAGAACTAGGAACCCAAGCTCAGGAAGCCTCCCATCTTCCAGGGTGAACTTGGAAGAAGAAGAGAGAGAGACATTTAATTATCCCAATGTGAGAAATCTCTCTCTTCTGCCCCAAGAGAGGCCTATGTCTATCCCTCCAAAGGTGGTACGCACACATCCTTAAAAAGATAAACTGGAATAAAAATTGCCAAACACCTGCAGAAACAGGAGTGTGTTGTGGAGAATTGTTTTTAATGTCTTCTCTAAAGATGTTGATCTGCGAAAACGCACATCTGAAACTTAGGTCATGTTATGATGAAATGTTCCGTCACGAAAATAATAAAAAAAAGACTTGTTTTCCTGTAAGAAAGATGTGAAAACATGACTAGAGCGGTTTTTCTATTTTGAGTATTTTCATGGCAATGCAGTGGCCAAAATGGCTCTGAACCGTGATGGATGGACGCCAGAAGATTAGAGAGGGAAAGGTGGCGGGTCCCCATGGCTCAGGCCGCTGACATAGCTGGGTGTAGACCAAGCAACCCAAGAGCCGGAGTTCATGGCCCAGGACGGGTGGAGTGTGTAATAATAAATATTAATAATATTAATAAATAAGTAAATAAATAAATAACAACGAAGTAAATAAAAACACGGGGTAAGGGGTAGGCAGGATGCTAGATTTGTCATGCAAGTGGCCTTTGGAAGTTTTTATGATGTTGCAGAGTGACAGAAAAGACTAGAAATTGGTGCCAAATTCTGCAATTAATAAAGGGACTCACAGAAATTCGGAAGCATGACCCTAACAGGAAGACTAGCTCTGGTATTCCTGGGCATTCCCCGAATTATCTTGAAGCTAGCCACCCCACGTCTGTATTTGCAAGGGAACATGAGATTTCTTTAGCTGTCCTAACAGGTTACCGCCCCACAACCAGTTATATTCTCACTGTGGTGTCGGTCAGAGTCTGCACTCTCTGCAGAGAATCCCGTGGGGTTGAATTCCAGGTTTGGCACAACTGCGTGCCTTCCCGCAGACCCTGGGGGTGAATCTGCTCCCAAGGTCATTCAGGATGTTGGCCAAATTCACGCCCTTGCGTTTGTAGGGCTGAGGTCCTTGTGCTGCTGAGGGCCCTAATTCTTTGCTGGTTGTCAGCCAGAGGCCAGACTTGGCTCCTAGAAGCTTCCCATAGTCCTGGCCTGCTCTGCATCTGCCCCTAGAAACAGTGGGTGAAATAAATGCCTGCTTCTAGTGCCCCATTTCACCACACCACTGACTGAGCTGAAGAAAATGTCCCCTTTCAGGGTTCATGCGGTTAGAGTGGAACCACCGAGAAAATCTAGGATAGTCTACTTAATACACCCAACGTTAACTATATCAGCATTTGTTTGTATTTATGTGTTCATTTTTTCATTTATGATTGCATAATGCTTTCATAGGTTCTGGCCATTAAGATGTGACATTTTTCAAAGGTCAGTATTCCAACTAGCACAAAGAGATGCTGAGCAAATTTGTTTGAGAGAACTCCAGGGAAGTGTGGTTTAAAGCGGGTAGGGTGTGTGGATTAGATCCGATCCATCATTGGGGTTTCATAATGTGCAGAACAAAGAGTTGGATGAGGGGAAGGAAAAGAATTTTGGGATTCAAATTATATATATATATATATGTGTATATATATATATATGTGTGTATATATATATATGTGTATATATATATTCAGGTGTATGAAACCAAGATACAGGACATTTGAATGATCTAACTTTCTTTAGTCCATTAATGTGACTACTCAGAATCTTTCTTAAGTGTGAAAAATATACCTAGTGTTACAAAATACTTGACCAATATTGAAGCCCCAGGGAGAAAATAAAAAGAACATAATGGCCTAGTGCAGACACAGCTAATATTAGGATGAAGAGAGCAGTCACTCTGGCGCTGTTTGCTCTGAAGGCTGCAGCATGGCGAGCACCGCTTTCAGCAGGTGAGGAGGTAAGAGAAGCTGTTCCTGGCACTGCTAGTCTGCTTTGATAGACTTTCACAAGTTGGGCTATGTCTTACCTGTGGCCATGATCGCTCTGTAAATTTCCTTCTCTTTGCCTCCATTATTTGATACCCTGCTTGAATGGGAATAACTCCTCCTTTACAGGTAGGCGTATGTGGTTGAATTATTTGAGCCATGCTGGAGAGCTATTCTTATTTATGATGTGTCCCTCAACATAATGCCCTATCGGGAGCTGTGAATGTGTCACACCGGGGTGATGGAGATCTCCAAATAGTCACTTTCTAAAGTTGTAACTGGCACTTGCTTTAAATTGGTATGATTATGTCTAAGCCATGTGATGTGAAAGGATGGCATTGACACACACAGACCCTTTTGATTGCTTTAATGCCTTTCTTCCTATCACAGAGCCAAACAACGCTTTTATCTCAACTGAATGACAGCTGTGTGATTCCTTTTTCTCCATGAATCCAATTAATCTGTCTATGCTACCAGGTTTTTAATTTTTTTTTTTTTTGGTGCCTATGCCTTTTCTTTTTTTTTCTAAACAGGTTTTCATTTTCAGAATGTTTATCTTTAGTCTTCATGCTTGTCTGCTTTTCAGATCACCTACCCTTTATCCCAGCTTCCTGTTACAGGTTTACTAATGATCTCCCTCATCTCTCTTTACTCGGGTTTTCTGTTTTCAGATTGTGTTTCTTCTTTTCACACATGCACTGGAATTATTGGAGATGCATTCAATACCTCACTTAAAAGAAGCAGACAAAATAATCCTGACAAAGGCTCAACATTGATCTTGTACTCTGTAAAGATTTACAAGAGCTTAATGTGAATTTTTTGAAACCTAAGGACATCAGACAACTAATTGAGCCGACACTTTTTAAGCAAGAGATTAAACAGAGACATAGAGAAGAGAATCAGAAGTCATTTGTACAGATAAACAAATGGACTAACGGAGCATGGAAGAAAGCAACTTGGTTGAAATAGATGATGCATATATATAGGTTGACAGGTAGTAAACTCTCAAACTGTTAACACACTTACCTTTGCTTTGCTAATTGAGATCAATAGAATGTAACAACAAATATTCATTTGTTAAACTTTTTGGAGAGTTCTCTCTTTGCTACAAGACACATTTGAGTCCATTTTCAAAACTGTATAAATCCGATACTTTGTCCATAGTGACAACATAGTTTACATAATTGCAAGAGCAAGATGCTTTTTAAAGAGATCATTTTAAGAAATAAGAATTGTGATAGATTGGAGAAAATCACAGGTTATATGATTTATATACATCTGTAAAATTCTTATTAACTATCCAATCAAAAGTTGTTTAGCATACATTACCTAACACCAAACACAATCATATAAAATAGAGCACTACATTTATTTCAGTTGTCTCTTGGTGTTCTTAAATGTGTTTCTTATATAACACAGGATTCCATGATAGAAATATCTTTGAGATAAAATTTAGCAGTGAAAACAGGATCAGAGCTCCTGTCTAGCCTGTTTATAGCTGCAGCTCCTCCACACAGAATAGTGCTTGCAGTTGGCAGAATCTCAATTAATTCTTATTATATAAATCCAGAAAATAGGCATTATGTGTCAACCTTGAAAACATGGAAAATTAATCTAAATCAATAATTTTAGAAATTAAAATCAACTGGTCTTAAAATTCTGTACACAACCACATTATATTTAGCAATTTTACAGTCAAAGCATAATTATTTCTCATACAAAACTATTACAGGGTGTGCCCTGGTGGCCTAGCGATGTAGTGCACCCTGGGAGCAGTCCCACATACATCCCAAGGTCCCTGGCTCCAGACCTGGGTCCGGGGGGCAACAACCAATGCAAACAGCTAAATAAAACTAAGTAGAATGCTACTTCCTCCTCTCTCTTCCTAAATAATAATAATAATAATAATAATAATAATAATAATAATAATAATAATAATAATAATAATATACCATTAAAAAATTTCATAGAATCTGAATATGACTCCAAATTTCATGGACTTGAGAAAAAGTATCTGTACTATCTCAAACAGGGAGATGCTGATTTTTACAAAATGCATTTAGTTAAAGAAAACTTGCACAAAGTTCAATAAATATCTAGACTTTTTGTTTTTATGTCTGAAGTTAATAACAAGCATATTTGTGGAACAGGATCTGGTTTTCTGGTCAGTAAACTTATGTCCTCCCAGAAATTTCCCACAAAGTGAAGGCTGCCATGTGGACTTTGCAGCCCCCTTATCAAATGATAACCCCTTTTCCTGATGCACTCAGAATCAACTTCCTGCTGCCATTTAATCACCAATGTCAAATGTCAAGTGTGGATCAGAAAGGGCTGCCATAAAGCGTATCATCTAAGTTACTTCTCCAGTTTAAAATTGTCATTTTTCTTACATCTTATATGTTTATTTTGATAAGAGATATTTATATCATAACCCCATATTTTTCAGTGTTCATTTGGTAGCAATTCTTTTTTTTTTTTATAGTAATCATTTAATTTTCCCCTTTAGGGAAGAACACATTCATTATTCATAAGATTTTATTAAAAAACAAACTATCTTTCTGAATCTATGCTGAATTCTGGGGACAAAGAAAAACTGAGTAAGCCAAATTCTGTTTTGTAGAAGGTTTATAAACTGGCAAGGATAAAGACAAAGATTGGAATATAAGGAGGAAAGTTAAAGCTGAACTCTTCCAGTCTTCATCTACCCATGTGTCCAGTGCTGAAATATGTGACCTATACTAGTTTTCCCTCTTTCACAACCTGCTGATAGTGACCAAGTAATTCATGATTTAGTTCTCTTGGCACCGCTGCAGTCCTCACAGTGACAAACAGGACAATTTGTGCAGCCTGCCTGCTATCTGTTTCAGATTCCTGCCCACTTCTGTCCTTCCTCATTCCAGTCCTAATTGTGTATTTAGCAAATAATCTGTATCTTCTCTCTATTCATGTCAAAATTATCCTAGGCTGCTCTTGACAAACTCCAGCCTTCAGATCATATGCAACTCATGATCTATTGTACATCCCTAAAACTAAGACTATGTTTTACAGTCTTAAAGGAAGGAGAAGGACAAGGGGGAGGGGAATTTACAAGTTATATTTACTAACAAAGCCTAAACCATTTACCATTTGACTCTTTACAGAAAAAGTCTGCTGACCTGTGTCAGAATAAATGAATTTGCTTACTTAATCACCATCAAAAATTTTCATGATCAAGTGAACGTTGAACAACTCTAACATCTGGGTGTTCAAATTCAAGCTACAATCCCAACCACTGGAAGAAAGCGACACATTTCAGCTTATTTTCTTTGCTGTAAAATAGAGGCAGTGAAAGTGCCTATTTCTTAGAACCATTGTCAGATATAAGGGAATAATGCATGTGAAGTATTTAGCAAGGTACCTGCGTTATTACTTGACCAGGTCTGCTTGTCTCCCTGAAAGCTGGTCGTCAAACCATGAATGGTTGTTAGGAAGGTACATTTGTTATCAAGAAATGCCATTCACGAAAGTGGAAAACCTGCTGCATCCCAGATCCACCTCTCTGCCAGGTGGCAGAGGTTAAATAGACTGTGCAGGGGGCAATGTGGAAGAATATGAGGCATTTGGGGAATTTGAAGTTGGTGATGGCAGATACTGTGGCTGCAACAGGGAGCCTGCCAGTGTATCAGGCACATCACAAGTCATCAGCCCTGATAGAGGACAGCTTTGATCCATATCTGCGTCTCTTTGTTTTTGTTGGCTAAAGTTATGTGTAACTAGACTACATGTTAATTAAGTTACATCGATTTCTTAATTGATGACAACTGATTTTGCTGAATGTCTAGACTCACTAGGTCCCAATTAATTACCCAGCTACACCTGTGAGAATGCATACAGGTGGTTTCCTCAGCTTTCACCTGTCACCCATTCACAGCACACTCTTAAAATGCTGCCCGCCACCTCTCATCTCTTGCATTTGCACACATACCTCTTTCTATGTAGAACTTTCCTATAATACACGCTGCTAGAAATGTCTGAAAAGCTATCCAGCTCTCATTCAAGTACTTTTGTCCTTGGTTTCAATATTATCCTTCATCTTGACAGACATAGTGACCCTTTTACTGTGCTTCTGTTTTGGTGTGTTGGGTTCAGCACTTGACTCTTAACTTTTTTTGGTTAGGAAAACACTCTTCTTATCCTGAGTTCTAAGTGCCCATCTGACTTACTATAAACATAGTCCAACCCCTGTACGTATGTATTTAAGTTAATGCATTAAGGGGAGGCAATACACAATTTTTAATCTCTAATCTGAGAATTATCCATTTTTCTCATCAAAGTTTTGTATTCATTCCATCTCCAATGTCACAAATTTAGGATATGATAAGAAACCTGATAATTCATTAACTCTATCTCTGAGAACTTTTTTTCCTTATTTAGTCACTATGATACTGCAAGGTTCTCGCCTTTAGGTCCTTGGGTTCTTGGGGAGAAGACTTACTCCAAGATGCTCTCAGTATATCACAGTTGCACCAGGACTCAGAAGCTGTAAATAGCTGTTATTGACAAAGTGAAAATAAGGGTGGAAGGTGGGCATGCGAGAGTACATCCTCAAGAGTAGTGGACAAGTTGTTCCCAGAGGAGTCAGCTCTGAATTCTAGGAATTCAGACCTTTATGGTGTCTTTGACTGAGTTCCTCCACCTTGGTGTATTTTGGAGACAGGTTTTTCTTGGAAAGGAGTGGAGAGTTTCTGTAATTCAGTTGATGGTATCAGCAGTACTGTGGTTCTCCCTGATTTTCCACAAGGGGTGAGAGAATGCTGATTTTATTATGAGAGTATAATGAGCCAGGATTATCAGAAGGTGAACTTTGCTCCTTTTGTACCTGCATTGCTTTCTGGTTAGGACCAATCAGTAAGGTTGGGCACTAGTTTCTCTCTTTTTTTTGGACTGTTTTTTCGTAGTTTGCCTGATCTTTAAATTTATTGGCAGGGCCCATTTTCTGTTTTTATTTTATTTTATTTTTTCATTTTTTATTTTCTTTTTTTGTGAATTTTTCCCTACCCCCCATTCCCTGCTAATGGCTAACTGCTCCTTAACAACTAAATAGGTATTAGTTCCTTTGTGAGCATTTTTTCCCTGAAAATAGAATAAGAGCTTCTTTGCTTGATAATGTTCAATTATAGAGCAATTCACTCCATAAAACTATGAAGCCATTCAATTGTGTTATGCACTTTTTACTTCACTACTTAAGTAATAAAACACAACTGTGCGAGTATGAGAATCTAATAAGGACACACCTTGGTGGTTGTTAGAATGTGAGTGACCATTAGCTGTCCTTAACAACTCTAATTTGTCATTACCAAACCATAAAATATCCCCAGGGTGAATTATTATGATTGTGAAAAATAAATACAAATGACAGAGAACATAGAAGTTATATATTAAAGTACAATTACCTATAAATGAGAAATAATGTCATGCATGGTTAATAGTTGAAAGTTCCTTAATGGTTTTAAGAAGAATATTTTTTATTTAGAAAGTTGAAAATCAGCAAAAACGATAATAAGAAAGTAAACAGGCCAGATACTGTACTATATCTTGGGGACTTACTTAGATTCATAGAAAATCCTGGTTTTACTTCTGCTAGTCTCCAAAGAAGCTTGGCGTAGTAACTCCAGGTCCTTTGGGGGAAATTCTAGAGGTTAGTGTTTTTTCCTGCTCTGATCTTTTACCCCTGACCAGTTAGCAGAACGTTCTAGCAAGTTCACACTACAAGATTCCCAAGTATGAATCCTCCAAGACTGCTATGAAATCCTGAGATCTGTTGAAAAAAGAGCAAGGAAGGTACAGATAGAAGACCTATACATGCTTTTTTATTTACAGTTGGAATGCAAACTATTTTGTTAACATCTTAATTTTATGTCAACAAGGTCATTTCTCCCTAATGTTTCACAGAGGAAAACCGAGGACTGAATTTAATTAGGTTTTTTTCAGAGGCAATTTGCATGGCAAGTATCAGCAAATATTTTAAAGTCAAATAGATTATAAAGTGACAACTGTATTTAATAGCAAGATAACTGATCTGTTTTCCTGAAATCTTTCCTTAAAATTAGTAGTTAATTTTTTAAATTGTTTTAACTCAAAATAATGAAAATTTCATGTGTCTCAATCTATCAATCTATAGCCTTACAGTGGATAGTATAATATATTCAAAATATTGATTTTATTAGTTAACTTGTTATAAATTCAACATTTGGTAAATACAAAATTATTTCACTTTGGTCCTATTAAAAAAAATATTGGGCATGCCCTATTGGCCTAGTGGGTTACTTCAGTGTGGCATCGTCCACATACATCCCAAGGTCTCTGGTTTAAGACAAAGGGATGGGAGAACAACCAAGATGAACAACTAAATAAAAGAAATAGTGTCCTTTTTCCTCCTCTCACTTCCTGCCTGCCTGCCTTCATTCCTAATTATACCTTTCCTTTGAAAAAAAGAAAACAAAATACAAAACATATTGACTTTAATGTTGGAGCTGATGTTTTCATTAAAAACAGTGAAGGAGAGTAAAATGGAATGATCATACCACTAAAGGCACTAAATATAGAGAGTTTCTCTAAAAGTTATGACTTAGGAATGTCATTATTCTTCATCAGTTAACATGCGTGAACCAATGTCTGCATGCGATTTACAATGTAGGTCTTTTTAGTTACCTATTTTTCATATGAATTTATGCTATTTTTACCCAGAGAAAGGCAACATATGTTATTTTCTTTTGGACTCTTTAATCATATTTTAATTTTTTAAAACATACTATACCTAAAAATATTACTATTATAAATTATTAAGAGCAATACCAGTGACTTAAGTCTATTAAAGAAAATACAGTTTCAGTAACTTTGTGAAGATGAGGATCTGCTTCCCATGATGTATTCCATTTCTGAACAAAGATACCTAAATATAATGACACTCTTTCCTTTCATAGTTGATGCATAGATTTCCAAGCCATTGAATAAATGTTTTGTTATGCATATATAGGTAATAATATCTTGATCATATATTAAAGAACTCTGGATCAGAGTTTAGAAAGATAAGTGGCCTACTTAAAGTTGTTCTCCATGAGAGGATCACCTTGATCTTCCTTCTCCCAGCAGGAGAAGGCCTTGAGGTAAAGGTGAAATGTTGAAAGTTGATACTAGGCAATATTGATTAATGTCCCATCTAGTGCAGGGAAAGAACATGTGGACCAGAAGCCATCTTTGACTGTAAATGACTGTCACAAGGAGACATGTTTCTTCTGGAGACCTGGAGAACCCACTCATCCCCCACCTGAGTTTGAGATCCCAGAGCATCCCTGTGGTTCTGCAGTGTGAGGGTACTGTCACTCCAGGAGTCCTCTCCCTGAGGCCCCCTGGAGGCTATTCTGTGAGGGACATGCTCCTCTGCTCTGTGCTGTCCCTCATCTCTGTCAGATAAAGAGAGAGGGACTGATTCCCTGGAACAGCCTTTACCACAGCCCGGGAAGAAGGACAGCATTGACTTGGAGATAGACAGTGTCCAGCCTATCAGCCATCCCCAAACCTATCCAGGTGCTGGTGTCTTCTGGATATTTGCTCATCCTTTACCCTGTATTCTTTCATGATGACTGTGCAAGAGATCAGCCTTCAGCCTCCAGACCCTGCCTCAGCTAAAACTCCAAGTCTTAATTTTAACAAAGCAACTCCCACATCTATTCCCAAACGATTCAAAGATGCATGGCCTGCAGTTGCCATTTCTATTGGTATATCTTTCCCTCAATGTGCAATTTTATTCAGGCAGAAATAGGGGGAAAACCCTTAAGTACAGGAGAAGGAACTTCCAGTGCCCCCTTCAAACTAGCACCTATTATTTTCTCTGAGGGTAGAAAGAGGGGACCACTCACCACACATGGTGATGTGGGTGCCTGCACATTCCCACCACAGTCTGGTGCTGGGCTGCTTGTCCACAGGTTTCATCTGTCTCCAGCACCTGAATGGTGGCCTCCACTCCAACACCCTAGAGAAATCCCATAGGTGTTAGGGAGCCATCTTCGAGCAGGTGCTGATCTGCTCAGCTGTCCTCTGTGTCTAGCCCCGGAGAGCGTATCCCTCATCACGGGCCAGGTGAGCCAGCATCTCTTCATCGGTAGCACCCACTGGCAGTTGCTTCAGTGTTACATTGTACAGGGCCCATCATGTCCCAGTGTCTGACCATAGCGGGACATGATACTGGTGATGCTACTCCATGATTGCACATGAATAGTGAAGTCTCTTGATGGAGAAGGATGATGACATAGAGTATGGACGCAGGCAAGCTCTGTTATAGTAAACAATGCTGCGGCTTGGACCTGAATGTACACTGTGACCCCAAGCCCCAAGCCCTAAGCCCCAACCAGATGTCTCTGGATTGTTGCTAAGAAACATGTTTTCCTGCCAGAATGTGACCCACGATCCAGTAGCATTGGTATCACTTGAAATTTCATTAGAAAAAACAAAATCCTTGCCCCCATTCCATAACTACTGATTTAGCATTTGCATTGTCACAAGCTCTCTGGGTGATTCTTATCCACCATAAAGTTAGAGAAACACCTGCTATTTTATAAACCCAGCCTAATCTTCCAGAAGCCAAATGCCACAGTCCCCCATGTTATAAAGATTCACACTCAAAACCTCTTCTGTTTCACAGAAAAATAAAGCTGGTACTCAAGCTCCCTATCTGGGTCTCTCAGAGGGTGGATAGGGGCATTTTTACTGCTACGGACCTTCTACCCTCGTCTGCTCTGAGAGCCCCACCTGCACCTGTCCCTACATTACAGCTAGGGCTGCAATAATTCTACAGAGTTTCCAGCTGCCCTTGTGTCCCAGGAGGGCAAATGGAAAAAAGACAAGGAGATAATACAACAAACCTAATATAAAGGTTATTGTCATAAATTAGAATGTGTGAAATTATCCCTTGTGGCTATTACTGCTTTCTTTTTTCCCTACATTCTCTCAAATTGATGAATAGCTAAGTCCTTTTCATTACCTGATCTCACTTTCCTACTTGTAAAATGCCAAATTTGAATTAGTTTTTAAAATTTTTTTCTAAACTCATTTGATTTCAATTAGTGTGTGTGAACACAGATTGGTTGTGTAGATTATGATTGTGACATTTTTATTATCTGTTGAGACCTCTCTTGTCCGACTGAAATCAGCCCTTAATCCTGACTGCATATTACTAACATCTTCTAACCTGAAAAAGCATATTAATGTTTGAGCTCTAACCAAGACCAACCAAAGTTAGACTTCTGAGGATGGGAAGCTAGACTTGAGAACTTGAGAATATTTGCTCTGGGTGATTGTACAGCCAGATTAGGAACTAGTAGACTAGATTTATGCCAGGTTTTTAAGCTTCGTGTGTTTGTTCATATGTTTATTTGCTCTGGAAATGCCTTATGTTGAAAGAACCACTTCGTTAAAACTACACTGATGTCCTTGTCTTCTTTGCCATGCTCATACATTTTTCTGCCCCAGCAGCACTTAAATCTACTCCTCAAAGAGCTATAGGGGTCATGCTCAGATTGTACAAGATTCCTACTGTTTTCTAACTTTTAAACTTCTGTAATTTTAGTATTTAATTTAAAAAGCTTGGATAACATCTGAAAGACATAAATGATATCCTAAGCTTGATTTTAAAATGAATGGACGAAAACTCTATTTCTTCAATTTGCTTTATTGTATTTAACTTAAAGATGTATCTAAATGACTTTAAACCTCACAAGAGGTAGTTATCATTTTTGTGCCTTATATATATGTTTGCATTCACGTATGCATGCATGTAGGTTAAGTAGATTTCAATTATGGCTATTTAATGGCACTCTAAGAAATATATACTAATGCTTTAATGATGATGAATGTTTGGTAATGCCATCAAGTTCCTTTTCTTGATTCTAGACGGATCAGCAGACGTAAAGTACATTTTTGATGAAGGTAGGCTATTTATCACACACATTCCAAAGTACAAAGGCACACTTTTTTCAGCAGGGTATGTTCCTCTGAAGGCAGCATTGCTAAATGACCAACTTTTCAACTTATCCTCCTCTCTGGAGAGTATTTTTGAAATCTTCAGAAGTAGTCCTGCCAATCTGATTCATTTTCAGAGTTTTCAAACTTGGAGTTGATTAAAGACATGAAAGAGTTTTCCAAGTAATAAGCTGTGTGATTTATGTACCTGAAAGACAAAAATAAAACCCCATCCAACAAAAGTGTGATGACTAATTTGCCTGAAAATATTAAACATGGTTAATCTTTCAAACAGAGGAAGAAAAATTATTAAATCACATTTTGGAGAAAATAGAGAAGCTGATTCAAATGTTGAGCATAACTTTTACCTTGTTAATTAATTCAGATCTCTATCTTCAAAGACATTTTAAGAGGAACACAAGTCAACATTTCATGGTGGTTACATAAATTACAACACCTTAGAGGTTTCAAATGCTTTTTTCTAAAAGATGGTGTGTTGCGATGGAATGAGTTTATTAAGTTTATCCCTAATTCAAAATGTATTCCTTCTTCAGAAGTTATGACCCCCCTCCTTAATAAATTGCCTAAAATGTGTTCAGATTTAATTCTCTATATTCTAATAAACAGATACAATATTTAAAATATTTATTGTTCGGTTTAGCAGAGGACCATAAAGAGAAAACAGACTACTCTGTCTTGCCAAAATGCCATATTTTCTCTGAAAAATGAGTGATGCATGTACGATCTGAACATCTGATTTGATTTGCTTGCCAACTCTATGTCCTCCTTTGTTCAATCAACTCTGTGTTAGTTGTAGTGTTAATGGTCCCTAGGGAGTAAGTTTCCTAGGGAGTAAGAAATTTCTGGACTTATTATGTGGTTTGTGATTATCTTTAAAACTAATCAAAGCTAAGATGATGTTTTTCTTCAGTAGTAATTTATTTTATCAGGATTAGACATGTAAATAACATCTTTTTAAGCTTGGCTATCTTTTGTAATTTTAATTTTTAGAGAGGAAGGAAGGGAGGGAGGAAGAGGAATTGGAAGGAAGGGAGGGAGGGCAGGCAGAAGGAAAGGACTTGTATTATTTGTTTCTTTGTGATTGTACCCCAGAGAGCTCCTGGTTAAGAATCCTGGTCCTTAAACTTTCCATGGTCCACACCCTAGCCGCCAGCTCAGTACCTATGCCACCAGCTCATGCCTTGGTTACCTTTGAATAATTGGCATTAGTAGAATATAAAATAATATTATACCCCTATATCACTTACCCAAGATGGATAATATTCAGTTCTGTTCTTCACATAATTAAATGTTACAGGTTTAAATGCTTTTTATGTAGATATATTTTAATAAATTCACAAACAGAAGAATGCACACACTCAATTCACTTACATGATATTTTGTTTGCATCCCATATTCTCTACAACTTATTTTATATGACTTTATGTTGTAAGAATCCAGAGGACCGATGGATTCACATGTGTAGATGTTGATAAGAGTGTTCTATGATATTAAGGCTTCTAATTAGAATTTTGTTCTACTGAAAGTATTTGTTGAAAAGATCTTTGTATTACCAAATAACTGTGAACTAGATCTGTGATGTTATTGAAAATTATTCATCTCCTTTTGATCCACTTACATATGCTTCAGTTTTATCCTTCAATTAGTCATTACATCTTCTAAATACCTACATAGAACATTGCCAACTATTAAAAAATTGTGACTTATATCATTATTTGAGGTTTAAAAATATTCCAATTGTAAAGTCATTTTTCATAATTTTGTTATCATTTGAATGCTACTTTATTTCATGAAATTTATTGTTTTTCTGAAACAGTTGAGCTCCATAATAAAAACTGTTCCACACACAATTGCAAAAATCCAAAATTATTTAATATTATTAGGAGTTAAAAGATGCCAAACTATTTTCACAATTTCTGAAATATCATTGTACCACATTCATTGTTAATCATATTACTACTAAAATATGTCCTTTAGGAAGCTTTCTGAATCCTCAGCCTCTCCCTTCCTCCTCTCAAATGCAGTTGAAACCTTCTCCATGTGTCTCACTACAATGCATCAGCCCTCCACTGATGTCTCTTTGTTGCCTATTGGTTTAATTCTATTTTTCCAGATACCAAGGTCTCCTTGAAGCTAAGGACCATGTCTTTGTCATTGTTATTCACAGTCCATAGGATGATGCGTACTGCATACAAATGATGGCAAACATTGGCTGTGTGAATGAATGACTTGGAAAATTGCCTCCAATTATAGCATCTCATCTTATATTTTAGCATATTACTATTAAACCAAAATATAAACCACATTGTATACTTTGTGAAAAGACACTAACTGCAACTTTATGTGACAAATCACAGACTCTGGTGATGATTACTCTCCATGATAATATTACCAAGGAAAAGTAAAAAATTCCACTCTGGTGTACCTTTGTGGCTCAGGCAGCTGAGGCAACTAAGCTGCAGACCTATAATCCCAAAAACCTGGGCTTGAGACCCGGGGGTTGGCTTCAAAACAAAACAAAACAAAACAACTCTTAAAAATACAAATGCAAGTCACAGAAAAACAAAAGTCAATACCAAAATAAGGGTGCTCAACAATTAATATTAATCATCAAAATGAAATTGAAATCGAATTTAGTCATGATATTCTCCTTGTGGAAATAACAAAACTAACAGTATTGACAGTATTCAGTCAGGGTAGAGGTATAGAGGAAGGTTGTTCTAAATAACTGAAATAATTGAAAGACTTATGTAAAAGTTACATGAACGTTGAAATAGAGAAGAGATCTAATGTTAAAAACAACAGAAAACAAAAATGTTTTTATTAACATCCCCATGTTGAGAAGATATATTAAATATAAACCTATTATGTTACAAGTTAAACATAAATATTAGTACAAGGATATATATCTTATATCATTGTTTGAAAGAGTAGAACAAATCAGTGTCAACATCATGTCCATTAATAGAGAATACTTATATAAATGATAATAAAATCAAATATATATATATATATGAAAAGGATAGGTTTAGATGAAGTAATAAACTGGAAAGATCTCCATGATGCATTTTAAATTCAAGATTTTGAATCACAGAATGCTGCCAGTATTGTCATTCAACTCATATAAAAATATATCCATAATCTCAAAATACCTTGTGTGTCTGTGCCTGTGTCTATGTAGATGCTCAGAAAATGCTGCTAGAATATATCACACATGATTAAGAGTAATTATTTCTACCACCGAGACTGAATTTGAGTGCCTATGAAATATCACTCTGTTTACAATGAGATACATTAAAGTCAGAAAAATTAAAGAGCTAAAAATATCCCATTACTGCTAAGGAAAAAAGAAAAATCATGACTTTTAACTTCGTAAAAAGAGCATTGAAATTGTTGACCCTGTCAGTGGACAGAATGTCTCAGAGTGTCATTGTGCTCACACAGTTCCACTCCTGGCAGCACCCAACATGAGATGGGAGGGTGCAGCCCAAGCAGCCATGAATGTCTCTGCTGAGTTGCACTCCTCACCCTGACTTTGCATCTTGACATATGCCCAGGACTGCATCAGTGGTCATGGCCATTTCTAAAGAGGACTTTTACTGCTGACACAGTTTGAACTATGCTCCATATAGCAATAACTCTGGCATCATGAAATCAAATGCATCTTATTCCATTCTAACAATAGTGACAAGCATCCCATGTAACTTTGACCTGTTTAACTTTAACTTTGTATTATTTCCTTAGTGATAGAGTATTTTCCTCTATTTATGTATGTCGATGAAATACAATGCAAAACTTCAGAGTGATAGAAAAGATAACACAAAGGAGTATGTTAGATATTGTATAGAAATATTATTCAAATATAAGATCTGGGATAGATCATAACAAAATTGTGTCTCTGGGACTTCCCTATGTGTGATAGGGTGATATTCTATAACTTACTCCCCACATAAAATATGTGGACATGCATAGAAGTTCCCTGGGTCCTGAGATCATAACTTAAACTGAAGTAATTCAATTTTCATTTTCATGTAACACAAGAAATTATCAGCCCATGATTAGACATAAAGTTTTATTTAATCTCTATATGAATATCAGATAATAATACCTCCCATAATGTCTTGAAGTTATATTTAAAATATGCACAGCCATTTGGCCATGTCTCATGAACTAAACATAATACTCTTATCATATGCCCAACAATTCTCTTTTTTGGTATTTAATCCAATGAACAAAAACTTATGTCCACATAAAAACCTATGTACATTTGTAATTGCCAGAACTTGAAAGAAAGGAAGATATCCTTTAGTATGTTAATGGATAAACAAACTCTATTACATCCAATGAAATATTATTTAAAATGACCTATCAAACTATGAAAAGTCAGAAAGGAAACTTAAATATGTATTACTCAGTAAAAGAAGCCAATCTGAAAAGGCTACATGCTGTAAAATTCCAACTTCATAACATTCTGGAAAAGGCAAAACCTATAGAGGAAGTAAAAATATCAGGGATTTGGTGGGAGATAGGGATACAAGGATACAGGGGGTTTTGGGGGCAGTAAAACTTTTCTAAATGACAATACAGATATATGGACACATGTCATTCATTTGTGAAAACCTATGCCATACACAACATCAGAAATGAAAACAATGGATGTGGGTAGATAATGTGTCAATATGAACCCATCAATCGTAAGGAATATATCACTTTGGTGCAGGATATAAGATGTTGGTAGTGGGAGAGAGAGTGTGGGGAGGGTGATTGTAGTATAGGAACCCCTGTACTTCCTGCTCAGTTTTACTATAAACTTAAAGCTTCTCTTAAAATAATTGTCTATGGTGAAAATGAGTAGCTAAGCTTTTCATTTTTTATTTTGTTTTGTGTGTATGCTTTTTGCAGATGTCTTTTCAGTTCTCCCAAAACCACTTGACAAGTAGACTTTATTTCCTCTATTGTATGCTCTTGGCATCTTTATCATAGATTAACTGTCATATAGGTATAGCTTTATTCCTGGATTCTCAATATGATTCCACTGGTCAGTGTGTCTAGTCTTGTTACAGTACCATTTTGTTTTGATGATAATCAGTCTTTAGTGTAGTTTGAGATCAGGAAGTGTGATTCTCACAGTGTTGTTATTTTCTCTTAAAATAGCTTTGACTTTTCAAGGCCTTTTGTGATTTCATACAACCTTCAGTATTGTTTGCTCCATTTTCTTGAAGAATGTTTCTGGGATTTTGATGGAAATTGTATTAAAATTATATGTTGCTTTAGGTAGAATGGCCTGTTTTACTATGTTAATTCTTTCGATTCATGAGCATGGAGTATTTTTCCATCTCCTGTGTTGTCTTGTTTCTTTTGTTAAGGTCCTATTATTTTCATTGTGGAGGTCTTTCACCTCTTTTGTTACGTTTATTCCCATGATTTGATCTTTCTTGGTGCTATTGTGAATGGAATTTCTTTCTTAATTTCTTTTTCTTCTTCACTGTTTGCATATAGGAATGCCACTGATTTTTGTGTGTGTGTGTTGGATTTATATTCTACCACTTTGTTGTATTCATTTATTGTGTAATCAGTTTTCTTATGGATTCTTTAGGGGTTTCTAGAGTTAATATCCTATCATCTGCAGATAGTGATAGTTTTATTTTTTTTTGCAAGTTGATTCCTCTGATGTTTTTTTCTTGTTGTACACAAAGTTAACTCAAGATGGATCAAAGGCATGAACATAAGACCTGAAACCATAAAAAGCTTAAAAGACAATATGGGAAAAATACTCTACAACCTCAGTCCCAAAGAGATCTTTAGGGACGGAGAAGCTATGGCAAAAGAAGCCAAAATAATGCTTAGCAATTGGTACCACATTAAACTGAAAAATGTCTGCACAGCAAAAGAAATCACCACTAAAACAAAAAGACAACCCATAGAATTTGAAAATATATTCACATAGCATACATCAGATAAGAGTTCAATCTCCAAAATACATAACATGTTCACACATCTCAGCACTAATAAGTCACCCACTCAAAAAATGGGCAAAAGAACTGAATAGACAACTAAAGAAGCTACACATATGGCCTAAAGAGACCCAGAAATGGTTCTACATCACTCATCATCCGAGAAATGAAAATAATAACTAAATGAGATAACATCTCACACCAGTGAGAATGGCCTATATCAAAAAGAATGGAAATAGCAGATGTTTGAGGGGGCGTGGAGAAAAATGACCCCTCCTAAGCTCTTGGTGGGAATGTAAATTAGTGCAACCTCTCTGAAAAATAGTATGGCGATTCCTTGAACAAATACCATTTAATCCAGCAAACCCACTCTTGGGCATATACTGAGAGGATACAACATCTCTAATCAGAAAAAAAAGAATGCTCCTAAGTTCATAGCAGCACGGTTCATAACAGTCAAGACATGGAAACACCTAAATGCCCCTCTCAACAGATGACTGAATAAAGAAGCCATGGTAAATATATTCAGTGGAATTATGTCACTACTAAAAATACCAAAATTATGCCCTTTTCGACAATCTGGAATGAACTGGGAGGGATCATGTTAAGTGAAGTAAGTCAGAAAGAAAAAGAGAAATACAGGATGTTTTCGCTCAAATGTGAAATATAATGAAATGAAACAAACGGATCAACCCCAGCAAAAACTTACAGGAGACAAGAGGATGACTGCCAGAGGCCTGAGAATGGGGGAGGGAAGGAAAAAGGGGAAAAGGTGGCAGTAAAGGATGCTGGAACTTTGGTGGTGGGTGAGGTGTCAGGCATAGTCTGAGATGCAATTTCAGCATCCAAGAGATAATTAATATGACTAAAAATAATCAAAGCAATAAAAGCGTGATCCATTTATAAGCCAATGCACTTACTTTGGTTAATTCTAATAAGCTTTAGGACCCTCACTGAATTTTGTATGTTAATGTTAATCCATTTAACTATACAACATTATTACAAAGGAAAATGACTAAATTTTGAGCCTATACTGAAATTCCACTAGATAATATTCATTCACTTAATAGAAAAATATTAAAATATTGAATGGAAATTAAAAAATATTTATCAATGTAATTCACATTTAAAGCTTAGAGGAGACAAAATATGGTCACCTAAATTGATGTAGGAAAATATTAAAATTTAGAAAATTTTATAATTTTATGTAATCTAGAAATAAATCATTATTACTGTTGTTGTTGTTCTTTTACTAGAAAAACTTTGATTATTTTCAGTGTAGTAATTCAGTCAGTAAAAATAATATTTTCCTGTCCTTGCATTTTGAATGTTTATTTTTGTAATTATGATTATGAGAAATAAATGGAATTAGGGCATTAATTTCTGAATTCAATTATTTTGTAGCATAATATCATCCTTTTTCCTCTGTTTTTCTTATTGAACCATGAGCATGTGGCTAGGCATGGTGGTTGCAACAGATATATTGCAACCTTGAAGAAAAAAACAGGGAACTCATGAGTGTCTTCATGCCTATCGACTTTCAGACTTCTGACCACATGAGGGAGAACACAGATTTCTTGTCCTTGTGAGGCTGACAGGATTTGTGTTACTCACAACCAAAACTAATCCTGCTATTCAGAGAACCAGCATAAAATGCTGAAAAGAATCATTGCAATTGGTTCTAATTGATAGAGAATGCTTTGGAGATTAGAACATGGTATAAAATTTAGCATTCTGGAGATTGTCTCTCTTTTAACATGGAATTCCATTCTACAGCCTTAATGTTGAATAAATAATATAGTTAGTGGAAAGCCTATAAAAGTTTTGTCCTCCATTCAAGTAGCCGATTTTTTTCTTCCATTCTGTTTTACTTAAGCAAATGCACAAAAACACAACCCCACATCAATTTTCCTCACTCAACCGAGGGTTAAACACCTCCTGGGATCTGACACAAAAAGATGGAAAGGGAAAACCTACACAAAGAAATAAATGTAATGTAAATATGGGGATGAAACAGGAAGAGGGCTCAACTTAGAAAGAACGACACAGCAAAGATGCAGAATTGGGAAAGACCAAGAAAATAGAATTGTGTAGTTTGTATACAAGATTCATTTAGGCCAAAAATATAGGTTGATGCAAATTCAAAGAGAAGTTTGAATAGAAGCTCACAGCATTTAGACTTTACTTGAGAGGCAGTAAGAATATTAGTGTGTTTGGGTTAAGAAAAATCTTATAAGTTAGAGTGCAGACAATGGAATGCAAATAGACAGATGAAAGGAGTTTTGTGGAGTGAGAATTGACAGGACTAGTGAACCATACTCACATTCACTGAATTGTCACAATATTGCCTTGAGTGTGGAAAAAATCAACTCTAAGAAAAAATGGGGAGAAAAGAGGTGAGGAAACAGAAAAACAAGTGTAAGCAAAACTAGATTCTTGGTATATTTTATGCACTATTTTTGGTTGTTTCTCTGTTATGGAGTTCTCATATAAAGAAATTATAAAGATAAAGACTTTCTTCTCTCACCATACTATTTGAATAAACATTTTTCATATAGAATGTGAAATAGAACACATGAGTATTTTTACTTTGATCCAAGTCACAGAAGAATCAATAAATCAAGAGTTAAAATCTATAGAAAAGAGACACAGATTTGTTTTAGAAAAATAGGAAAGGTTATTTCTGGCTGTGACAACAGCTGCTTGGTGTCATTTCTGAACAGATGTAGAGAAATTTGAAAGCAGAGATGCCATGGAAAAGTGGTTTGATTGATTTGTTGTTTAAATTTTTTTAAAGGATTATGGATATTTCTCTATGTTATGAAAAATACCTGACAAAGTATGAAATATCTTATTCTGATTAAGAAGGATTTACTGTGAATGATTCAGTATTTTTTTAAAAAAGTGGAACAGTAAAAATAGATTCAACTAAAAGGATAGTATGATGGTTTAATATCTTCATCTTTTTGTCATTTCCATTTTGATTAAATTGATTAATAATACGGCTTATCCAATAGCATAGTAGGGATGAGATTAGAGATACAGATATAGATATCATTTCTGATTGTGTTGGGAGGGTATTGAGAGGGAGAGAGAGATTTTTAATAATTCGCACACATGATAATGGAAGTAAGAATAGTACCAGAGAACTAGGAAAGCCAACGGTATAATCCACTCCAAAACTAGCAGACCATAAACGAGGAAAGGCAGCCCCAGTCCAAGTCTAAGTTTCAGGCACCAGGAGTGTCTACACTTGAGGGAAGAAAAAATTGGGTGTCTCAACTCAAGTAAAGAACGAAAATTTGTTCTTCCTTTGCCCTCAAAGGATTCCACAATGCCCAGTCACATTAGTAAGGGTGATCCTTACTCAGTCTATCAATTAAAATGCTAGTTTCCTCTGGACACACCCTGACACATACACCAGAAATAACATTTTGTCAGTTCTTTGGGAAATCCCCTGTAAGTTGACACATGAAATGAACCATCACGTCAATGCTGCCCAACTCCTGAACACAGAAGAACCTTCAGTTTTCTATATTTGAATCACGTGCCTTATTTCTGCCTTTCAGAATCAGAACTTCCCAAACAGAAACTTTCACACATCAAGCAATAGTTTCTACCTTTGTGTCATGGAAAAGGCTTTAGCAAGATGAAGAGGACTCTTATCTACCTAACATCTAGCTAAATAATAAAGGAAAGTTAAGTTAAAAATAATGAAAGCAAAATACATAACCCAAGTTATGCATTACCTAATAAATATAATAATGGTATAATAAATTACCTAATAAATATCACTTATTCTGAAGATTTGAGGAATG
Organism: Solenodon paradoxus; assembly: GCA_004363575.1. Lineage (NCBI taxonomy): Eukaryota > Metazoa > Chordata > Mammalia > Eulipotyphla > Solenodontidae > Solenodon > Solenodon paradoxus. Next base: position 360,987 of record RJWH01000903.1, read on the forward strand.
ATTGTTATTCTCATTGCAACCTTTGTTAAAATTAGTAGAACACTTAATATCTTAAGTTAAAAACCTTAATTTCCTCTTGCAGCAAGTGAGATTATAAAACCAACAACACAGGACTGAGGATAAACTGAAGCACTCAATTCATGTGGCACACATGTATTTTTTTCCTAAGTAAACTTAATCCTGCAAATGAAACTCATTGTTTTTGAAGTGTAAAATCTGGCCTCTTTTATAGGTATATTGCAGTATCTATTGATGTGGATTTTTATTTAATCTTAAATTGAGTCAAATCTCTGTATATTTTACTTATTATTTGTTTGTTTCACTCATTTCTATACCTTGAGTATCTATTAGGCTAGACATTCAGAACACCATGGAAGTGGAGAAGGAGATTTGGAAAGCAAAAACCATTCATAAATATAAACTCACACACTGATAGAGAAGAAGTAATGGCAAGACTAGAATAGCCTATGTGGAAAAAAATCACAGAACTGGAGTTACAATGTGTAATGAAATAAAAGAGATTCTCCACTGGATAAAAGTCAAATAAGGAGACCTGAGTATTTTGCCACAGCTGATCCATCTCTAGAAACTCCCTTGGACTCAGTTTCTTCATCGTGTCTATCAACTTCTTCAAAGAGCAAGAGTTTGTTGGAATAATGGAATGGTCTGATCAGCACAGTCACAGTCAGGTGTGGGTCATCACTGCCTGTGATCTCCAAGACAGCAGTCTTTATCAGCAGACTACAGACCCTCCCAGTGTCTCCCAGAACAGCCAGCAGATGGTAGGATTCTATAGTCATGTGTGGCACAAAGGAAGGGACTAGTGGGGTGACTGGCATTCTCACTAAAAAAGACAGAAAAGCACCCAAGCAGTAGAGGAGACGTAAAGAAAAATAAAACTTGCAGGGTATTCCAGAGGTTCAAATGTATAGACTCAGGATAAAGACAAAGATCACCATCTTTTCTAGTTATCATTTGTCAGTTTCTCCAACTCAGGTCATTATGGGGAAGAGAGATGCAAAGATGAATTCTGTTTATTAATAAAAAGTAGACTACTGAGTAGCTCTTCCCTCAACTGCAGACAAAAGCAGGACAGATGGATTGCACAGCGAGAAATTCAATATTTAGATCCATGCTTAAAATTTAAATTAATCATTCATTCAAGAAACACTTAACACCAAATATATAGAGGTAGTCAGTGTGTAAAATATAGACATGAAGAAAGCCAGCAGCAAGGAGAAAGGAAGAAATCAAGCCTACCGTCCTATGTCCTCAAGAAATTTACTGCCCTTCAGGGTAAACAAAAAACGTAAGTGGGTAATAAAAGATGATTAAGTGCAGAATTTTCCCAAGGCCTGAGGGAAAGGAAAATGAACACTGCCTTGGTATTTTATTTCTTAACCTACTTCTACAGTTTATTTCCTGGTGAGTGTTATTAAAAACACCATGCTTCCTGAGTACAATTAAATTCAATTTAAAATGTATTAAGTGACACTTTGAGAAAGGTACTTTGCACATGGCTCAGCTCTAGGGGCCAATACTGATCTTTAAGACACAACTCTACTCCAGAGGTCTTGGGATATCATTAGCACAGATGTCTGACACACCTGCAAGAATATCACTAGGTGTGAGGTTCACGCCACCAGCTCTAAGCACTTAGGAATTTAGTGTATGGAGAGAGTACTGTGAGCTAAAGGAGTTTCCGTGGTCGAGTGTTGATTTGGGATGTGAAACATGGGATAAAGAGACTTGTGTGACTAACACATTAATGGAGATGAAATGATTAAGGAGATAGTCTAAGCTGCCCTTTCCAGGGAAAATCTAATACTATTACACAGAGGGACCCATTGAGACACGGCTTCTGTGCTAAGTGAATGGTTTTCAAGCTGTTCTCTATCTGAAAACTGCTTTCTGGCCAAAGGAGAGTGGGATAGAATTACTCCCAACATCATTTAACAGTGATGATCAGAGGGAAAGAACAATAGAGCAAAGAGCTGAGCACTGCACAAATTGAAACTGGTCCTTTTTTTCCTGAAAATTAAAAGGATAGATGAGAAAGGGTGTAATGAAGGACTCAGAGCTTAATTTACATTTGCATAGATTTGCATAGTAGCTGCTAGACACACACATACACATGAGGAGTTAGTATTTTTAATTAGATGACAAATATTTTGAACTTTGAGAAAGAAAACATTGCAGAACTGAAAATAACTCTAGAATAATGAACCCCAAACCATGGCCTTCATCCTAACAGTAAGGTGATTCCACCTGTGTGCTATGAGAATTATCGTCACTCTTTTCCAAAAGCCATAAAGGCTAGATTTGAAACATTTAAAAAGAAAAATGGGAGTACCATTGGATGGAAATGAGCCATTAAAGAATGCCTTGTCTCTCTGTATTTTGAGGCTGTTTGAAATAATCACAGAAACTGTTCACACATTTCGGCCGAGCAAGATGGACAGAGGCTGAACGCACCCGGGAAAAACACCGTCACAGTTGCCACTGTTTTGTAGACATGACTGGTGAGCTTCAGGCTCTGGCGGTTACCTCTGTGAAACTCTCATTGTGTCCTCGTTTAGAACGTCAGCCTTCAGTACCAGGAAGTTTTTCATTTGTGTGTTTTACATCTTTAATTTAAATTTCTAATCTACCCTAATAATGGAATATTTTAGCCTTGCCATTCATATTTTTTTTTAATTTGTCAATATAGAGATATACTAACTCACTGAAAATAAAAGGTAAGGGAATTATAAGTGAAATATTCCATTTGTTTTATTTCTCAGTCATGGTGAAGTCCAATGACCCCATATCGATATTAGTAGGATCATATAAACATAAAAGTGGAGATGCTTATGAAAATCAGAAAGTCCCAAACTCAGAGAGCACACTTTTGTCTCTTTCTTTCAAATAAGGATTACACAAAACGCTATACTAACTGAAAATGAGCCAGTGATGGAACTATACTTTCTTATTTTTAAATTTGTTAAGGTAACTAAATTTAGACTGAGGTGGCTCTCGGTCATCGTTGTCTAGCTGAGCAAACCAAGACATAAGCCAGAATCAATTCCTATAAATACATATACTGAAAAAGTCAAGGACAGTGGGTCACACCCAGCTCACCAGGGTTTTCCAAAGAAGGCAACCAATTTGGGCTGTAGCCAATCAGTTGCACTCTTTGCTTCCTGCCTAAAGTGGGTGGGATGGGGGGCTTTCCCACCACCATTTGCCCACTTGTGGCTTAGCACTGCCCAATTGGAATGCATGTGTGCTCAAATAAATTCTTGAAAATGTTAATGTTCCTCCCTTTATCTTTTACTAGTGTCATGATTTTCTTAAAAATATAATACATATTTCTCTTCCATAGAAGATTCTGATTATATAGCACATTCAGTAAAAATACAGCAATCATATGGAAATTTAAACATTGTGTAGGGAATTAATTCTCAACCAGAGAGCAAAAACATGATCATTTATCAGTTTTACCATAAGCAACCATTACTACAAAACAATATTGTCTTCCCTAGTTGCAATGCAGTTATGTTTGCATATGAGATTATTAAGGGAAAAAAATGTACATAAGATAGTTTTAGTAACATTGAGAACTGTTGCTAGGAAGAACCCATTTTTCTGAGCCGGTTCTCTGGCTCAGACGCATGATTGCCTTCCCGAAAACTTCCTCTGCTCCAACTTTTGTCAGATTCCATACACTTTCTACTAGAGATAACTTAGCCATGAGGCGAGGCATCATTTGTTTGAACCTCTGCCTTTGTGGTTACATTATATGACTTAATTTGTGACTGCTGATTCATATTTTTCAATAAAATGCAGAGAGATATTTTTCAACTTCATGTCTTCTCCATAAAATTTATTTTTTCTATTGTTCATTTTCAGATTCTTAATCCACTTTTCTTATGTATTAAAAATTGCATAATATTATTTTAACTACATTCAGATATAAGGTTTTAATACTTGTATTTAAAGGAGTAAAAACAAGCTCATGCATTTGATAAAACATTGTCCACATAATTCGAAAATTTAGATTCCTGTTCAAATCAAGTAACAAAATGAAAACAAATATTTTAAATGCAAATAGAATGAATGTTTCTATTATTTCTGGTCTTGGAAATTGCTTAGTGGTAGTGTGATAGGGATCGTAAGTCTAATACCATATTGCTCACGAGTCAGTGAAATGCATCAAACATAATGTTTGGCTCTAGATTTCACTGGATTTTCTATTTTATTTCTTCTCTTATATGGAAACACTTGAGTGGGCCCTGGTGGCTCAGGCAGTGAGCCAGCAGCTGCGATGTGGACAATATAAAGTCCAGTGACTCAGGTTCACACCCCTGGGTTGGGGTGTGGAATAAAAAAATAAATAAAACCACTAAGTAAAAGAGCTTCCCCTCCCGGCCTCCCTCCCTCCCTTCCTTCCTTCAAAATGCTTCTTCCTTCTCTCCTTTCTTTCCTCTCCTTAAAAAAAAGTGGTTTTGGTTAGAAAATCTTATAATCAAATCTTTTATATGAATTAGCTTGGTTAAAATAAATCTCTTTATATGAGTCATCAGCATGCTTCCTCTGAGAAAACATGATTGATTTAGAAAAGCACTCCAAAATAGACTCAAAAAAATATGGTTATAATTGCATAATCTATGACAAATACTTTTTAAGAAAAATATGTTATTGCTATGGCATTTATGTTTTCTCTCACTGAAATCTTATTTTATAAATTAAAAAAAAATAAAATGTACCTGAGACTTTATAATTGTTAAAACCAGTATGCTAAATAACTGCAATTTGTCAAAGAATATATATAGATGCACATATTTATATACATATGCATACATTATATACATACATATGTGTATAGATATGTGTACATATGTGTGTATATATAGCCTCTGCAACTCAGCAAGAAGGATAACCCAATGGAGAACAGTTAAACTAACCAATGCAAAATTGAATAGGTATTAGGTAACCAAGTGAAACAATTCCTACTTTACTCATATACCTGTAGCATCATTTAGCATATCTTCTTCATTTTGTCATATTCTTCATTGCATAAATGGCTTCAAAAATCTCAATTAAAACTTACTCTCTCACGTGGATTATTTGTTGCATTCACATGTCATCTACCCCACTTCCAGATTAATCAAGACCATTTGCACAGTTAACAGGTGAAAGAAAATAGAAAGTAATGGAATAAGAATGAGAGAAATAAGAGAAATGGGTGTTAAGAATAAGCTATAACTAAAGGCCTTGATTTATATGATTTCTAATCATTATGAAAGTCAATAAATCATAAAAATCTAACATACTTTAGACCAATTCCTTCAGCTAATATACAAATACAGCTCATATACAAGATATATATATATGTGTGTATAAATATATATATGTATATATACACACATATATGTGTGTGTATACATATGATTTCATTTTTAATAAATTTTTGTGTGACGTTCACTTGTAATTCTGGCTTAATTTTATTTTCTTAATTGTGATCTCACCCATAGCTATTTATTTGATTTGATGTTTTCAGGTCTATTGACTTCAGTGTTCTTTATAAATTCGATTTAATATATGCTTCTTTTAATATCTAACCTGGAGTTAATTTTACTGTTTTCACAAACTTTCTAACAATACCCATAACACTCAAAAATAAGTTACGGTAACTTTTATAGTTAACATCTATCTAACATGACTGTGTACCAGGCAGAATCCTAAGTATTTTCTTTATGCATTTTTCAATTTTTATCAGCCAATTATTTTTTTCCTCCATTTGCAAATAAGGAAACAGACATAGAAATATAAATGGCACACTTAAAGTCAGATAGATGGAAGAAATTTAAGGTTCCCTTGTTCAATTGTAATATTCTCTTAATATCTCTTCTGTGAAATGAGATAAAGATTTAAGAGGCATGAGAATTAGCTATAAAAACCAGAGGCCAAAAAGCAAGGTCATCAAGAATTCAACATGAGATTATCAAGGGTGTCTATAGATAGTTCAAGGAGTAGGGCAAGGACAAAGAAGATGGTTTTTGTTTTTGCTTACTAAGATGACTACAGGTATGGACTTACAGCCAACTAGTTCTAAAACAACTCTGATAACCATAGGAGTTTTACCTGAATCCCCTCAGAGAACCACACCCATCCAGGTGCTTGGTTGAGAATCTGGTCAATACTATGGGTCTCCTCCTAGCTTACACCTCTGAACCATTAACAAAAATCCTTCCTTTCCACCTTCCATGTAGAGAAACATAGACCCCTTGTGTTTATGCTATACAGTTAGAATTTTCTAGCCTGAGTTATGCAGTCGATATCTCTTGACTTTCTGGCCATTCTTCTCACTTGTAATCTTGTTCAGGTCTCATCTATGCACAGAAAGGCCAAAGTCATCTTTCAAAAGCACAGTCTTATCCAGTTGAGCCCATGCTTCAAACCTGTAGATGGTCTCCTCTATTTTGTTAATATTTGATATTTGTTGAAGTAACTTTACTATACAAAATAATATAGACCTCTATGCGCAGGTTCCCCATGCCTCAGATATATGTCTTCTCTACTTTTAACTTCATCCCATGCATCCCTCTCTCCACCGTTTCACTGACCGTAAGCCACAGCACTCATATGTGGGGCAGACCTGTCCTCAGGCCTCACAACACCAGATCTGCAGTTTTGTTCACTTACCTGCATATCCCTCATGCTACCTCCTTGCTGGGTATGTCTCCTCACCTGTCTGACCCCAGCTTCCCTGAGGTCTCATTGGGGAGACTCTCCTCATTGACTCTACACTTCCTCACCAGGACTGTGAAGGAGAATGAAGGCATGAAATGCATTGGATTTGCCTTTGCTGATACAGAAGGTCATTATTATTGCGTTGATGTCCTAGTTGTCTGGACTGCCTTAACAAAATAACACAAGGGGTAACTTACAAAAGGAATTTATTTTCTTAGTTATAGAGCCTGAAAGTTCAAGAGTAAGGCAGGTTTGGTTTCTCCTGAGGTCTCTCTCCTGTAACCTCATAGGCCTATCTCTGAGCAAGAGCACGCCTGGTGTCTCTTTCTGTATTAAAGTCCTCTTCCTACTAGCACACCAGTCAGATCAGATAGGATTCACCCTATTGAGCCTTGTTTTAACATAATTACTTTAAAGGCCCTATCTCCAGGACCATCATATTCTGAGATAGTGGTGGTTAGGGCTACCAGATATGCACTTTGGAGCAACTCAAATCAGTCCACAACAGTTGAACTTATTATTTATTATTTTCTATTTTACTCCAACCAGGGGAGTTAGCGTCTATGTTTTCTTTCTGCAGGGTTATGAAAAAAAATGCCCCTTCTTTATTCTGGGGAACTTTTGATCATAGATCATTTCAGCTATAGCACTTATCAGAATTAAACTTTATATTATTAAAATTAAAATGTATTATTTATTATAATCCTTTATTTTCTTAATTATATTATGCTAACTAATGTCTAGTGAGCCTTGTGTATATTCTATAGGTTTTTCTCAAGTCCTTTCCAAGCATTAACCCCTATAAACATCACAATAAGTAAAACTTAGAGGTAGGATTTTGAGTACTCATTCTACAGATGGAGAAATCTCTGACTTTAATTTCCAGTTTCCTTGATGAGCTCATAGGCCATCTTATTACAGAACCTCAGAGCTGTTAATTAATCTCTGACCCCTCCCTTCATAGTATCGTTTCTCAGTTCCTGGTTTTGTAGGAAGTCCATTTGTGTATATATTACCTGCTAACTTCTAGCAGGAGGTGCAATGTCGCTCTAAAGGAAGCTTCTCCTCTCTTTTCTGATATTCTTTTCCTTCTGACTTTCTTTCAGTAGTCATATGCTTACCCTTGACAGTCACTAAATAGTTGTGTAATGAATGAAAGACTCCTGGTATTTTCTTTAAATGCCCCTCCTTGTAAATGAGTTTCTGGAAGGCACGAGCCCAAGTATATGCATTTTTACCCATAGTGCCTTTCATAGTACTATGTACATTATCAGCACACAGTGTATATACACATATGTAGATATAGATATAGATATAGATATATACACACGCACACTTATAGGAATACAAATGTGATTGGACCGTTACGGATTAAATATTTTATACCTATTTCATGCATGTCATAAAAAGGGTACTTAAAGTCTCTCAGCAGAATAATTTTTGCCATGCATGTTTTCAAAGGGAATTTTTTTAAACGACACATGTATTAAAAATGTATAGACATTTTATCAAATGAGCCATTGTATAAATTGTGAGTAGAAAATAACTTTACTATTTCTAACACACCCTGTTCAAATCATTGTGTCAGTTTCTTCCTTCCCTTGAAAGAAATCACAGGGCAAGTCCCATTGATTTTCCAGGTGTTCAACGATGATAAAAGCCAGATTCTTACAGTTCTCACCTTATAACATTCTGATTTATTCAGCCCTGACTTCATTTAGGTTCTTCTCCAATCTCAGCCTTCTTGGTCAGAGAGGTATTTCCTGACCAGTTTGAGTAATAGCAAGCTCATGCCATCTTTATTCCCTCTTCTGCTTTATATTTCTTCATGGTTTATGTCCTCTCTTTTTCTACTAGAATGCCAGCTCCAGGAGAAAGGGAATATTGGCTTTTTTTTTTTTTTTTTTCACTTCTATAGCCCCAGCACCCTGTAAGAGTGCATATGACATTCCAGGCACTCCATAAATATTTGTTGTGTGACTGAACATATTAATGAAATTAGCCAAATGAAAACCTCTTATTCAGTAACATTTCTCTTTCCTTGCCAATTCTCTGCTAGGGAGTCTCAGGCTTGGATACCTGCAAGGGAGTGGGGGTGGAAGATGGAGTTTTTCCTCTTCATCTCTACCTGCTCACTTCTTGCCAGCCCAGAGTGTCGCATGTCCTATTGCTTCAGATTTAATAGGACCCCACCTACCTTCAGTTTCATGGATGGATGTTTTGTAGAATTCCCAGGACCTTGATTATGGTGGGTGACCAGGGGAGACCCACCTCCACGACCAAAGTTCTTAGTTGGGCTAGAGGGACAGTCAATGCAGTTGTAATCTGAGCTACTTTCCCAGGAGATGATGGTCAGGCTGCTGGATCTTTCTGTCCAGGGCCCTTTTTGAGAGAGTACTTTCTACTTTCTACAGCAATTTCTACATTCCACCATTATTATTATTACTATTATTATTCTTTTTTAAGGAGGTAATATTTATTAAGATGAGAAAATATTTACAACATATGAAGTAGATAAAAAGTCAGATACCAAAAATGTGTAGGATACGATGCCAATTTGTTTCTTAAAGTGGATTTACTTACATACCTGTATTAGAATACATACAAATATGTACAAAAAATTCCCGTGGTGATGGTCGCGGAGTGATGAGAATTTTACTTCCTTTTCTGTACTTTGTATTTAAAATATTTTATACAATGAGCTTGTAAAATATCTATCAGAAAAAATATTGGCAGTATACGTCTCACAAATAATGCTCTCCATGAAAGAGAATGAAACAAGAGAATTGATTTGTTTATGTAATTTATTTACTTATTTTTCTTGAGGTAACTGTGTTTACAAACTAGTAGTATATGTGTGGGTGTGCACGTTTCCTTACCATCAAATGTATGACAGCACACCCTGCCCAGCCTGGATCCGAACCCTTCACCCCACCTGTAATCTCTCTGGGCTGGGCCTCAGCCTGGCTTCCCACACAGACGCTCTGGGCCCACACGGTCTTCTTTAGTGACTCTCCTATGTAAACAAGATTCACCTGGAAATTTGTGAATCTCATTCAAAAACAAAAAGAGTTGGGGCACTCAGATTTGGACTTTGAATAAGACGTCGGAGGCGTATTTGAGACGCTCTGAGCTCACACAGCTCTGAAGAATCTCAGGTTGGATTGCCTGGTATCTGCTGCAAAAACTTTATCAGTTATGCTGACACTATGTAAAGATCTCAGTCTCAGGACACCCCGATACACACTAGGCTTCATGAGATAAAAGTTCTGTTATTTTCATAGAGGTGAGGAATTAATATATGATTTGTCCATGACTTAACTCTTTTCCCCTTTTCTGTATAATTATTTTACATGAATTTGTTGTCTGCTAGCTCTTTTTCTTATATTTTCATAAAATTTCAAAATTCACTGAGTATCATATTCCAGAATTATAAGACTACTCCTCAAACATAAAGGATTGGAATCTTTAGACAGAAGTATCATTACACGTTCAAGGTGAAAGTTAGACTATTTTTAGCAAATGAAACTATCAGCAATCATTTTTTCTATTTACACTTAAATTCAGAGGATGAGACTATAAATTAGTGACATGTAAATTCAAAAAGCCCACCAAGGTGTAATTTAGGATTATTCTTCAGAACATAATGCTGCATTTATGAAGATAGATTATTTCTTCAATCATTATCATTTTTTTTAGGAAAATGATTGCATCTGGGGCAGAGACATTGACCAGAAATGATTTTACTAAATGTATTTACCTATTAATAAAGAAGAAATAACTGGAGCACCGCTGTAGTTCAGTGGCTAAAGTGCAGGCCATCTAAATCCCAAGGACCAAGGAGGCTTTGAGACGTGGGTCAGAGAAGGAAAGCCAAAACAAAAATCAAAAATAGAAAGAATTAGTTCAACAAAAAATATAACTGATAGCAGCATTTATGTGTTAACCAATGTGTCTTTGTATAACAAGGTAAATATCACCTGCTTTTCTATTCCTGACACTTCTTAACAGAACAAATACTGATCATGACTGAAGAAATAATCTATCTTAATAAAAGTTTAAAAGCCTCACTTCCTAGAAGCAATGTGTTCTGAAGGATAATCCTAAATTATTTCATCTTGATGAGATTATTGAATTTACTTGTCACTAAAACTCATATTCATGACACACCACTTATCTCCTCTTTAAGATATAAAATAGTATATTTTCTTTCCTTTACATTAGAAACTGCTTCATTATGACAGTTTCTAGGGAAACCAAGACACAAATATAGTAAATGATTCTCAGGAACATTTCCAAGAAGGAAAATGTTTTTATCTGACCTTTCCATCAGTCCAAATGAACCAAATATCTAAGTGTATATAGTACCAAGAATAAAATATAAGAAATATCATATATATATATATATATATATATAAAGCATTACCTCCTACAGTTGTTGATATTTAACCTAAAAACTTTGAATCAGATTCTACATAGATACCAAAAGGAGTAAATTATTTCTGAATTTCAGAAGAAGAATATCTTCTTCTTATTGTGAACACGTGACATTTTTTAAAGTTTTAGTAAATTATAATTGACACATAATACACTACACATGTGAAGTCTACTGTATGAATAATTTTGACAAAGATAAGCATCCCTGAAACCAGTCAAAATCTGAATAAGTCTGTCACCCTTCTGTTCTTCCATCAGGCCTTTTTCATTCTTCCCTCCTCAGACAAACTGGGACCTTCTCTGTTAGATCAGCTTGAACTGTTCAGAGTTTTATAGAAATTAAATCATAAAATATGTATTCTTTTAGTGTCCGGCTGCTTTCATGCAGCATAATTATGTTTAGATTTGTGTTGTTCAGTGTATCGGTAGCTCAATTCATTATTGTAGTATTATTGCTACCATAATAATATAGCATTTGTTATAATATATATGTATATGTATATGTGGTATAATAGGGTAATTACAAAAATGCTATTGTTGAGTAGTAATCCATTCTATGTATATTCTGTCTAGTTATCAGCTCACCTGTTGATGGATGGACATTGAGTTGTTTCTTCCATTTTTGAGCTTTTAAAAATATAGCCACATATACAAGTTTTTGTTTGAAGATATGCTTTATTTTCTCAATTCTTAGGAGTGGCATCAGTGGATCCTATGACATGTATATTTAACTTCTTAAGATATCACACGACTCTTTTGCATTTTATATTTTCCGTGTACCATTTTACATTTTGCATTTCTACCTACTTGATGAGGTTTGAAATTTCCCTAAATTCTCACCAGCACATGATAGGGTCATTCAGTTTTTAATCTGAGCCATTTTAAAAGATGTGAAGTGTCTCATTATGGTTTTAATTTTTATTGCTTACTTGTCCTTTATTTATTTTCTTCACTGAAGTTGTTCAAATCTTCTGTGCATTTTTGTAGGGCTGTTCGTTTGTTTTTATTCAGTATTTCCAATAATAAGTTTTTATTTTTGAAAGTAAGTTTAGAGCTGCAGAATATTTGCAATCATATTTTAAAGAATCCCATATACACTTTACCAGTTTTCTGTATTTTAACATTCCTAAAGTATATTTGTTACAATTGTTGTTTCGATGTGTCATGTAATTATTAATTAAAATGCATACTTTATTCAAATTTCCTTAGTTTTTAACCTGTTGTCCTCTCATTGTCCCAGGGCGCTGGTCAGGAGACTACATTACATGTAGATTCATGTCTCCACAGGCTTCTCTTGACTAGGATTTTCTCAGAATTTGCTTGCTTTTGGTGCTCTTGATGATTTTGAAGAATACTGTTCAGGTGTTTTGTCCCTCAGGTATGATTTTATTGGTCTTTTCCTCATGATTGGAAGATTGGGGCTTTGTGGGTTTAAGGGAGGCGACCACAGAGGTAAAGTGCATTACCATCACATTGGATGAAGGGCAGTAGTATCGATATGGCATCACTGATGATTCTGACCTTGACCTGGCTGAGATAGCATTTTTCAGGCTTCCCCATTCTAAATATTCCCTTTCCTTTCAATTCTATACTGTACTCTTTAGAAGGCACTCAAGGGTTATTGTACACATAAGGAATGGGGAGTTATACTCCACCATCTTGAGGACAAAATATTGACATAAATTATTTGGAACTCTCTACTAGAGCTATTTCTTCCTCACCATTTATTTATAACAGTATCTACTCTCTCTCTCTCTCTCTCTCTCTCTCTCTCTCTCTCTCTCTCTCTCTCTCTCATGTATATGCATATATAGATAAAATACTTAGAGCTATTATCTAATTCTTTTTTTTTTTCATATTCTTCCAGTTTGGACCATGGGGACTCTTTCATCTGGCTCCTTATATCTTGGGGATACCCCCTCTTTTAGCACTTCCTTAAATTTTGGCACTATAAGATGCTCCAGGCTCATCTTACAGATAAGCTGCCCCCAGACCTTCTAGAAGCTCTGATTCCTTTCATACATGAATAGTATTAAGAACCAAGATCTAGGCACCAGGTGAGCTTATTGCTACTGAGTTGTCATTGTTCTTGGTCCTTTCAGCAGATAAAGAAGTGAAATATATGTGTATGCCCTAATCATGTATCTATACCTACCTAACCGCTCCATTTCTATTTATCTGTATCTACAGTCACTAAATTTAATGTCATCAAGCTGACTCTAATTTCCATCTGACTCTACCTAGATGATTCTAGCTTTTGCTTTGTTTCATCTGTTAACTCCTGCTCCATTCATGATCCATATGACTCCCGCCATCCACTAGGCATTTCTATGTATGTTCAGACACGTAAAAAATGCATAGCACATTCATGATTAGTAATTCATGTTCCAGTGAGAAATAATAGAGTACACTGGCCAAGAGAGTACAGTGATTCAATACAGTTCTTGTTTTAAGTCATAGTTTCCACTAATTTTCAAAGTTATTTAAATCAACACACCTTTTTGCTCCCGCTCCCTTCAGTGAGATAAACATATACATCTATTTGATTTGGTTAATTTGTTTGGTCACAGTTTGCATTTCATTCTAAAATGTTCTAATCCCCTATCTGATTTTTCTTAAATTTATATGCATCAAAGTTCACTTTTGTCTTATGTGCTTTAATGGATTATTATAAATTAATAATATTATATATCTACCAATTCATTTTTACATAAAACAGCTTCCCGATTCTAAAACTGGGCTACATCTTTTCAATCCATCCCATTTCCTGAAACTACTGGCAACCAATGATTTGCTTTCTGACTCTAAAATTTTAGCATGTGTGTCCATACATGTATCTAGATATAAAATTTGATTAATTAAAATATTTAACCAAGTTCTTATCAGATTATGAAAACTAACACAATTAAGCATATAATTTAAGCCTCTTAAATGTGTGAGTTTTCTGAGTTTTGTCTATATGCAATTTATTTTTATACTCTATACTTTGCCCTAAATAATTCTATTTACCACCTGTATTTTCTTTTTAAAGATGATATGTAGTAAAAGCTCAATGGACTTTTGCCAAGAGGTTTTGCTTTTTATATCCAACTGTCTGAGAACATCTATAGCCAATTGCATCCCACAGATTACAATGACATCCCTTTAATCATTAAACTTAGACCATTTTGACAAATCAGATGGCTATAATACATCTATCCAAGGACCTTCTCAGAGAAAACAATTTAGAAATGTTGAACAAAAATGAATGATAGTGGGATTCCTGGAAGATGGTGGTGGCTGAGGTCAATCGCTAAGGCTGTCTGGGGAAGACTGGAAACTCTGCTGGAGACTGCATGAGTGGAAGAATCTCTTTTCTCCAGCAGCTCTCTGGGGGTAGCCACAGCATTGGAAGAGCATACAGAGAAGTGGAAGGCATTGAAGTTGTGTGAACAAGTGTGGGAATCTTGTGCAGAGGCAGCAGCAGTGGCTGAAGTGTTTTGGTTACCAGGGCAATCAGACAGGAAAAAGATACAAAGGGAATCTGAATTGGAAAGGAAGATGTGAAACTATCAATATTTTCTGATTATATAATATATAGTGAGAACCCTAAAGATTTCAGTAAAAACTCTAGAAATAATAAACAATACAGTAAAGTGGCAGGCTGAAATTAATATTAAAAAATCTGTTGCATTTCTATTAACAAATAATGAAATTGCATAAAGAGAACTCAGAAAAACAATACTTTCAAAATTGCATCCCACATCAAAAAGAATGAAATAAATTGGACTAAATTTAACCGAAGAAGTGAAAGACCTGTACTCTGAAAACTACATGACATGTTGAAAGAAATAGAAGCTGACACAAAGAAATGGAAACATAGTCCATGTTCATGCATTGAAAGAATCAACATTATTAAAGTTGCCTAAATCAATATACAGTTTAATTCTATCCCCACGAAAATCCCACAGATATTCTTCACAAACATAGAAAAAAAAAATCATGACGTTTATTTGGTATTGCCAGAGACCCAGGATATCAAAAACAATCCTAAGGAAGAGAAAAAAAATGGAGGTGCCATGCTCCCTTACTTCAGACTTCACTAAAAGCAATAATAATCAAGACAGTGTGGTGCTGGAATAAAAACAGAAATACAATTGACTGGAACAGAATGGAGAGCCCAGAAATAAATTCACACATATATGGATACCTAATTTTTGACAATGAAGTCAAAAACTACTGAGGATGCAAGGATAGTCTCTTTAATAAATGGTGTTGGGAAAACTGGACAGTCACATGCAAAAGGCTGACACTAGACTGCTGCCTAACACCACAGACAACATTTAATTTGAAATGAATGAAAGACTTAGAAGCAAGATAGGAAATCATAAAATGCATAAAATAAAACATAGGTAAAATATTACAGAACATTGATTTAAAAATGTCTTTGGGAACTCAAATCCAATGGCAATGAAATTGAATCCAAAATAAATGAATGTGATTACATCAAACTAAAAAGCTTCTGCAGAGTGAAAGAAACTTGCATCCAAACAAAAATACATCCCACTGAATGGGAGAAGATATTTGAACATCACACTTAGTGAAGGTGTTAATATCCAAAATATATAAAGAACTCATAAAACTCAGCAACAAAAACACTAATAATTCAATTAGAAATGTACAGATGACTTTAATGGTCACTTTTCAAAAGAGGATGTACTAATGGCCAATAATACATTAAAAGATGTTCTACTTTTCATGTCATTAGGAAAATGCAAATCAAAACAATAATATATCATCTCATACCTTTGAGAATGGCTATTATTAAAATTAGTGGAACCAAGTGCTTTAGAGGATGTGGAGAGAAAGGAACTGTTATACAATATTTGTGGGTGTAAAATGGTGCAACCATTTTGGAAAGCAGTATAGAGATTTCTCAAAGAATTGCAATTGGAAATCCTATATGATCCAGTTATCCTTCTATTGGATATTTTCCCTAAAAACACAACACTTACTCACAGAGATATATGTATTCCCATTTTAATTGCAGAGCTATTTACAATAACCAAGAGTTGGAAACAACTTAAATGTCCATCAGCAGATGAGTGGATAAAGAAGATGTGGTGCATTGGAGTAGTATGCAGTTATCAGAAAGGAGAAATCCTAACACTCGTAGCAATAAGAATAGACCTAGAGGAAATTATTCTTGATGAGATAAACCAGAAGGAGAAAGACAGATATCATGTGATATCACTCACATGTGATGAATAGAACTAGCAAGCAAACAAATGAACTATATTAAACAATAATAGACTTAAAAATGAACTAAATCAACAACAACAGACTTAGGGAATAAAAGCAAACTAGTGAGTGTAGGAAGAGATGAGGGCAAGTGGTGGGAGAGAGGAGTAACTATAGTGAAGGAAAAAAGGAAATAGTGGTAAGTGTACTGTTTTATATACAGGCAAAAATTTTCTATCATATGTACCTCAAACTTAATGTTGAAATGCAATATTCCCCCAATAAAATCAATTAAAAATGACTGATACAGGAATACAAATATATGGATGAAAGAGAAGAAATAATTTCAGACAAAATAGAATTTCAAGATAGAATGGAACTAAAAAAATTAATGAGAATTATTTAATATAGAGTACATTTCATAATCCAAAATAAAAATAGAAAATAATGAATCCATATGTAACAAACAAAAGCACCAAATGTACTATCTTTAAAAGGAATCATTTACATTTTTCTATGAATAGCCTAGGATTATATTTATACATACATCTTTTCTGTAAGCAAATTATTTTAAATTATATTAATAAGACTGTGCCCAAAGGTTGACTTTCAAGCTTTTTAAGTTTATATCTTCTCACACATTGTGAGCTTGAAGTAGGATAGTTCTTACAACAATAATGCTATAATTAAAAATTCAGAGTTCCAACCAAATCTTTTTATTTCAACTGTTACTCTTCTTTTGGGTTTTATATTTTGAGTCCTGAATGGATTTGAGAGAGCAGTGTTGGTTGTTTTTTTTGTATGTTATTTAGTTACTGGCTGAGACACTAAAAACTCCTTGTTATTTTTAGACATCAGGTCTAAATTTAGGGTGTCAATGTCAAAAATATCTTTTTAAAGGAGTTTATATATATATATACACACACAATGAGATGAATTAACTATAAACAAAAATCATTAAAATCCTAGCTTCAATTAATCTGAATGGAAAAATTTAACAGGAATAAGTAATTGTAATTACTGGGACTCAAACTTTTCAGAAAAAAATAAATTTTAATATATTAATAACATGCCAAAAATCAGCACAGAAGCTTAAAAAGGTGAAAGATTCAGGAGGTAAAGTCTTTTGGTGACAAAAGTACCTACTACTTTCTGTAAAATACATATTGTTTCATATTAGGGGTAGGTTTTCTATTGATGTATTAGTTTTCTTGTTGGTATGTATTTTTACTTTGCTCTCACAATTTCAAAAATACCTTTATGCTCATGCATTTAAATCATATACAGTGACCTGCATGGTGAAATGACCATATAATTGTAATTTTTTACAGCTCATGTATTGATTTTCTCAGTTTATTCTAAGCTAGAACATCTAGTACTTTAATTCATTATTTAACTGGAGATATAAGAAGAGAAATAAGTTGTATACGGACCAACGTAACAAGTTAATTGGCATTTTTCCACTTATATTTGCCTTAACATCTTCAGAAATTACCAGAGTAGTAAAAGTGATTTCATTAATTCATTTGAGCTCATAGGTCAAGGACACAGAGTTAATTAAGGATCTTGGAAACGATATTTAGTATTACCCTGCAGAGCTATGGAATTACTACAATCAGAAAGATGATATTTAACATTTATACTCCTGGTTGAAATCTCTCAGTCCATTGTTATACAGTGGAATGTGTCCTATAGTTTGCGAGAGCCAGTTCTTTTAAAAGATATCAGTTACTAAAATTCAATTTGCTGGAATATTTTCCAGATGTTAAATAATTCACACAAATACTAACAATACTCTTGACCCACCCAATCAATATAGAAAGCTTCAAAATAATCATGTTTCACAAGAGATTTAAAAAGAAAAACTCAAGACCTTCAAAAATTAGATTCCAACAATATTGTTAACCGAATGTGGTTAGAGAGGAGATAACATTTAAATATTTTTCAACTAATTATTCAACCTATTTAATGCTTCTGATGATTTGCCTTCATTAGAAAAAAATTCCACAACTTGATCCTCATACAATTAGTCTTTGTTTATTTACCAAGTAAGTAATATAAAATGTTTTAGAGGTTTTTATTAGGAAATTTTAGTGACTATCCATCTGTCCTAAGGTATAAATGCATTTCTCTATCTCACATGTAGCAATCAGCAATGGTCTCCCAGGTTGATTACTCTTCAACAGGCAGTATTTTTGAGAAATGTTTTCCGATAGGAATGATATGCACTGTGCATTTTAAATAAAATATACACTTTCTCTGGCTCTGTCCATCCTGGGCCACAGTCTGGAAACTCTCTCTGAGCAAGTTAGATAATTATAGGTTCGTCTCTTATTTTTCTTCATGCTCCGGGATCTCAGTTCTTCCCTTGCTCTTGTCCAGTCCTAAGAACCATTTTTACACATATTTTATTCATTTTAAAATTATTTTAAGTGATCAGTGTTTGGCATTTTTTTCTGAAGGAAAGTGCAGGCAGGAAAGAAGGCAAGCAGAGAGTGGAGGAAGAAACATTTCTTTCTTTCTTTCTTTTAAAATTTCATTGTTTAGCTTGGTTGACTCTCCCAAAAGACCTGGGTCTGGGAGGCATCTGGTGGCCTTATCCAGTAGGCCACCAGGGCAGGCCAGCCTCTTTGGTCTTATGTAGTCTCTTTTGGATGGAGCACAGCTATTTCTTCCTTTCTTTCTTTCTTTTTTAACATTTTTAGAATTTTTCTCCTTAATTCTTTGTACCATCCATTTCTCTAAAGGTAATATCTTCCATGACTTTTCTCATACTTTCCTTCTGGACTAATCTTCTTCCCTAACGTAGCCTGTTTCATTTGTTTGTAATTTTTTCTTGGGTCCTGGTACCTCGCTTCTAGAGTTGATGAATTGTTATATGTTGCGATTTCACATATTATCACCTTTCATTATGTGGTATCGAGTTTTGAAATGGTAAATTACGGTTTTGAATTTCTTTGTGAGAATGCTGAAATGTTATTCTACCTATTTTTATTGCAGATGATCCTTGAAAATGTAATTGGGCCTTCTGTGACTAGATTTTATGTGAAATTATCTTTTCTGAAGCATTAGAAGAGTCTAACCTTAGACTGTAGAGTCCTCTTGTCTCACTTGCAGTGATAAATTGTGAGGTCTCTCTGATGATCCCACTCACATCTGTGTGTCTGAACCTTCATCTCTGCAGTCAGCTTGTTCTTAGACGCCTCAGCCCCAGAACTGTGAGAAATAAAACGTTTGATGGTTCACCCACCCACTCTCAGGTATTTTATTCTAGCAGCCAAAGTGACTAAGACAGTTTTATACACTTGAACTTCCAAATGTAATTAATTTAGTGTTTACTGAATATAATGTCAGGTTTGAATTAACAAAGCAAGAAATCTAAATCAGCAAAGAAATCTAAATGGCAAAGATGTAGTTATTTAAAACAGCTTAAGCAGAACACAAACAATATTTGTATGAGAGCGAGCTTACCCTTTTGTCACAGAAAGTGAGTTTTCTTTTTCTCCCATAGATTATTCCTTCTTCTCTAGTATTATCTGAGTTAAAAAGAGGACAAATAATTATGTACAATATTTTTTTTCAAATTTGACTTTTTTTTTATAAAGGCTTAAACTTCTTATCCCCCCAAATTATTTAAATAACCATGTAATTTACTCCATATATTCCTATAATATTGCTGACTTTAAAGTACAACTTGCCTGATATAAATAACAAAAAATTTATAAGATTTTCTACTATCAGAGAAAAATAAAGATGAGTAACAAACATAAAAACCCTCTTAAGAAAGTGAGTTCTGTCTTGTTGGTATTAAAATAATGAAAACTGGTAATAGTTTACCAAATTTATATTTTATACTCCTTTGAGATGACATAGAAACTATTAAGCTGTGATATCTGAGAATATTATTATGGCTAATTTACTGAAATTTTAAAGGGCTGGCTGAATCTTTAATAGTAGTTTTTCCACTGCTTAAGTGTAATAAAAATTGTTTATATATTTTATGAGTAGACCAAAAGACTGATTTTTTGAAATTTAAAATACTCTGTTGTAAATATTGTTTTATTACTTAACCTCAAAAAGGAACATATTCAGATATATTTTACATATATTTAGTAAAAACCTATTTAAACTTAAAAAAAAATCTAGCTCCTATAAGTAGAAACCATGACAAAAATAAATGGGAGAAACCAATGGCATTTGAGAATTGACAGACAACTTCACAGGAAATAGGATTTTACAAAAATGGATTCAAGTTTCACTTCTAAAAACAGCTTGCTTTTTATTAATGAAGAGTCCTTGCTGTATCACCTTACTTCTTTCAAAATAAATTAGTTAACTTGGGAAAACACTTTTCAGATAAGGGACAACCCGCCGTCATGACCCAGGATCACAGGCTTTATGCCGCTTGCAACATGGCGCCTCAGCCTCTTGAGCCACAGGGCGCGCCATTAAAACAGTGTTTTAACAAGTATCTCATCTACTGGATCTGCAATGGCAAGGATTTAATTTAACTTGGCTATGTATTTATCTCCTTTTATTTGTATTTTGACAATTAAAATGATGTAATTAAAAATCAGAGTTTTATTTAAAAGCTATAAACAAACCCAATTTGGCAATTTTCACCAGATGTGTGAATTTATGCCATAATTTATAAGACAGGGAGAACATTCTTAAAATATTATTTATCATGCAAATTAGTATTAAAAAAAAAACACTCCTTTACTCTCCAATGTTAATTATTCATGTAAATTCACATTGAATTGTTTTACTAAATACCCAATCAACAGAATTTAGTGTTGAAGAAAATATTCTGATTATCAAGAGAATTCATAAATATGCATTCAAAGTGTTTGAGTTGTTTCGGTTTATATTTGAATGATATGGAAATAATTTCTTCAAATCTATAACTGCTCTTTAAAGATACTGAGAACAGGTTTACATATTAATATTTTCCCTAATTTCATTATTTGTTCTTCAAATGTATTGAAATATTCTTTCAAATGATATTAATTATAGAACATTAGAGAAAGTTCCTTTGTTTCATGGGTTGAGAAAATGTGTGCATGACTAAAAACACACCCTTCTACACAGACAATTTTAATCCACACTTGATCGTGACCTGTATAGATCCAGACAAATCAGTTTCTTTCACTCCATAATCATGTATTAGCAAATATGGTATAAACCACAAGATGATTGAATGTACCCTTGGCTAACACAAGTGATTTCTATTTCCCAGTCTATTACATCTTGTACCTTTTTTCACTTCTTCCATGTTATAGGTGAGATTTATCAAGCTATGAAACATTGAATTGCCACTTTTCCTGACAACACCCAAATATTAAGCAAAGCCCTGGTTCTTTAATCACTCCACAAAATTACTTAGCATGAGCACCAGTACTACAATTAGTACTTTCTCACTCACTTTATTATGATGCCCATAGTTCCCCAAACAGTGATGAGCTGTAAATCTAGCATCTTACTACAGGTATGTACCTGGTAGTCTTTAAATGCAAGCACTGAAAAATCCAAGTAAAGTTTAAGCACCATGGCATTTCTATTAGCTGTGCATATATTCTAAGGTGGTATATTACTCATATCTTTTTATGCCCATCCCCAATGCCAGTTGCCATTTAACAGTATGTTCTATTGGACAATGAAATGAAAATGAAAAGCTTTGAAGAGTTATTTGAGTTCATACTCAAGTATGCTTTTAACTTCTCAAAGTATTTTAGTACTTTTCATTGGTACGGTGGAACATATATACATTTATATTTAACTGTGTTCACTTTATTTACTCCTAAAAGATCAATAGTCACCACAAGATACATTAACATTGAGTGCATAGTACCTGCTGTAGATTAATATGAGTCTTTGGTTTATAAATATGTCTAGCAGGCTAGTATTAGCAGGCAAGAATATTTCAGATGGTTATTACATTTGCATTAAGTTGTTTTTATCTGAATTACTTGACTAACTACAGTACAGGCTTCACTTGAATCAGACTTAGAAAGTTATATTAAAATTTCAAACACTTTTATACATACTCCAAATTCATTAGATTATGGAGGACAAAGAGAATCATGCGTAGATCAAGGAGCATGATGACAATGCAAGAAATACATCAATATATTATATTCAAGAAATTGTTTTTATTAGTAAAGTTTATTAGTAAATGTTTACTCTAGTACTCATTTATATAATTTTGTATCCTGATCAAATTTGGCTACTTTAAATGTCACTATAATTTTCAGTAAATGCTGAAATTTTGATTAAAAGTATTTGACCTATACTTCAATTCCATTCCATTAGGAACAGAATTTAACATTCTAGTCAACAAATCAATGAATTTTAAAGCACTGCAGCTTTCTGTTTTCTTTTGGATATATAACATCTCACCACTGAGACTAGGTCTATTTTAACCTCCACTTACTGATATAATCTGACTACTGTTTTCTTGTACCTTAATTACTAAAATCTTTCAAAATCTTTTCAAAATATGAATTAGTCTTTATAGTTCCTTAAATTCCACTTACTTTTCATCACATTAATGTAAATTATTAGTAATTAACAGTATCAAGTCCCTAGTTCTTTGTAGTACTACCACAATTCAATGAAGAACATGATCATTTTCACTGTCTACTAAGCAAACATATGATTTACTTAACCTGAATTATAGCACATATTTTTCAAATCACAAGTCTTGAGATCACCTCCTTTTATCCCTTCGTTTTTTTAATTTCATATTTTAATAATTTAAAATATGTCCAATTATGTTGTTAGTGATAGTGTTCTATTCTAAATTATTTTAATTACTCTGAGATTCTTGAGTTAGATATTTATTTTGCCAGAAGGAGAAAATAGATTTCAGATCAAATATATCTTAAGTTTTTTTAATTGAAAAATTGTGTTCTAATTAAGTGTTCTTACCACACATACATGCAATAGTAATAACACAGGCACAGGAAACTTTGGAGACGATGTCTGTGCATGGCCTTGGTGGTAAGGTAGTGTCAGGGGTGTGTGCAGGAGTTTCACGAGTTCTGTACTTGAAATATATGCAGCTTTGTGTTTGTCAATAAGACTTCAATGAAGGGTATTAGAAATAAAAGATATCTATCTCCAAAGTCCATTGATGTTATAGCTACTCCTGTTTGAGTAATAGATGATAGGTAAGCAAGTAAAAGAAATTAATAAATATTTAAATCATTTTAAAACTCTGGAGGAAACGAGTGCTTTTCCTAAAAATAAAACTATTTATACAAAACACAGTGATATTATTAATGACTTGCCCTTATTTCTGCTTCACTTCTTTAACTATTGAAATGTTTTCATTGGCATGACCTGATGTCTGAAGCAGCTGAGATGGCTGGAGTGTGGACTATGTAAAGCCCGAGGAACCTGGGTTTGTGGGTTTGTGACCCAGAGCCTAAGGGCTAGGGGTGGGCAAGAACCAAAATAAGCAACTAAGTAAATAAAGATGATTCTGCCTCTCCTTCTTCCTCCCTCCCATCATTCCTTTCAAAAAAGTGTTTGTTTATAAGAATACTAGTTTTTAAGAATGCTAGCAAACCAAGGAATGCACTCTCATTGAATTATAATGATAAAACATCTCTTGTTGCTAGAGGAAAATAAAGTTATAATTACTTCTGAAAAATATATCCCCTGTATCTGTTATAAATGTGGTTTTATGGTATTTCCTACTAGGAAGTATGTGTGTGGTTGTTCAGGGTTGAGTGCAGACTCTATCTCTCTAACAAGAGACCCCACAATGGAGAAGTACAACTAAGAGTAGAAGAGCCTGTCCCTCTCCTGCCATTGTGCAAAAACAGCAGTCTCCCAAATGGGCACTTCCACTCCATCGAATTATCATGGCTGCCACTAGGTCATCCATTTGCTTTCTCTAAACATAGCACTAAACCCTCTATTCTCAACATAATTATGGGGAAAACGAAGTTTATATTAAACAGCCATATAAAATAAGCAAATCTATAAGTGAAATAATCAGCATTTCTTTTTCCTTCTCGGAATTTAACTCCACATAATATGTTGTAGCAGATGGAGTGCTCATCATTGTTTCTGAAGAGTCTCTTCTCTAAAAGTATCACTCATTTTTACAGTCACAATGCAGTAAAGGTAAACAAATGTTTTTCTACTAAACTTCAGAAAGCTGACCTAAAGGGCCGTACCTGGAAATAGCCTGCTTAAATGTCAAACACAAAGTTCAGAGTGGAAAAAATAAATCACCATTTGTAAACTGGATGATAACAACATAAAAGAGGAAGGAAGTTAGAAAGGAGAGACTTGATGACACACATGCAGCACACTTGCTCTCATGTCATCTTGGAAATGCTTATCTGAAATATGTCTGATTTACCTGGCACTTCTAAAGGTAAAGAGCCTTACCCCAGTATAAGCATATGGTTCAACTAAATGAGATAAACATCATCATAGATTATAGTTGGTCATTGGCATTTATGCAACATTCTTGTCAGTTTATGCTTTTTGAGTTTAACCCCAAAATATACAGTCAATATACAGAGAGATATAGTTTCTGATACTCTGCAACTCAAGAACAAATGTAGCATCATAATGAACTTACCTTAAAAATTAGCCAGTAGATACATACTGAATGTTACCTATGTGCAAAATATTATGTAAGAGGCAGAGTAGGATAGCACTGAAAAAATTATACAGCTCTTGCCCATAAGGAAATTATTCTTTTAGTTGGGAAGACACCAATGTCAATAAATTATATGGTAGCCTCAGTTTGTCTCTCCTACTTACCCGGTGAGATGTAAGAAAACACTTGGAGAAGAGAAGGGACCAAGGTATCTATACTGAGATATGACAACATGTTGAAAGAAGTATGGTAGAGAGAAATAAATTATATGGTAACCTCAGTTTGTCTCTCCTACTTACCAGGTGAGATGTAAGAAAACACTTGGAAAAGAGAAGGGACCAAGGTACCTATACTGAGATATGATAACATGTTGGACGAAGTATGGCCGAGAGAAAGAACATGCTGTACTAATGTGTGGAGTGGGAGCAGAAAAAGGGTGTTCATGGAGCCTTTGAGAGACTGAGATAGCCAAGGAAGGGAACACATCACCTGACACTGTAGGGCCTTTGGTTTTTATTCTGAATGAAAAGATAATGATATCTTGATAAGGGATCAATTCAGGGAATCAAGTGAAACTGCAAACAATGAAATCTTTTAGAAAAATTATGAAAAAACTTGGAAAAAATTGGCAGAGGTAGAGTAGGTCCATTCTGGTCCATTCAGTTTGAGAGAAACGAGTGAGCAAAGAAAGTAATGTAGGATTTGAGGGAAGTTAGACAAGCAGAAGCACTTGCAGAGAGCACTGACGTGCATTTGTCCAATGTCCTAGAAACCTCAAAGAATTTCACAGCAATTACTATTATTTGATTCTTTCAGTACATAGTTCTGCGAAAAAGGCAAGAATCTGTATGCCCGATTATTCAAAGATGTTTGTGTTGAAATGCAAGTTAACCTGCTAAGATCTCCTAGCTGGTGTTAGAACAGATGACTCCTCCCTTCTACTGAGATGTCACGTGATCCACCCTTTAAGGAAAGGAAACCCAAAAGCTCCATGATTGCATTTTGGTTTTGTCTTGGGAAAGTCATAACATGGTTTCCAGATCAATGTAAATGGAGAAGGTCTAGCAAAGTTTGTGGCTGAAGAGATTTTGATTTTGACATTTATTTTTAGGTCTTTATGTGAGCATCAAAATTGACCACAGCTGTCTCACTTACATCTAAGTTATAACTGTTCCATTAGTTTATAGATGTAGAAAACAAAGAGTGGGAGTAAGATAAGGCATTAAAAGTAACCACAAACACAAAAGATGTGATTTTGATAAAAATATCATTATTTTAGAGAAGAGGATAGTGACCTCTGTAAAGCATTTCTGCTTTTAATTTGACAGAAAACATTAGGAAATTTGTTTATTTATTGACCCTATTTTCTTCCACTTTTTAGTATGTTGTTCTGGGATTATTTCAAAGGAGGAACGTGTTAGATTGTTAAATTTAAATAAATTGTTTTGACTTTGGGGTATATCAAGATTGTCTCCAGCAAATGCATGTCGAGTGTATATCAATATGAGCATAGTATCAGCTCTCCTTCCTCCTGGCATGTAAAATCATAAATTTTAGAACACTTGGGATATGAGAAAGGTGTTTTAGAAATGTCTCGAGATTATTCAATTTCACGTGCAGATTGTTGGTGAGTGCAGCTAAGAGTGATTAATCAGACAATTTTATATAAAGCTTTAAAATGGTCTAGAGAGAAATTTAGTTTTCAAATTTAATAATAAGTTCATAGAGTTAGATATTGCTTTACTCAGTCACAAATGCCACTAAAGAAATGAACAGTAACAACTCTTATACAGCATCACATTCATTAATTTTGTCGTAGCAGATTTCAACCTTTGTCAACAAATCACCCCCAGGACCCCCTTTCATTGCCCCAGAAGGAACTATCACAGGTGGATATCAGAACTAAACTGGACTGTTCCGTGAAGAAGCTCTGTAAGAATATCCTGACATCTCTCGCCCATCTGCCAGAGAGAAGCAACAGGAGAGATGTCTCTGCTGGAACTTCCAAAGGCTGCCACATCTCAAGGTTCAGATGGAAGTTTTACTACCCTGTGCTTGCCTCCACATCTGGATATTATTCAAAGCCACAGGGCAGGAACCAATGTCTTTCGTGACTTACATGCAAATCAACCTTTTGCACACGGGTCTTTGTTTAAGAAAAGCCCACCCAGGACTGAAACAGTAGTCTACACTGAGGGCTCTGTCTGACTGTTCTGAGTTCAAATACATAAATCGATTCACAAATACAGTATTAAACTCATACTTTCTGAGATCTGTTTATTCCAATTAAAACCGTAGAATTTATTTCATTATTTATTCAATGCAGTTATTTTATAAAAATAGTCATATCCACCTTAGATATTTTCTTTATAGTTTAACTATAGAACTTTGCTAACTACCCATGTTGGAAGTTTTTCATTTTACCACCTAAAATTCACATTCTATGCACTGCTGCACAATTTGCTTGGCAATAATAACATGTATTTCTGTGTTCCACTTCCTGGTGCTGCTGATTCCTCGTTTAATAGAATTGACCATGCTCTGAGAATCAGTCATGGGCTACTACTACACATCAACATCTTGCCTTCAAATGTAATATCATCTGAAGAAAGGCCATCAGCTTCAAATTTGCTCTGGTTCTCTTTATATTGATGTTGTGACTCTGTGTCTTTCCTCGGCAAAAAAAGAAATCATTTTAATTAAAGAAGCAATCACATTACTATGGATAATGAGATTATTCTGTAAAAACATTCATTCTGTTTCAGCAGAGCTCTTATGACTGACACTGCAAGTCAGTGCTGTACAAGTAAATGCACTAAATAAAAACGGAGAACTTTCTAGTTCACAGATTTCATGAAAATGATAATAGAGATTTGTCTAATCTCTAGATTATATGGGGTATAATTCTTTCTAGTCATAAGGTGAGACCGAAAACAAGAATAAAAAAATACCTCTTCACGAAAGCAACTTATACCATCTGAGAATCTCTCTGATTAATATCTTAATTACTGTTTATGATATGAGAATCAATGATGTGTGAAGGCAATGTTAACTTTAATCGATGAGATGCAAAAGTCAATTTAATTGTCACATGCTGTTTGCTATTTGCATATTGATGTAGCTTATTTGCATAATGACTCTTTTAAGCAAAAACACCTTTCCTTTTTAATTGAGTGATGTGCCTTCATTATTTTCTTTACTTCTACTAACTTTTAAAGGATATACATGTGGTTTGCATGAGAATGAGTTGGAAAGATCATTGCCTGTGCTCATTTTAAGTGGTCCAACTAAAGCCAGAAGAGTTGAATATTTTTTCATTTATTTACTCGTTCATTCAACAAATATGCTGCATTGTGCCAGGTGGTGGGAAAGATATGAGCAAGACAATCTGGTTGCTGAATTTAGAAAACTCTTAGTCTATTTGAGGAAAGATCTTTTTTAAAAAATCTATATAAATATTCTAGTAAGAATAGATTACTTGCTAGAATAGATTAATTGCTATGATGGAGAATCCCTGGTACTATGAAAATAGGGGGACCTGAATTATTAAGAGGAGGTGAGAGGTCTTCCTAAACGACATTTAAGATGAACCCTTGAGGGTGAGATGAAGAAAAAGGAGATGGAATTTGAATTGTGCCAGAAGAGAAATTAGAGGAGACAGAGAATCTAATTGGACAGGAACATTGTGGCCCATATCAGGTGTAATTGAAGATTAAGGATCAGTGTCAGTGTATTAAATAATAACAAGAAGCCACAACTTTATCTACTAGTTAAGACAAGCTTTTATTTGGGGTCTTGTAGTGGTTTGCAATCCAGCAGGGAAACTATTAGGCAATGCCATGTAAGTCGCTCCAATGTGGGGAAAATGTACAAAGCTTATTACATAGACAGAGATGAGTCCTACGGGTAAACTAATAAAATTCATTAAGAAGGGAAAGAAAATATCATGAAAAAGGGGGGATGACTGCATGTTAGTACAGTGATAGATTATTTTTGAAACTGAGATCTTAATAGCATTTATTGGTTGAAGGTTTGGCTCTGTCTTTCCAAACCCCACCATATCCCAGGGGTCGGGATGCTGGATTCCTGAGGTTGATGTATATAGTTGTAAATGTACATTACCAAACACGCAGGTGTGATAGAGGCCCAGTAGTTCTCATCTCTACTTTGGATATTACTTTTATCCATTTTAAATTCATGATTTCTTAATAATCTCCACTATATGAAGAAGAGAGAATACCCTATGTATGGTGAGGGTAGAATAGAATGCAGTGGAAAATTTTATGTTTTATAGCTATTTTCTTCCTGACCTTCTTTCTTTAATGACTCCAAAGACTCCACTTCTAATTTCTAGACTTCCCATAATTTGTAAAGGTGAAATTGGGACCAACTGGGATCACTAGGCAAGGTAGCTGAGAGCAGGAGAGGGATTTGGATGAGAGGAGGTTGGGGTCAGGCATTAGAGGAAGGGAGTAACACCCCATTAGTGAAACCTGCACCCATGTCTGGCAGTTTGGAGCTAGTGCATTAGGTGTCTGTTTGTCTAAATTAACTTTTAGCAAACTGCTTTGATCCAGGACAGAATTTCAAACCATCATCTTAATAATAGGAAAAGGTTGCTTCATTGTTTTATATAACGTCAGTAAACTAATACAGATGGTGACCCATTCGCCAGGTCATTTCGAATTAACTGTTGACAAATGGCACTATGGAAGTCCTCTTACTTGAGGACTAGTTACTGCTGCTTTGAGAACATCCATGGAATGGTTGTATCTGCTTGTCTACATGAAGATGAAATGTTTTATGTTTGGAAATCTCTTAGCAAATTGCCTATAATTTGATTACTTTCTGGTTTAAAATCAAGTAACGGCACTTTTTTTTTTTTTTTTTTTTTATTCTCTACCATATTGTGGGGAAGTTTTCTGGGATGAGAGAGGACTTTGTTTTTATTTATATTTCCACAACAATTTTGGTGACCAGGGCAGGACATGTCTTCAGTCTCCAAATGAACGGACCACAGAAGGTCCATGGCCACACAATGTCCAGGCGTTTTCAAACACAAGCGAACAACCTACTCTGTCCACATTTAGGATTTTTCTACTGAATAGACAGGGATAAAAGGGCTCTAAAATCATATTAGAACTCATCATATGGCTGGAAAGTGTAGGAAAACAGGAATGTTATCCATAGGTCTCTCTTGTCAATGGTGAATGTCTCTTTATATCTGCTTACATCTGGAATGTCTGTAGACACGGAACCCACTCCTGCAGCGACCCGAGGATGGGGCTGCTGATTTGGATGCATTATCACATTTATAGAGGATTTTCTGAAAAGCCTCATCTTAAGAAAATATTTACTTGTACTTATGAGATAAATATCATTCTAAGTGGCAAGTTAAAATGATTTGGATGGGCAGAAGGAAACAATGGGAAAAAAATACAAGGGAAATGCAAGAATTAAAGGCATTTCTATTAAGCAGAAACCCCTTCCTCCTCTCTGCTGGCCCTCCTTCTTCTGTATCCATCCCTTCCAGATCTTGCTCCATCTCTGTTCTGACCCATGAAAGGGGAGGGTGATGCTCTTTCTCAGGCTGCTTCCCCTCTTAGTAAATCTCCCTGTAAAGAACAGCATGGGCACATGTCTTTACTCACCATGCATTATGCATTCAGGACTGTCCCTCACAGCCTAACTTTGTGCCCATCTATTGCCTTAGCCCACAGTTCACCTCCAGGGGTGACTTATTATTCACGCGTCATTGATAGAAGGCAGAAATGAGAAAGAGAATGGATTGTGGTTCACTGAGAGCCTGGTTAAAAGACTTTGAAGGTAACTGGGTGCCAAGAAGCTGCACTAAATCATTTGCAAGGAGGCAAACAAATAGGCTGATAAGCTGATGAATGTCATATTGGTGACAGATACTTTGATAGTTTTTGGCCTCTCACTGTGGGGAGAACTCATGCTCCCTGTTGGAATCCCAGTGACCCTGACAGGGTTGAGAAGTCCCCCAGGTCTGGGCTATGCACATTCTTCCCTCACCAGCTGTCTTTCCTCCAAGAGCTCCCTTGCCTTGAAGATTTGCAGACGAACTCTGCACCATGTTTTCGGTGTGCAGCCCACTCCGGGGCATTGACTGGCTCCTGTGGAGTTCACAGCCAGCAGGCCTCTGTCCTGTAGGGGAGCCAGCACAGGAGCTTGGGGAGATCCCAGCTCAGGGGTAAGGGGCCACGGGGTCTCACTGTCCCTTGCCCTGCAGCCAGGACATCTAAAGAGAGGAAATACTCCAGAGCATTGATTTCCATGAAAATGAGTCCAGAATTCTCAGCAAGCTATTAGATTGAATCCAATCATTTATTTTTAAGAAGATTTATACACAACAATCACGTGAAAAGTATTCCAGGCCGATTCCACATTAGTCAATCAATCAATAGAATCTAACATGTCAACAAGCCCAAACAAAATCAATCAATACCAAAAAAGCATCTGACACAAATCAACATCTGTTCATGATGAGGGAAAAATAAAAATAAACAAGATTTTTCAGTATCCCAGGGATAGAGAAGATCTGCTCAGCTCGGTAACGAACATCTTCAAAAGTACCTGCAGCCACCGTCATACTTACTGGTGAGAAACTGAATGTATTTCCTGTAAGATCAGGTATAGCAAGATTCTTTTCTCTCACTTCTCCAGTCCAGCATTGTGCTCGAGGACTTAGTGCATAATTAAATAAAAAGAAAAGTCATTTTTATCTCTGCGATCTTTCTCCTAACAGCCCCTATGCCTACCAGATCACTAAAAACAAACAAACAAACAAAAACACCCAAACCAGGAAAATCCTAATTGAGGCACATTCCACAGCTTGTCACATCAGTACTCAAAGCCCCAAGGACACCAGAACATTGAATGTTCTGGCCAGGAGGAGACTGAAGAGACATGACTGCTAATTGTAATGTGATCTCTTGTTTAGAACCTTGAAACAGAAAAGGGGCATCAGACAAATATTAAGCAAATCTGGTAGAGTCTGGACTTCTGCAAATCATAATACATTCATTTTGTTTTACTAATTATAACAGATAATGCACTAGCCTGTTGATAATAGGGGACGCTGAGCATAGGGGAGATAGGAATCTTGTATTGTTGCCCCAATTTTTCTGTCTAAAATTGTTCTAAAAACTTAAAAACTAGAAAAAGAAAATTATCACTTACAATGGATTGCTGTAGGTAAGCCCATCATAAGAGCTATCCCAAGTGACATAATTTCTATGTCTCCCCATTTTCTTCCAACTATTTTCCCCTCCCTCATCCTGTTTCAGCATTTTGGCTTCCATTGTATCTCAATGTCAGTATCCCCTAGGACTTTTGCCTCTTTCTTTTCTCTCTAAAAAAAACACTCCACATCCAGTTTTTTCTCTCTCTCTTCACCCAGAACACACTTCAACTTCTCTTAGAGTCCTTTTCTGAAAATAAGTAAATTGCTTGAATAACTGTAGCAAGAAATTAGAAGTTCAGTCAAATATATCTAGTTTTAGACATTTCCAGTAAAATTTCATGATTCATAAGCTTGGGGAATTGGAAAGAATGAGATGTCAATTCTTACTCCAGATTTCTGGAACTAGAGGTAACCGAATGAGTAAGTCATGAAATATTGATGTGGGAAGACTGAAAATTAATGGCATTGAGAGTGTGGTGAAATCATGAGTATAATTTTAATATATTCCCTTAGATACTGAAAGTGAAAGTGTCAAGTAAATATTTGAGTACGCCTCTAGAGAAAAAAGCAATTTTTGTCTGAAGTCCTTGTGATGGAATGAAATGTTCTATATACCTGAGTAGCAACAAGTGATTAAAGGTCCAACAGAGAAAGAGACAGAAAAAAATGACTGAGATATAGAAGCTGACAAGTTAAAAGGGGGAAAAATGGTATCATATCTCATACAAAGAATTTTTTGGGAGCATTTGGTCTATTCATTGATATGTATATCAAGCAACACAATCCAGAAGAGTTAGGAACTTTCAGGAGATCTTAGCAAGAATCAGCTGTGTAAGGAATATTGAAGGCTGAACTCCTAACAATGGAGGAATGGAGTTACTAAGGGTCAGAATATGGAGACAGAACCTAGAGAAAATTGTTTTGTAAATGTGCCTATTGACAGCTTAGGAAAGAGGAATGAGATTTAGAGGAAATATGTTTATTTTTAAAGAGGAAAAGACCACAAAGAATATGTTATCTCTGCAGATTGGAGAGATTCAGTAACGAGGAAGAAGGACTGCAGATACTTTGGGAAAAGTTGTAAACATGAGCAAGAGTGTTTTGAAATTTTCCTACCCACATTTGGTATCTGACTGCCTGAGTGTGGTAAATTCTTCTCCAGGTTCTCTTTTTCAGTGTTGACATTCAGGCCTGCCTTCTTGAATAAGTTTGAGATGCTCTTTTCCCTACTCACACTCTGGATATCAGTATATTCAAGGGAGTGATTCTGGGTACATAGTTCATTTTGCAGACCCAATGTCTCCCCAGGCCAGATTTTCACAAGAACTAATCTTAGGAGAGATAATAGGAATGTGATTTGTGGCCATTTTCATGTGTTTTTTAGTATAACTATCATTAAAGGAAACTATTTCGTATTCTATCATTTTATGCCTCGAATCTCAATCTATTTGGAATTTGAACTCTACTTCAAGGCAGAAGTAACCAACTTAAAATCACACCTCATGCTATCCTCTTCTCATATCTATTGTTTACCAGATAAAAGAGTGTTGGTCTGGAAAATAGTACCTATAAAATGGTACTGTTTCGAGACTCAAATGAGGAGGAGGTGTGATGTTTGCTGTGTTAATGAGGACAAGTTGGTTAAGAAAAGAGAGGTAACTATGCATACATGGCTCTGAGAAGTCCCTCGTGGTCCATCTTTCTTCTTGAAAGATGGTCCAGTTATCTAGTACTTTTGGTTTCCATAGGAGGTTCAGTATGGCGGCCTGTTATGGCTTCTGCATCTGGAAGCAGATGTAACTAAAATCATGGGTATTTCTCAGAGAAGAGGACTACTACAAGGAAAAGGAGAACTAGCTGCTGCACTTGGGTGACATTTTGGCAAGAGTTTCATGTCACCTTATTTAGTCTAACAACTGCCCTTTATTTCAAGGACAGATCATAATCCACCATGACACAAGCATTGGTTGTAAGATTTAAAGGAAGCCACCTCTGGTGGCTATTCAGTGAGCAGGGAAATGAAGACCCCCTACCAGGAAGAGTGTCAGAGCCCCTGCTCCAGGTCAAACATACCTACCACTGCACAGGGTGATAAAAACCACAGTCTTAAAATCTCAATCCTCATTTTATGGTGTCAAATCATCAAGAAAAATAGAATAATATTCAGGGATTTCAGAAAAAAATATTTTATCAAGTGTCCTCTAATTCCTTTCTCTAAGTAATTACTACAACCAAGTAAAGGCAATGACTTTGGAGAAAAAGGAAAACAGCAAAAACAACAGAATGTCACCTTCATGATGTTGAGCATGAAACCCTGTTAACTGTTTTTACATGAATCATTCACTTGGGAACCAACTGAAAAAAATTAATTTACTGTGAATATGACCAGTCATCACTGCTTTTTCAACAATAAGGACAGACTCATATCTGTCTACAATATCCAGCATTGTTGGAAAGCTAACAGACAAGGAGGCATTAAAACAAACCCCAAAGGATCAGTGGAAATGAATTTATAGTTTATGGCTTCATGCCTACATTTTCAGACTATCGCTAATGGGACAATTACACTCTAATGACCTTCTGCTAAGTGGAAGCCAAAAATATCATTCAGTTGTATATAAATTAAAACAAATGAAATGGCCTTCAGTTTAGCACTGTTGGTATCTCTTTTCAGAGAATGATTTTTATAGTAAAAATATTAATATTATTTAGGGGAAAAATGCATTCAAACTTAATTTATCATCCCCCAGATTGCAAGAGTCATAAATTCCAAATAGAGATCCATGTACAACTTACTTAAAAAGTTAACTCTTTCGAAGATATACACATACATACATACAGACAGACATTCATTCATTCATACATACATATGAGTATACATGTATGTATACATGCATAGAAAGAGAGAAACAGACTAAATGAGCTCTCTATGTTATTCAAGTACACTGAGTAATTTAGGGAAAAATAAAGACAAATTTCCAACTGAGAAAAACAAACTTTGCATATTTAATTTTATTTCATGTGTTTATTTTTATGCATTTATATTTTATCTACATTATGTTACATATATATTTGTTGTATGTTATTTATAAGTGATTTTAGAGGGCAAGACTTTCTCATCAAATCTATACAATGATTTTTATTCTTTTTCTTCCTGTGTAGTAGATCAAAGGACCTTATCTTAGTGTATCTTCCTTTGCTTCATACTCTACTGACTCATTACGTCTTTTTAGTGACTTCTTTCCATTGATTACCCTTTCCTCATTGTCAAGTTTCTCTCTCTATGGGATCTTTCTCATGGGACAACGACTCTGTCTTTGGTAACTCTGGTTTTAAGTCCTCCCATTGATCTCATACCCCCTAAATCTACCTTCCTTAATTCCTTCCACTGCAGCTTCTATCTGTTCCCTCTACTTCAGTCTGCTCCATTCTACCTTCTGCCCCCCGTGAAACTATTGATTTCTTTACCATTGACATCCATGTTGCAAATTCAAGAAGCAAGTGTTTGATGTCAAATTTATGAATGTTCAGGGTCCTACAGTAAAGAATTCATTGACTCGCAGTGTTTCCTGGACTCCACATCACTGCATACATGTATTTTCTAGCTTTTTGACTCCTCAGTTTGTCATCAACTTCTGCTTCATTTGACCAAAATTAAAGGAGTTTTTGAAGTTAGGTTTTGGCCTTTCTTCTCATTTCTACCTTTTTCTTTGTTTAAATGTCATCTATAATCCAGCTGTTATTTCCATGTGTAACTGCCATATTGACATCACTATTTATCCTAAAGAAACATTCAAAGCTAATATGACCAGAAAGGAGCTCTTGATTTTGCCCAGTGGTTGTATTTCAGTTTCATCCTGTAAGGTGTTCGTGTCCGAGAACTGGCCATCTTCCTTCACAGAGCTTACTCTCACTGAGTTCTGCTGCCTCTTCCCACCCCCAATATCCAGAAAACAAGTCCGAAAATGTGTATAGTTATGATGTAACATGAATATCATTTTCATCTCTGCCTACTGTATCACCCTTATCCAAACCAACATCACCTGCCTCTGCTGGCTTTTTCCAGTTCTCTTCTTGTCTCCCCTTTGCATCTTTATCTTACTGTTCTTCCAGAGACACTGGAGTAAGGTTTTTAGTATTAAAATTAAATGATACTGTTCTCAGTATATTAATTTCAAATACTGAGAGCTTTTTTGTTTATTAATTTTGTCTTTGTTTTGCTCATCATGGTGTACTCTCAGCAAGTGATTCAGAACCCTGATTTGTAGATGGAAGCTTAATGACCAAATGATGAATATGTAAATGGATGAATATGTTTGTGGGTCTGTTTTTATATAGCTCAATAGTTATTTAAGACTAGGTATTTAAGACCATTTTAGTGATAGTAGAGTAGGATGGAAGTCAATGGAAAAGATAGGATTAGAACTTATTAGACATTCATTAACACAGAATTTGTCATATGAGTATCAGCACTTTTAACTAAATACCTGTAATTATTGTTATAAAATATACGCAACAAAGGACAAATGAAATTATTATATGTTTAGCCTTTGCTTAAAACTAAAAGCCTTATGCGAAAGTACTCTAATTAGCATTCATCAGAAGCAATCATTTCTTCGACATTCATCAGAAGCAATCATTACTGAAGTATATTGTTATAACACAGAGAAGACAAAGTCCCTCAAAATATAACCGTTTCAAACAATGGTCCTTTCTTTCCACTTTAAGATTCTTAAATTCTATATTCAGTGGTAATCTTTCAAGGAATTTTCAAATTGTGCTTCCCGAATTTTATTACATTTACATATTATGATTTAGGAAAATGTGTGTGCATCACATAAATATGAATATGTGTATTCACACATATATAGATACGTATAAATCTATATTATGAACACATAGATATCTCTATATCTATCTCTCTGGTCTGCCCAGAGAAACACCTGCAATAGTTCCTAAGGAGTCTGGCTTAGGCCACCTATCAAGCAAACCCCAACCCTCTGTCATCTGTGAGGATGCTGCTCCCCACTTGCAGTGGCAGTGTTGGGGCGCTCACCCCTAGGCCTGGTCAGGTGCAGGAACAAGTGCCCAGGCTCTGCATGGCTTGGATTACCTGAGGCCTGGAGGAGGAAACTCATAACCTCCCAGGGCACAAGGTTCATGCAGTGATGTGGGCTCCTGGGGAGGAATTCTGGGCTCCAGTTCTGTCTGCATCTTAACACCTCCAGGTTCATTGCTCATTCATGGGGCCACTTCTCCCTTAAGCAACTGCAGGCTGTCTCGAATTTGTCCAGGAGAAAACAGGTTGTTTGTAGAGGGCAACCTCAGGGCACTGCTCCCTCCAACCCACCCCCATGGCCATCACCTTGCGATGGAAAAGCTACCTCTTCATACAGGTCCCTCCAGCAGGAAATACTGCACTTTCGGAACACAGTGGGGGATTCTGGCAGGTGGTCTAGGGCCTTGTCTGAGTGGGTGGGACGCAGGGCTTCCCGGAAGAGAGCAGGGTACAGCCGGAGCACAGGTGGACTTTGTGGTTTTGGGTGTGTCAGAGAGTAAGTGCGGGTCGGGAAGGAAGGACAGGGCGAGGAAGACAGTGAATGCTTGAGTCAGGCTGAGTCCTTGCTGCCAACCACTCTCCAGAGAAAGGCCAGTCCTGCGGGAGTGTTCCTGACCTGGTGGTCTGTTCCCTTGGTGAGTGGCAGTCAGAAGACACAGGCCAAAGTTTCTTTAAACAGGAAAGGTGTATTATTTATCCCAAGTAAAACATGATCAAGCACTGCCTCCGCCAGTGCTCTGCTCCAGGGGTTATTGGGGTTCAACTGAGGGTAAAGCCACTTAGCCTCATCAAAGAATATTTACTTCACCCCAAAGCATTTATCTGTTGTATCGTCTAGAACTACTAGTTCTCAACTGGTCATTCAATGGCCTGAGTCTCTGGTACCCCATCAGGTGCGAAGGGGGCCTCAGAGAGTGTTTTCCATTATCCTACTAGGCGTTGCTATTGCTGACCCACTATCAGTTCCCCAGGTGGTAGGGCAGACCGGAGATGAGAAACCCCTGAGAGCCCTGAGGTGGGAGGGTTCTGCTCCCACGCTTCTTCTGCAGTAGCCTAACTCAGCCACCAAGCAAACCCCAGAACCATCGACAGTATCCTGTAGTGATCCGCGTAGCTAATGAAAGTCGAATATGTTTTAAATCACGAATGGCAAAATGAAAAGAGATGTTGTGTTTT
This sequence comes from Solenodon paradoxus, assembly GCA_004363575.1. Classification (NCBI taxonomy): domain Eukaryota; kingdom Metazoa; phylum Chordata; class Mammalia; order Eulipotyphla; family Solenodontidae; genus Solenodon; species Solenodon paradoxus. The sequence goes on from RJWH01000903.1 coordinate 399,444, forward strand.
TCATCTACTGTGACACAGGATGTGTGTTTTATTTATTTGACAATGCCCTAATAATACTGGCATTACGCATTTCAGTGCTCCATTCCTTCTTTCAGAAGTTTGCTGTTTATGAAATACTGTCTTTGTAATAGAGCCTGGGAACACACTGAAACAAATTCTTGCCCAAGGTATGTGCATTCTATAAAGAATATTATAGATTGCTGCTTTGTGGAGGAGAACTTGGCTGTATGTAGAATGGGTTTTAAAAGTGGTCGCTAGAAATTACTTTTGAAGAAATACATCCCATGGAAGGAAATGATTTAAATATTTAGTTATGCCATGATATTGAGGAGAATTTTGATAAATAAATAAATACTTTATGAAAAGACTAAATTTGAAGTTATTTTATTAAATATTCTATCAAAGCAACAACAATTAATGGTACTCAGACACACCCTAAGGATTATTATGTAAGCTTTAGGATATATGTGGAAAAGATGATTATTGCAGTTATAAAATGTTCATAAACTAAAGTAAATATATATTTGATACAGAATTAGCACCAAAAACTACAGAAAAAAAATTCAATTTTTGCAGGGAGATAACTTATGATGTTGGATTTTCTGATAAGTTTTCTGTGTTAAAATAAGGCAAGGTAATATTTCTGAAATTCCTCACCACTGTAAAAAATCTTCTTTTTCTTTTTTTCTAGTATGAAAATATATAACATTTCTCTGTTTTAAACACTTTTTTTCTCATTCAATGACATAGTATTTGGATTATAAAGTAGTAACAAGACCAAGACAAAGAAGTCAGTTAATAAATTATTATTATCAGGCATCCACTACATATAATGCACAATGTAAAACTTGAAGAATAGGGATACTTTGGTATGGTTTTTATTTTTAAGAAATGTTTAATAAATGAAATCTCCGTTCATTCTCAAAGCAATAGTTTATCAGACTACTTCAAAACGGGCTTTTGTCGTAAACATATTTGTTCACTGTGTATTTGAAATTTGTTTCAAGGAATATTAAAGAATTTTAAAAGGACAGCATGAATTGCAATTTTTCTTCAGTAACCTTTTCTGGGAAATAAAAAAGATTGATACACAGATTATCGTAATTTTCATGTCAATCACAGCTAATTCCATATTCCTTGAATTTTTCATCTATTATTGGTCATAACATAATTTGCTCTTAAACAATAAAAAGATATTGGTCATAACATAATTTGCTCTTAAACAATAAAAAGATGTTTTTATCTTTAAAATCTTAACTAAGGATGTGTTGTGTTAGTCTTTGTACACATTCTGTGTTTGTACTTTTATATTTTACTGAAAACCCTGAACTACTTTTGTATTTATCAAAATTGCATAAGGGAGTACTTTTATATATTGCCTTCACAGATACTTTGAAACTTGGGGTAAATAATATTCCACTTTCTTGTTAATAAAAGTTCCTTGACAGAGAGCACCTGAATGCATCCAGGTAACTTCTGGATTCTCACTGTCTGAAACATTAATTTAGCCCTGAAGACTCGGTGCCTTCAGAGTGCGTTCTGGGCAGTGCCCATCCAGTACAACTCAGAGCTCTTTATCCTGTGAGCCTGTCTGTGGGAGGACTCCGAACAGGTACCATCTTTGCACCAAGCAGTAAAGGATCAATCAGCCTCCTGAAGTTTTTGAGCTAGTCCTCCCAAGAGGTCCAGAACAGCTGTTTCGTTTAGTTTTTTAAGAGAGGAAGGAAGGGAGAAGAGGAAGATGCATTTTTAAAGAAGGAAAGAAGAGGAGAAAGCACTTTTATTTATTCTTTTATTTTTAATTGTCTCCCCCATCTCAAATATGGATCCTTGGGCTTTACATGGTCGACACCTCAGCTGCCAGCGTGTGACTGAGCGCCAGGGTGCACCCAGAAAAGACTTTGAATCTTACTTGTTACCTTGGCTTTTAAGCCAGAGTAAATCAAGTTCCTTCAGGCTTTAAGAGAAACAGTTGCCATTACGTTAACTATCTAGAAGAATGAATATTACCCAGATTTAGATAAACTTTTTATCAGAGAAGCCTATCTATATGGTCAACATCTAATTATAGATCAACTGGTTTTATCAAATGAGTTCCCTTCCTCTTTCCTTGAAGTCCTAGTCCCTACCCCATTTATTACCCCAAGAATAAAAACTCTTTGTCTATCCCATTAATTCTAGAATTTACAGCTGTATTAATTCTCCATACATATATAATGAAACCTGTTGTTTTCTCTCTAATATGTCTGATGTTAATTTATTTTCTCAACCAGCCCAAAAAGAACCAAGAGATTTAAGGAAAAATCCATCCTCCACTTAAAACTGACTTCTTAAAAAATTTCTTCTCACCATAGTTTTCCTTACTTTGTTACTGAGGAATCCGTTTCAAAAAAGGCAACTCAAACTCAATGCATCCCTGAACTCAGTGAACAGCCTGCTACTCCCCCACCCCACCCCACCACAGACTCCTTTGTTTTATAAAAAGCTGATTGAGGTAACTGACCCTGGTTTAGAGAACTGACCCTGATCTAGATCCCAAGAGAACCCCGCAGTTGGGATTGTCTTCCCTTTTTCCTTCCTTTGTCTCTTTTGCCAGGCCCTAAGTCTCCTCTCTAATAATTTCAATTCACTAATAAAGAATAAGCCCACAAACCCCTCACATCTCCCACTTCCAGCCTCAGTAAAAGCAGGACCCCAGGTCTTGATCTCACTCTCTCCCTTTGTGTGCCCCCCCCCCACCGCCTCCTCTGCCCCTGTCCCCCTTCCACCTCCTCATCACTATTTTTTCAAAGTTTCCTGATGGCTATTGCTAGAGAGCATTTTGCAATCATGAAAAGAACCCTAAGATCCCTAAGGGCTGGTCACAGTGGTAATATTGACTTGAAAAGGGAGTGTCTATGAGAAGTTTACAGGGCACCCAGGTGAGTGCCTGCAGGCATTTCTAGCCAGTAGTGTTGTTATCAAGAAGCCTAGACAAGCACAAAACAATCCCGGATGTGTAAGGCATTACAGGTACTGAAAATATTCTGCCTTTTAACTAAACTCATGAAAATTACGCAAAAAGTGTAATTGAAGTTTAGTTACTGGGGTTAAGAACATTTAATAGAAGAAGCATTATTTTCCCACCCGGCACAAACAGCAGTAACAGTTCTGTCACACTGGGACTTGAATGAGTCGTGTATGATATTTTTAAAAGTGAGTATAAAACTAACCAGTTCTAAGAACTTATAGTAGATAGTAGTTATCTAGTTATTGGTGATATTGACTGAAATATTGAAAAAATTGAAATAATATTTTATGACTTAGATTTAACTAATGAGTTCTAGAAGTACTCATTAAATTTCATTCATATAGTTACATTATTTAATTTAATTTGTTACATTATTTTAATTTATTGTTCCAAAACTTGTATCTTAGATTATAATGCAATTGTAAAATGAAGTCTCAGAACTTAAAATTGCAAAGATGAAAAGACACACAGAAAAGAGAGACACAAGATAATTAAGCAAACCTACAATATGTATCTACCATGTTATTTTTACTTCATAGTTTATCAAAGAAATATATTAGTCCATGACAGAGATATGTTAATATAACAACTTTGCACATAAAATACTTCATTTAAAACAATATACAAATATTTTATTGCTTAAGTATAATTATTTTGCATCTCTGTCTTAAAATAATAGTAAATAGTACAACGGTAGAAGATAGAAGACATTTTTTGTCTATTTGCTAACCTCAATATTTTTACATTTTTTATACCAATAAATTATTGACTTGAAATTTAGTGCTTAATATGTAAACAAGTATAGCTTCATATTATAATTTTAATTTTTAAATGAAACATAGCTGAGACAATTTAGAAAAAGAATTTAAAATATTAAAGCAAGTCATGGTATTATGTCATACCACTGTGTTTTGGTATCAATTTTTATGAGATTGATTATGCACTCGTAACATGCTATTTTCTCTAATTTACTGAATTTACAACTGTTATTCCTGCAATTTGTACAAACATATTTATAATCTGTCATTTACTTCACTATATTTTGATATAATAAAATCTATTAAATTCTCTATAATTAAGACAGTATAACTTTTTCTTTTTGGACTACATAAAATTGTCACAATTTTAAATGCCTCATCTTTTTTAAATGACTTATGGAGAAATATTTATCTTAATTTCTTTTTAAAATTAGTTAATATTTATTCTAATCACTCCAATAGCTCAATTTCTTTTTTCTGTTTTTTAAATTATGAGCTCAAATACTCACTGGATTAATGCAACTCCAAAATTTCTATTTTAATAGGTTATTTTTCTCACAAAATCTTCCAGACAAAAAATGTACTAAGTAGGTTCTGATAATTTTGCACACACAAATACATTTCTGTCTAATTATATAATAAACCTATTAACTGATAAGTAATTATATCTAAAAGAGTCTTTTTTTTTCTTTTTTGAGTGTAAGGAAGAAAGGGAGAGGAAGAAATATCTTGATTTAGTTGTTCATTTTGGTTTTTCACCCCGGCCTCAGGATCTTGAACCCTTGTCTTTGGACTGTATGTGGTTTGCACACCAGTGTCTCACCACCTGAACCACAAAGGTATACAGGTGTATTTTATTTTTAATAATAGTTCAAAACTTGACTTTTGCCATGGTCTATACTTTAGCTGCTGAGGCACTGGGGTACACCTGAATCTTGTCATTATTAATACCCGCATCCATAAATTTACCTGCTGTTATTGAAGTTATCGTTCCTCTTTTTGCACAATTCTTGTCTTTAAATACATTCTTTTTGATCTTCATATTTTACCACCCACAGATTTTACAGTTACATAAAATCTCAATTATTTAATTATGATTTATTTCTTTTTCATTAAACTATGATTATTTACAGAGGAAACATCTCTACACAGATTCTTCAAAGTAGTTTATTGACATCTATAATGATGTTTTTCTATGCCAAATCAATAACATTAATAAGCATCGTTCATTTTTACATGGTAAGGATGCTCTAAACACACACATGCACATATATGTTTAAATAGATGGAAGACTATGTGGTGACTATGTTGAAGATAGATGATAGATAGGAAGATAGATAGACATGGATACATAATAGGTAAACATATTAAATAGAAATCCAAATTCTAGAGTATATCTGTGTTGAACATGTTTCAAAGTTTATAAGCATATGCTTACATTGTTTTGTTTTCCCTTTTAGCCACATGAGCTATTTCAAGGAAATAGAAAAGGGATTGAACATGACATTACAAAATTATGCTGTTGTGTAACAACTAAATGTAGGTATTACAATTCCTTGTTAGCATAAAATACTTTTATGTCAGAGGATATGCTTTTCTCTCATAATATGTAACTGTTTGTTGGATCTGTATCCCTACATTATAATTGAATTATCTGAAAGTGCTGTTATAAAATAGAAACGATTTGTTTAGGTATTCGCTTAGGTTTTAATTGCCATTTTAAAAACACATGAGCACCCCAAACAAAAATCAGAAATAAAAAGGTCATATACTAATAGGCTAAGAAATATATGAACTGTTAACATTTAAAGAGATACTTAAAAAATAGTTGCTTTAATGAACTACTAATGACATTCACATAAAATTGGAAGTGGCCAAAACATATAATATTTTTAAAGGATAGGTGCAGGCAGGAATGAAGGCAAGAGACAGGCAGACGAGAGGAGGAAGCAGCATTTATTTATTTAATTTAGTTGTTCATCTTGGTTATTTCCCTTCGGCCTTGATCTTGAACTTGGGTCCTTCGGATGTGTGAACTAAGTCCATTGGTCATATTCACTTGGCCACCAGGGTGCACCAAAAAATCCACCATGATGGATTTCATTGTTAAGAATGAGATTATTTTCTTTTGTGGATCAAACAGAATTATATCATATTTTTTTACTGCATTCAGTGAATGGATATAAAACTTCTAGGAACATAATACATATCTTTCTATTTTTAAAAACAAACATTCCTATATTACTTTATTGAATAACCTACAAAGTGCTGTTTTCTTTATGTAGAGCTAAAAATTATTACGTTGTTACTATTTATATATTTTCTTAATTGTTAAATATTTTGAAAACACTAGTAAATTCTTGATTTCAAATTATTTGCTGTTTGCAATTTCTCTGTAAAGATATGTATTTTTGTGTGCACGTATGTGCTCATGAACACATACCGAGATTTTTCTGAAGTCAAATATGAAATGTACTGTATTTGAGGAATCAGTACATATTTCAATAAGAAATTTCAGTGTTTGAAAGTTAGATATAAGACTTCATGGTGAAATTTTTGACTTTCTAGTTTAAATGTATATGTTATTTAAATACCTGTATCCTAAGATTGAGGTCAGAGTTAATTTAGGGAAGGTAAGTCTAGGAAAATAGTTGGACTCATTTAATTAAAATATATATATATATATATATATATTTTTTTTTTTTCCTTTTAGGTAGATCTTACTCTTTTTTATTAGGTAACATAATGAACAATTAACTTATACTTTGTTTTGTATACTCTTATACTTTTCCTAATCAAAATAAAAGTTCTGGAAATATATGACACAGAACAGGGTTTAATAGACATAACATTAATTTGGTTAGGAGGAGTTCTAAAGGTAATTGCCCCAACAAAATCTTTTTGGAGGATATTATTTACTGATTCTCAGACTTGTGTGAAAGGGTAGTATAACATATTCTCTACTAAATGGACACAGTTTAACAAAAAGCTAATAAATGTCAGTTATTTTAATTTTTAAAAAATCACCCGTTTTATTGTAGAGTAAATCATTAGGTCTCTGAAAATACTAACAGAAATTAAGATTTGAAAATCAATATTTATGCAGTATAATAGGTATATAAAGTCTAACTAGATATACTTTTAATAATACTTACTTAAGACTGGGCTGAGTTTCTGGCAGGCTATGTTATTATTGAGGACATACTTAATAACTGCTATTAGAAAATCCTGCTGCCTGTGAACTATTCCTCACCATATCTCATTTATGGCTATCTGTTCAATTAAAAACTGGAGAAAGCTAATCAAGCATTTTTCCCTAATAAAACAAACAACTTGGTTCAGACTGCATTTCTCCTTCTGAACAATTTACTGTCCTTCCAAAAGCTGTGAATGGATCTTTAAACTTCAAATAGAGTTTATGCCAGAAGGTCGATCTTCATTGATTTAACTTGGCCGTCAGATGGTCCTCTTATTTAACCACTAGACTTCCTAAATTAAACAAGATAGGGCTTAAACATTCTGTGAACTATCTGTAATGTGTATTTTTAAGTGAAATAAAGTCTGTAGTATGTTACAGGGAATAATCAATTTGATCTGTGTTTTAGCTTCCCTAATTGGATCTAATCAGGAAATATTTGTTTTTCAGGCAGCTTTCAATCCACACTCAGTATGACTCCTCCTACTCTGAACTAAAACAGAATTTAAAAATCTGTATTTTTCCCGAAGAGTGAGCTTGTTGTCAAAGACAATCTAAAAAGTGTAGCATTGTAGCCATATTTATTTCTCTGAATATCATTTTGTTGCCCTCATATCTTTCTTCATGCTCAACATCAAGTAGTATTTAATGTAAGAATGGCCTTGCTTACATATCTAGTTTGCTTTTTCTATAATAAACATAGGAATGATGCTTTAGGAATTACATCTGGCTTGCATAGTTGCATTGAAATGTGTTGACGAGAACCCTTTGTGGATTTCATGATAATTTATCATTTTGTCATTGCTGCTGGAATTCACTGTTACCCTGGGATCTGCATAAGTGCTCTGCTTCTTCTATTGTCATTGCTTATAAGTTTACTTAAAATAATATTTGTTACTTCACAATCTGTATCTCAGAACAGGGATTTCATAGTCAGTCCTGGATATTAAGACTTGAGTGTGCCATTTCTGTGTGTCTGTTCAAATAGTGACTCAAAGAGACAGTCTGGAAACTGGAGAGGTCAATTGGTTTGGAAAATGATGAAATTTTCCACCCTGACTCATTTAGATCATAATCAAAATCTCCTTTTCCATGTAGTTGGAGCTTCAGCAGAGCCAGAAGAGAATGTGCCAAGTCCCCAGTGCTGCATGGTATCTACGGAACGCAAATCTTTTATAGTTGAAAGTTTTTCTCTAGAAATTGGGGTGGTATTTGAAATTTCCACAGCACAGAAATCACTAGAAACATGTTGTTCAAAGTGTTAAAAAAAAAAACCTTTCAGCATGTTTATGAAAGTATGGTCAAGGTTTTATTCTCCCTAGGGATGAAATGGTTCCTCCATCTTGCAGTACTAGCAATTCCAGATTATTTATATGACACCACTTAGAAGAAGCAGACGATAAATTCTGAACCTGAGAATTCAGAAGATGAGTATATTTGGAAGTTCTTGGAGCAGAAAATGAAAATGGGGAAAGGAAGGTTGAGTCTTTTAAAGATGATTTGCAATATATCTTTTGATTTTCCTTTTCACTCTTAATAAGACTAGGTTCCTGCAAGCTTGTTAATAGTTGTGTGAAACTGAGAGAGCACCTGCATCTGAAAATCCACACAACATAGTTTTAGGAGGAGCTGAATGCAAAATACTCTATTGAATGTGATATAAATTAGAAAACAGCACAATCATTAAATCAGAAGAGAAGAGCAAAGAAAGACAGAGAAGGAAGGGCAGTGAATGGTGGCTGTTGAAGTGGAAATCAGTAGCCTACTAGTGCTCAATATATTTCTTCTGAGTTTTATTCAAATGAACCTTGATTTTGTCTCCCCAAGGGCTGGAAATGTATCCATATTTTTCTGACCTTCACTGGTTGAGTCAATTTTAGAAGTAATGCCTCTACCCTATGCAACTATTGATAAAAAATCACCTGGGCCTCAGAGAAAACCCTGGGGCAGAAAGCTGAGTGGTCATCAGTGAGACATCATGCAGGCACAAAAATAGGACGCAGTCTGTGTGCAAGGAAGTTCCAGTCTGGCTATAAATGAAGTTCAGGTTGGCTCGAGGGATCTAGAAACACATGAAAGTGTTGCATTGGAGTTTTGTGGGGGTCGGGGCACAATGAAAGTAATGACAAGATTACTCTCCGGAAAAAGTTTGTTTTAATATGGATTTCTTTGAGATTATGAGTTTTTCCATTATTCCCTATGAAGAAAAGCTATACTCTAAATGTTACTTTATCTTCTTAGTTTCCTTTTTAAATTGCACTTTTTGTAAGCTTTAGAGTATATTCCCTTTATTGTCATCATTACCCTTGATTGTTTGACATGAATTCTTCCGTAGGGATTGCTTCAGTGAGTGCAAATTTGTCTTCTCCCTCCGGAAGTTCACAAGAATTTGATCATACACTGGTCTGCTGAACACTACCTCTCTGTTACTACTGCAAAGCTTTAATCTTACATTTTCAATAATATCATAATTCTATTAGTCATTCACTGCTTCATTAAAAAGTGCCCCCTGATCAGAACAGCTTAAACCTACAAACATCATCTCAGAATTCCGGTAGGTCAAAAATGTGGGTGTGGCTTGGGTTCACACATCTGGCTCAGGACTTTACAGTTGTTTTTCATGGCTGTGACTCATCCAAGGGCTCCATGGAGAACTGTCTGCTCCCAAGCTGTTGGCAGACCTGGGCCCCTTCCTTGGATTCAATCATATGACAGTCATACAAAATGGTAGCTGGGTCTGCTATGAGATGGAACAGGGAGCAAGAGCATGTGTAAGCGAGCAGAAACCATCATTGCTGTACCTAGTCTCAGACAACAGTCCATCATAATCGTAAACAGACTAATTAAAAACTCCAGCCCATACTTACTTGGAGGAAATAACATAGAAGTATGACTACAAGGAAGAAGAGATCATTGGGGGCCATGCTAGAGAATGCCTTTAGTAGAAATTTTGAAATAATGTTCAAATTTTAATTTATTAGGTCACAATTTTGTCACTTTTTCTTGAAGTTTGTATGTTTTATCTAAGTATGCATTGATGCTTCCTGAATAATCTTTTTAAATACTTTAATATCTATGAGCAGTAAAGGATTTTGTAGTTAGATGTCTATCATATATCTACTTTTATGTCTATGTCTTTCTCTATATACATATATGTATACACATTTGTACCATTAATATATCTTTATTGTTGATAATAGTTTGGCTAAGTTAAAACCATATTTTCTTGAAAAGTTTCCATCTTTTGTCCTGGAAGGATAGTCTGATGTTCATCTACCTGAAATGTTTTTAGATATTTGTCTTTTTTTCTGATCACTTAAAATAGTTTAATTATCTCTAAGATAATGTACTTTCTTTGCGATATGTTCCAGGTTTTTCATTTACTATCTAGCTCAGTTCTACCTCCACAAATTATCTTTAAAACTATGGAAGAATCTAGAGGTGTTTCTATTTCATTTTTATGAAGAAACTTCAGCTCTAGAGCTTTATTATATATTCGAAGTTCTTTTTAAATATATTTCTGTTTTCACAAAAAAAAACATTTTAGCTTATTTTAGATATGCACATGAAATCCAGGAAAACACACCTTCTCATTTTAATTCTGCACCCAGTTATTTTTTGACTTAGAGAATGATTCTGTTACAATGAGTCAACCTTTGATACTGGTTTTAGGCAGGTGAAAATTAAACTGTATTTACGATCTTTGCTAACACATTTTACTGCACACAGAAAAGGTTTCTCTTTTATATTTTATTTTTGGATGTGAGGTAATTGCAATTTCTTTATTTTTTCTTTTCTTAAAAGTAAAACTGAAATACCTATTCACCATTAAAAATCAATATGTAAACTACTGAGGATAATTATAAGGTGGGGAATGGAAAACAGTGCAATTATAGTACTTTAATGAGAAGAATGCTAGAATTCAGATGAGAAATATCCTAATTTTGGAAGGCTCTATGAAATTTGCTCGATCCCTTCCAGACAATTTTACTAGGTCCTTCTTGTAAAGCAGCCACAGTGTTCTTTCCCCCTGTGTCTCCCACTTTGAGCCACTGCCATCCTCAAATGCAGATCATTCGTATGCCAGTTATTTAAATAAATATTATTTTTATCTAATTGTTTTCTATTCCACATTAAAAAAAAATCTAAGTGTTATATTCAGATATTTGTCTATAGTTAGAGACCTTAGATTCTCAAGAGATTTTTTAAGGATATCTTCAAAGTCACTAGATCACATCAAAACAGGTTTTAAAATGATAGTTCTAAATTGCTTGTTTTATCTTTTCAGAATCGGCCCTCTATAAGATTTTATGAGCACTAAAAACAGGTAACCTAATATGTTGTATAAAGTGAAATTTGTGAATACTTCCTCTGCCTGCATTTGGGGATGGGTGAGCTTTAACATGTTTGCTGAACTTGAAAGTAGCAAGCAAGTTGTCCTATTAGAAATGTTCCTTTGCTTATGTGTATGTTTTTCTTAAAATTTAGCTATAGACATTTACTTTTCCCTCAAGCAAAAGCTACCTTACCTAAGAGTTACTAAAGACTACTAAACACAAAAGTCATAAATATGTTTGGACAGCACTGAAAAATTCTAGACTGCATAAATAAAAGATGATATGGATAGAAAATCACTTAGAAAAACCTACAAAATGATATCTCTTGGTATTACATGCATACACACAGGTGCATATGAGTCATCAAAATAGGACTGATATGCAGACTAGTACCTATGAGCCACACCAAGAATGTCCAGGTTCTCCAAGTAGTCTAATGGCCTGACCAGACCATCACTCATTGAACTATGCATCTTTCTGAGTATGCAGATGGCTAAGGTTGAGTGTAGAGATTCCAGCCCCTCATTCATATTAGAGTAGAGGCATCTGTAGGTTCAGCCCATGGAGCATATGAGCTGAGAGTGAATGGTTACACGGTTGCTGAGGAAGGGAGAGACTGACCACTGCACAGGTGCCCGGTCTGTCACTCTCTCCACCATCTTGCTCCTTGTGGCCATTTTACTTGTGGAAAGAAATAAGGGAATATCTAGCTCAGTGGTGATTGCATGCAGTTCCTCTAGACATGTGCTTGCTACATGTCAACACCCAGAATCCGTATTCTTGTTTTACCCCTAAGATATTATTTGTCATTCAGTAATTGGAATTTTATCATATGATTTTGTTTTTGTTAATCATTGATGTTTATGACATCTTGTGTTCAGAAGGCTACATTCATTTCTGAATATAGACATTGGATCTCAAACTACATTTCACAGCACACCCTCCACCAGAGTCCCAGTGCCCTTCACCACCTCCTTTCCCCCTCTTTCCATCCCTCCCCCTCCCACTCCCCTGATGTCCCCCCGATTTCTTGAATTCACATTATTTGCAGCTTTCATGTTTTGCCAAGAGCTAGCAGGGAAAGAAATTCTAAAAATTATACTTAGCTGTGATCATCTCAGCAAAGTGGATACCAAAGTACATACTCAGTAAAACAGCACTAAGACTTTTACCATCACAAGTACTCTACTCGGGTTTTGTCTCCAGCTAGCTAGGAGTTATGTGTCTTCACCACAAACTAGCGCCCAACCTCCTGAAACAGAACAAAACAAAAATATGTCATGTGACTTTCTACACTAGAAACGGCTTAGCTTATTTTATTTGAAACATCTCATTCTTGTTCATATCACCATTTTAACACATCTCAGATAGAGAACCAGTATCTAATAATGGTATTAAATAAGCTCCTGCACATATAAGTCATAAATGTGACAGAAAAAATTGTGAACGTTAACTCCTTACCTGAAGATAAGAAGAGTACAAAGTAAATGAGAAAATGACCTTAAAGCAAGTCAATGTAAAAAAAAAAATATTTTATTTGAGTTGAAGAGACAAAGAGTTGTGTTGAAGGACAAAGAAAATGGTAAGCCAGAAATTATTTGAGGAGGTAATGGACTGAAAAACAAGAGGCCATGAACTGAGGTAAAGCTAAGCAGGGATAGTACACCAAGGGAGTTCATGAAAAATGTCCTCGAGCAGAGGGTGACTAGTGTGTGGAACAACAAAGCAATTAGAAGCAAGGAAGATCATTATGAAATCTGTCCATTGCTCTCCACATGGATGAATATAACTGGACAGCAGAGTGTTTAGTCCTCACATTTTCATTTGCAAGCACAAAGACATAAAGATGAGACACTGAGTACACACTTCAAGTGAGTGATTGAGTTCACCTTACAATAAGAGGAAAAGGGAGTTCTATATGTAGAGAATAGTGATTATGGATTATTAAAGTAACACTGTGATCAATAACAACATGAATTTCAAAGTAATACTTTAATATTCCATAATTACGAGTAGTAGAGGTTGACAGCTGTGGAAAGTGGCATAAGGAAAATGGCTGGACTCCGGTATGGCAGGATTCTTCCTGAGTCATATAATCTCAACATTCATTTTCAGTCAATTAAATGAAGATTTGACCATAGTAAAATGATTACTCCATGCTTTATTTTTAATTTTTTAAGAGAGAAAAGAAGGAAGGAAGGGATGAAGAGGAAGAAGAAACATTTTTATTTATTTATTTTGACTTCCCTCTGACCCTGACTTGTAAACTCATGTCCTTGGATTTACATGTTTCACACTCCAGCTGTCTTTGCCACTGAAGCCAGAAAAGTATACCCTCTATACTTTATGTTAAAGTAGCATATTAACTTTATGATAAAAATTTTAAGTAAGAATCTTAAGGAGGCCAAGTGTAAGAGAAATTTTATAGGAGTGGTCCAATCTGACTTCTGAAAGGTTCTTGAGCACCCATGGAGAGGAGAATGAGTATGTGAGGCATAATTGAGAGACAGTATTAGAGTGTCAGAATGATAGAAATCACACAATTCTGCTTAAGATTGCCTTTGAAAGAAACTTTCTAATTTTCTAAAGTTCTAAAATTCTCACAAAGACACTGAAGTCTTTTCATAAGAGTGACTTACCCTGATCCCTGTAATCTTGGGAATAAGGTGATAAAAAGTTGGTTAAGTCATTTGGAAAAGGCTATCGCTTCTACTTGTTCCTAGGGTGATGTGAATCTCAGAATAACATGTAAAATACAGAAATGCATTCAATGTGACATGTCGGTGTGGCACGTCAAACTCCTCTTCCAGACACAAGTGTGTCATGGGCCTGTCTAGGTCAACTGGCTAGGTGCTCGAGATAAATGCCAGCGTTCTGTAAAAGTCACTCCAAGTCTTGGTTCTGCTTATCAGGTTGATTGGAAAGACAGTTTCCCCAAGCTCTGAAAAAAATTTAAGAATGATAAAAAATTATTATGAAGGAATTGTGTAAGAATCACCAACAACATAGTAGAAATAGAATAGTTGAAATGGAGAAAGGGGGATGGTCCCAAGGAAATACCCTGAGAGGACTGAGAGAAAATAGCGTCTCATCCAAAAAAAAAAACAAAATCTTTATTTAGTTGTTAATTTTGTTTTTTCACCTAGTCCCAGATCTCAAAGCTGGGTCCTTGGGCTGAACATGGTCGGAATGGCAGCGCCTTATCCACTTGAGCCACGGGGGCACACCCGTGTCATCTTAGCTTTAACGCTAAGTAAGAACTCCGGGTAATATACCATAGACATATAGGAAAGACCCCTGAATAATTGGCTGCCACTCCTCTAGTAAAAGGCTTCTTCAAAAATTATTTAGGTAATGTATAGGTATTTATATAACTACAATGACAGGGGAAACAAAAGTAAAAATAAACAAAAGAAACTACATCAAACTGAAAAGCTTCTGCACCAAAAAAAGAAACTATCATCAAAACTAAAAGACATCTTACTGAACAGAAGATAATTGCACACCATTCATCTAAAAACAAGTTAATATACAAAATACATAACTCAAAACAACAAATGTAAGTAAAAAGTGAAGAAAAGATGATGCAATGCTACTGCAATGAAATTTAAAAATAAAGACATGATTTGAATCGAAAGTTCTCCAAAGGAGACAGAACTCCGACAGAACCACTAGAAGTCATCATCCTCTGTTGCTGTCAGGAAACTGCAAATGACAGCAACGGTGAGATACCACTGTACACCTGTGAGAATCGGTATTATCCGAAAGACTAGAAATCTGTGTTGGAAAGGATGCAAATAGCAGGGAACCATGTATGCTGCTGATGGGAGTATAAATTGGTGCAGCTGTTACAGAAAACAGCATGGAGATTCTTCAAAAAATTAACAATAGAAAGTCCATCTTATCTAGTTACCCTACTTCTGGGTATTTACTCCCAAGCACAAACACACTAGTTTGAAGAGATGTAAGTACCTAGGTTTATTGCAGCATTATTTATAATAGGAGCCCAAGATCAACAGTTCTATCAAACTAGTTTCCCCTCAAACTAGTTTTCCATGCTAATTATTTGGCCCTAAGTGAAATATCTGCTTTTTAAAAAAAATCAAGATTTAGTCTTTCTTGACAATAAAATTTCTTTCCCTGTAATAGCTACTGAGACATGTCTGCCTTTCTGTGGCCATTAATTTTATGTGAACCAACTCTCTTCATCTCTATAAATCATTAAATCTTCCCTATTATATTTTAACTTTTAAGTTAGTGTTTTCCATAAAAATATTCTTGTATAAGATAAAGTAGATTCATAGTTTTAATTTGACAACTGCTTTCTTTTTGTTTTGTTGTGCCTGTTTTTTTTTCCATTGATTCAATCTTAAAACTCTTGCAAAATGTCTTTCAAATACAGTATTTTACCTGTAAGGAACAATTAGTGTTTTTTCAAATTTCACAGACAAATCCCAGATCTCAAATTTTTACTCCCATTGGCAATATTTTCCACTCAAAACGTGTCAAGCAATTTTCAGTACATCCAAATATCTCAGTTGCTAAGCAACTGCTAATGAATTTTCCACCAAAAAGGTTTCAGACCAGGCCTCTGAGATATCAAATACTCACACAATCCTTGATGCCTTTGCAAATGTCCCTCTACTGTAGCATGAAAAAGTTGCTGCAAATAATAAAAAAGTAACTACAGTTTATAGTATAATGTTGAAGAAAAAAGCAAATAAAAATCTTTTTAGTTTTCTGTTCTTGAGCCATCATCTCTTTTATGACTTTTTTCTAAGACCATATGGAAAACTTAACATCCACAAACAAAGATTTACATTATTTTCTTCATAAAATAAAGGTGATGATACTTTAAATGTAAATATAGGGCCTTTTACAGAATAGATATGTCATTATTCACAGAAAGAAAAGCAAATTTTCTTAGAAGTGAAGATATTTCCATTTTCTAATGTTATCTGGCACTACAGATAAGTATTTTCTTAGATAATAACCAATTATATTTTCTTATTAAATGTTGATTTTTACACAGATGGCTTAAGTTCTTTTTAATGAGAAATAAATTTATATTTAGGAGGGTTATTATTAATACATAAGATTTTGAACATCATATTTTAATTGTAATATGATTGTATACATTGTAAATTTTAAAAATATAAAAATCTGAGAACTATTAAAATAATTAATATTGCTTGCTACAAGGGCATCATATAGACCTTTACATTGATAAGATAAATCAGTATAATATGTAACTATTAAACTAGTATTTGTGCTGAAACTAATCAATTTATGTTGGTGACAAAATAAAAAATGTGATCACAATAACAAAACTACAATGTTCTTCGGAATAAATGTAAAAATATGCAAAAGGTGTCTGTGGGGGAATTCTAAAACATGAATGCTCTTAATTTGAGAACAAATAAATAGAAATATTTCTTGGTTATTGATTGGATGTTGTCAATTCTCTCTATATAAAATTTTAAAGGACTCTTTAAAGGGATTTCTTGTGACACTCGGCAAGTTGCTGGTCAAGAATTCTAGTAGTAAGACAGTGTCATATAAGTACAGGAATTCTGAATAAATTCTCTTCTATGTTCAGTATAGTCAGCCATTCTGCATCTCCACCCGAACTGTGGAGTCTTTGAAGGTAGGAACTGCCATGCATCTCTCTTCCCAACATCAATGCAGGCTCTGCAGTTTGATCACACTAAAGATGAATTAGCACACAGGTTAAACACCTAGGTAAATTAAAGATGATAGTGGTCAGGCAGGGAAACTAGGAAAAGCAGCCTTCCTTTTTCTTCATGAAAAACAGTAAGCTGATTTTTTTCCCCTTTCCTATAACTATGCTCTCATTTCAAGCATTCTCTTTCTAAAGAAAAGGTTAAATGCATTTTGCAAGTGGCTCTAGCAATATATACTTCAATCTCAATCTTATTTTCATTGGCCATGAAGGAACATCTGTGTTCATACATATTCATGTATATATTTGGTTTTCTACTCTTCTAGTTGTCTTATGAAGATAGTTTATGAAATAAGCTATAATTATATCCACTTTCAGTTCTGTCTCTGTCTGTCTGTCTGTCTCTCTCTCTCTCTCTCTCTCTCTCTCTCTCTCTCTCTCTCTCTCTCTCTCTCTCTCTCTCTCTCTCTCACATCTATACTTTCTTTCCCTCCTAAATCTTGTTGGACCAGAAAAAAAAAAGTACTGCCAAGAGGATCTGAGTGGAAGTAAAGTGTGTCATCTCCAGTCAAGGCTGATAAACAAATGCCTTTCCATTGTCTGCATCTAGGCTTAATGTCAAGAATTCAATGGTGTGTACCTACCCCAATGTCCTTGAAGGGAAGAAACATTCAGTGAAAGGTGCTTAGGTTTCTGAAGACATATGGGAACCCAATTACATTCCAATTGACATTAAAATCAGCTTTATCAAACTGAGATCTGAGACATAATCTAGGAGTGGATACTCTCTGAGGGAAACACTTATCCTGGCACAAAATGGAATGTTGTAAGTATGAGCAAGTTATGTAGACTGTTGATTCTCTACCCCTTTCTTTTGCAAGGAAGAACATGAAGATGAGTCCTTCAGTGACTTTACAAGGGCAAAATCACAGATCCCTTTATTTCCAGCAGAAAATAATAGCATATAATAGTTATGGAAATGGACAAAGAGATTGTAAGTGTTTAACTTTTTGTCTCACCTCTTCAAGTAATTCTATTTTATTACCCCACCTTCACAGGCTTATATTTTAATAGACTTTAATTTTAAGAGCAGTCTTTGGTCATAATGACACATTTTGGTAGTTCTTCAGACTTACTGTTTTCTTCTCTTCTCTTTTTATTTAAAGCATTAGTGATTTTATTCCTTCCTTTCACAAGTTGACATAATGGTACTTTAAAGTTGTTTTTACTACACTTATCCCTACTGTGGAAAGGAGCAGATAATGATCTCTCAAGAATAAATATTCTGGTGCACCCTGGTGGCCTAAGGATAAGGTTGCCAGATGTAGTCCACATATATCCCAAGGGTCGGTCCACAGGACCCAGGGCCAGGGAGAATAACCAAGATGAATAAATAAAATAAATAAATAAATAAAGTGCTTCTTCCTTCTCTCCCTTCCTGCCTGCCTGCCTTCTTGCTTCATTCCTGCCTGTATCTTCCCTTAAAAAATGAATAAATATTCTAAAATATTAGATTCTTTCTATTTCTTTCTATGGTTAATATACATGTGTGTGTATATATTCCTCTGCAACATTATTGCATGATATTGTTTGAAATAATATGAAAGTTGTACAAGCATCTGTGATCAGAGTTAAAAGGAAAATGCCAATATTCTTGTTGATATATGTAAATGTTTTCTGCAAAACAGGTTATGCTTGAGGAGCCTTTATTTTATAAGAGTAAAGTAGTGAAATACCAACAAATTAGATTTATTTGACCTCAACAAAGGCAATTGTGACATAAACAATGGTGGATAAAGAATATTCTTAGAAGATAGTTATGAGTATGTAAATGTTCCCGGAATAAAGATAAAGTGAATATCAATTGAAAAAAATCAGGAGTAAATCAGTGGTGATACTTTTCTATGATCAACAAATATCAATAAGAGTTTAGAAATACTGTTAGTAACAGTAGTTTAAAATGTTTTTTTTTCTAATTATATGTATAGTATAGGTAGAAATACCTTTAAAAAGAAGTAACTGAAAATTTGTAAAATGCTCGCATATTTTTCTCCTAGTCATCTACCCACAGATTCACATTTCCATTAGTCCTTCCCTTCTCCTTAGATCTGTTACATTTTGCACCTTAAAAATTACATTTCATGCTCCTTAGAAGTCAAACTCATGCTTGAAATTTCTTCAGATAACTGAAAAGCTTATAGTCTCTTAATTACCTGTGCTTCTGAACTCTGATCATCTGTTAGCAATATTGCCTGTGATATCTGCTGTGCTAGTCCAACCTTTTATTCAGTCTCCTGAATACTCACTCTCTCTCATTCTCTCCCTCTTCTTCCAAATTAATTTCCAGCCATTCTTATTGTTGCATACATTTGCTTAAAGCAGTACATTTCTGTATTGCTTTATTTTCATTGAACATGTATCTTTCAATTATAAATTCCTATTTATCTTTTTCTGTGCTTAATAAAATCAAAAAAATTAATTTAAATCTCAATTTTAAAACTTTGGGATTTATGTCATCTTTTTAGTTATTGTGTTCTATGTACAAGTCATATGGTCAACTGACATGTTTTATATGATTTCAATGCAATGAAATGTGTTGATTTGCTTTATTTGTTTTATAAGATCTGTATTTGTTTGAAGAGAATATGGATTCTTGAGTGGTATGCTGGGCAATTAAAGAAGTGTTAGAAGTTGAGCAGAGTAAGTGAGGAAGACCAGGGAGTTAACACATTGCTAGAAGGCGTATCTGCTTTTATGACTGTGGGGTTTGTTCTCTGCAAGTTAGAAGCACTTGGAGGTTTTTGAAAAAAGAGTGACATGATCTGACTTAGATTTAAATGGACTAATGGTGTTTATTGTTTCTTATGGAAAATTAAAGGGAGGAAAAGAGATGGAAGCACAGCTACTGCATAGGTGTGTATCATGTAATCCGGATGAGCATCATTGTTTTATTTGATTTAGATGAGTTTACGAAGGAGGTGACAAAAGATGACTAAAATGACAAATACTTAAGTGTATGCAATATAAGATTGTAGAGGAATCTGTTGTACTATATGAAGAAGATAAAGGAGTCAAGAACTGCTAGTTTTTGTTTTTGGTTTATTTTTTGACCTGAAGGTAATGTCTTGTCAATAAGTGAAAGACAGTAAGTTAGTATGAGAGAGAAAAATCAGTAACCTTCAAGTGGATACATCAGGTTTGAAATATCTGTTAGATATTCAATTGGTAATAAAAGTCTAATGTTAGAGGAAAGGCTTTGGAGCTTTAAGTTTTGGAAGACATCAATAATGCCATGGATTCTATGTGATAATAAAGTTGTGAAGGTAGAGGAGAATAGAAAAAGTTCAAAGACGGAAGTGAGAGGAAATCCAAGATGGCGTAGTAGTAGAGACACAAGGATGGAGAGCAGATGAATACAGGGAGGTGGGGGGTCTGTGGCAGGAGTGTGAGATCTTGGAACCCAGCTAATAAAAGTCTTCAAGGAAGAGGGAATCATCAAGGAAAGTTAAAAAGCAGTTGCAACATAAAAATCTAGTGCATGTTCATTCAAATTCCTAAGACAGAATCTGACAAAATGTGTAACATTACCCAATGAGTTGCTGGACATTTTCTGCTTTTACAGCAGCAAGTCACCCCACTCTGTCTTGATCACGGTGGTCACAGGAATCCACAGTACACCAGTTCCCATCAGCCACCTGAGTCAGCCAACCTGAGTCAGAGTCAGAGAGAGATCAGTTCCTCAGGCAACTCTCTGAAAAGCCAGATCTCTCTCTCCCTCTCCGTCTCCCTCTGTCTCTTCCCCTTCCCCCACCCCCTCCCTCTCTCTCTCTCCATGTGTAGCTTCTCACCATTGTGCTAACCATGCTGCTTATAGCAATTCACACTTGTCCTTGTTTCTTTTCAGCAACTGCCAAGCAAATCATGTTGGTTCTGTGAGTTCTTTAAAAGAGGTGCAACAGACAGAAACCCACACCTTGGGCAGCCTTTCACAAAGCTGGAATGTTGGAAATATATACCACTCTTTCGTTTGCCCCAAGAGAGAAGCCGGGACTTTCAATCCTGGCATTGAACTGTGCTGAGTGGGATATAGTAAAATTGCTTTTCTTTTCTATTTAAAAGTAATTTTAGGTTTGTGTTTGTTGGAGTACTGTAACTTAACTGAATTCTGGATTTTTCATAAAGGTACCTTGGTCCATCTATAGATGCTGTATCAGTTTATCTTGTGTGGGAATGAATGGTAAGATTTTCTGTTCCATAATCTTGCTGATGTCACTCACAAATTACAGATTCAAAAGGAGAAGGTGTGTTGATTGGATTATAAAACTCTTGCCTATCAAAGAAACAAAACTAAATTTCAAAATTAACATTTTACCTTATATAGGAAATTTAAACTTGAATATATTTGAGATGACATGTAATTTAAAGAAATGTGATGAATGTTAACTATTCCAATTACATAAAATCTCTTTATCCGAGACTGATAAATGAGCATAGTATGAAACTTAATGGGAGGGACAATTTTGTACAATCTAGTATGACTCATGAGAAGCACAGCAATGTCCTTGCCACAGTAGTTCACAGGATAGATACAATTCCCAATGTATTTGTAACACTTAAGCTATATTTACCTAAGTTGTCAATGAAAAGCATAGCATCTCAAAATTAAAACTTAATAAACCATAAAATATGTAGTCACCAAAATAAGACTATTAAATATAGGGCCAACTTTTATGGATTATAAGATATTGACATATTTCATCAATGAAGCACTTATGAAGACTTTAGTTAACAGGAAATTGAAAATATAATTTGTAAATATTATTATGCCCTAATGAGTTTGAATTTCCAAATATTATGATTAAAATTTTAAATTTCTGTTATTTTTGCTCAATAATTTTAACTCAAATCATTTAATGTAATAACTTCATGTTCACAACATTGTTATCATTGATATGCATGAATCCATTATAATTGTGGTGAGCACACCTTTCTTGTTTTTCTCCAGCTACAGGTGTAGGAATGAAGTGATACATTTTAGATTGATCCAGGATTATGTACATGGAATTTAATGAAAGCGAAGGGGAGAAAACAGTGCTTGAAAATGGCCCTTACTGCAGAGGGATGCAGGGGAAGGGAAACAGTGGGAAGTGGTTTTATGAAGAGCCAGGTGAAAAATAAGGGAAAGATTTCTGTAACAGAGGTGCAGGATTAAAGGATTTCACTGATAAGTGGTAGAATTTATTATGCATTTAATGAGTTAAAGTGACACACTTTTAATAGCTGACAGTCTTGTGAGTTAGAAGTCTAGGCACAGTTCATCCTGATTCTTTGTTTAGGGTCTTAACAAGGCTGCAGTGAAGGTATCATCAGCCAGACTGTGTGATCTGCAGTCTCTATATAGGGCAAGTCTACTTCCAATCTTCACTCAGGTTGTTGGAAGAGTTCAGACTTCTTACTGGATTCCAACTTCAGTTCCCAGCGGTCATCCACACTTTCTTGCTCTGTAACACTCTATCATCAGTTCATATCATCAAGGCTGTTTGATTTTCTCAGGATAGTAGGAAAAATATTTCCCTACATCCAGATAAGGCAGATTCTTATAATCATAGCACTGACATTTTATCATCTTGTTACATACTATAATAATATGTAGTATATAACCTTGTTATATACTATATTATGCTAATGTGTTATATACTAATCAAGACAGCGGTATTCTATGCCTCTCTATATTCTATTCATTAGAATCAAGTCATATGTCCTCCTGTGGTGGATGTCATGTGTAATTCATTGGTATTTCCACCACAGGCCACCTCTTTGTTTTACTTCTCTAGTCCTTTGGCTTCCATCCTGATACCTTCCATCCTGATACCTGCTTTTGCCAGTAGAATAACAGCAATGTAATTCAATCAGAGACTTGAAAAGTACATGCACTTGAGGGCTTGCTTTCTCTAGGAATTAAACTGCTATTGGAAGAAACCAAGCTGGTGGACTAGATAGTGAGGAAACTCCACACAAGGAGAGAGGCCACTCTAGACTTTGGCTCAACCACTTGTGTGTCGATGACTACCAACACCTGAGTATCCCAGTAGGGAGCAGCTGAGCTGCCCAGAACACCTGCTTGCTTCTTTGCATCTTCGCATAGATGGTGTCTGAGTCCTCTATATTCCTTTTAAAAGATGATCAAAGGTAAAAAGAAAAAAATTCCCTAAAGCTATGGATAAATTGTAAAATAATACATATAAAATTGATTGTTGGCTGACTAATATAATTGAATTTCAGACTTCTTCAGATTCTGATAAAGAGTCATTCAGTCAACAAACATTTTTGGTGAGTCTACCAAGAGCCAGATAGGTTTTAGGCACCAGGAAATAGCAGTAAGCTGGATCTGCCAAATTCTTGCTTTGGTGAAACTTGCATTCTATGGAAAGATGGAAAAAAGGTGGAATTTTTTTAGTGTTACCCTTCCAGTTATGTATTTTAATTGATTTCTGTAGTTAGGTATCAGTGTTGATACCTGTGATGGGTGCAATTGTGCCCTTTTTCAAAAGACACATTAAAATTCTCCTATGGTACCTTAGAGGGTGATATTATCAGGAAATAGGAATCTTGCAGATGCACTAGAATATTTTAATACATTTATGTGACTATATGACTATGCCTTCTTTAAGTAGTTATATAGTTATTCAGTGAAGTCAGTGTGCCTTTGTGTGCTCTTTGTGGGAAGAGTTTCATTAGAAATTCAATTTAGATACATAGTTTCTATTTCTTCTTTTGTCAGTTTAAAACTTTTGCTATTTAAAGTAGTTTTTCCATTTCCTCTAATTTGTTGAAACTGCTATTATAAAACTGTTCATAGTTTTCCCTTATTGTGACTTTAATGATCAGCAGATGTTTAGTAACATCTTCCTCTCTCTCTTGCTGTTGCTATTATCCTTTTTAAAATTAATTTCCCCATTGTTGTTTTTCATTTTTACCTTTCTGTATAAATAGCATTTAATTTATCGATTCTACTTTTTCTCTTTTATATTGCTATATAATAATTCCCTTATTTAGCATTTTATACTGTGTGCTTTGAGCTTAGTTTTCTCTTGCTTATTTATCTCTTAAAATCAAAATTTACAAAACAACATTTTGAGACTGCTTTCTAATGTAAGCATTGGTTCTATTAATTTTCTTCTAAACATTGATTTAGTTACATTCTATGAATTTTGGTAAGTTGTGTATTAGTCTCATTTAATTTAAATATTACAAATTTATTGAATGGTTTCTTCTTTTGGTCATGTGTTATTTAAAGTTACTTATAATCATTTGTTTTTTACATATAAATTGTTGTTTATTTCTAATTTAATTCAATTTGGTCAAATCATTACTCTAAATGATTTTAATATATTTAAATATATAGACCTGTCTCCATAGTATATTTTATATCTATGAATGGCATGTGTAAACAGTCAATGTGCATTTGAAAATTCATAATCACAACACTCATTTGAGTTCCCACACTGACTTATTATTTTCTAATATCCATTTTTTCGGTTTACTCACCAAACATTCGCGCATACCATTTTGTATCCTCCCTCCTCTTCTCAAATTTCTAAACCTTCTCATCTATTTTTCCACAGAAAATGACCTTACTTCTCACTGTATGGAGAAAATAGATGACCAGACAGGAGGACTCTCACTTTCGGATGCCAAATATAGAAACCTATTTTCCTTTGCACCTGATAACATAGCAGAGTTTTTCTTCTTATCAAAGACTAATCCCTTTGCCCAGGAACTTGTATCTCTCTTTCATAAGCCTTACCTCAAAGTGTATTCCTTATCTCCCATATATTTTAAGCCTATGCCTTTCAAATAGTTTTTTTCCACTTGTTATTAAACTTACTGCAACTAAGGTAGAAGGAACAGAACAACTCAATCCCTTTCTTAACCTTTCATCTTCCTGTGGTAACCTCCAGAGCTTTCTCTCACTCACAGCAAAACTCCTTAGACATTTTTCTTAGTCTCATTTCCTCACCTCTGTTCACTTCTGTTCCAAACAGCCATTTTACTATTTCCCATTAATATAGCGATAGTTACGCTGATAACGTAACTAGAACCACTACCTTTTCATTAACACATGGCATGTATTTCTCCCAAGTGAGAAAGGGCAATCTCAGAGATGACTGTAAAGAACCATGCAACGTACATGCAACCATAATGCTACAAGGAACAGCATAATTGTAACAGACTTTTCAGTCTCTGCTGAGATCACCATTGCAATGTCCCCCATCCACTCATTAGCCGCATTCTATGAATTTGGGCGTGCTGTGTTTTTTTCATTTTCATTTAAGAGAAAAAGTTCTAATGTGCTGCAATTTTTTCCTTTCTAACCATATGCTTTGTGAAGTTATATATGTTAAGTAATCAGTATTTGGTTATTGTTTGTTTAAATATCATTTTGTTATTTATTCCTAATTTAATTCAGAATTCCTCAAGGGGTTGAGCAGGAATTTCCATGATTCTTTCTGCATCACAAAGTTAATGAAAATATACTGTGGATTCAAGATCTTACAGAAAAATAACTACATGTACTCAATAGAATGAGAGTATACAGTTTTGGTTATCTGCTGTTATTTTACTAATATCTATATTATGATAGGCACAGAAGAGGGTCTTTTACATCCTTCCTAACCTGTCTCTAACCCAAGGGACCTGTTTTTTTTAACAATGAGAAACATTCGTAGAATGTCTTGTCGTTCTGTCCCCTGTACTCCTTCAATACCGTTATCTCTCATAGTGATGCCAATACTGGCAAGCACCCAGTAGGAAACTGTTCTCTTCTTAGAGGGTTCTAATTAGACAAATTAAAAAGGCAATATCTTAAGGAGTATATCTGCAAATAAATCTCATTTGAGAAGCTATTATGTAACAGTTTTGTTACATCCTTTGTGGGACCAGTTCTTATCTGTTCCTCTCGGGACATAGGAGCGTATAACCGCTGTGACTTGAAGCATTCACAGTAGAAAAAGAAGTTTCAGATATGGCAGAAACTTGAGCAGATTTGGAAAATCATCACGAGAATAGCTATCCATATTAAAATGTCTATAGGCAAAAACTGGTGAAGATTAATTTCTTGTTTTTTTTTAATTCATTAACCTTGGGATCTACCAATAAATATATATATATAATAAATATATTAAATATAAATATATCAATATATTAAATATATTAAAATGCAATTCTGGTGCATGTTATGCAGATTGAAAAGTAACAATATTGTAATATAAACATGAGAAATTTTCAAAAATAGAGTGTCAAGTAAAAAAGTCAAACTAGTACAAATCGGAATATGTAGGGGACTGTGTTATGTAAGGAGGAGTGCCAAGAAGAATAATAACATAACAGTGTAAGCCAGAAACAGAAAGTAAAATACAAGAAACCACAGAAAAAAACTGGTAACAGGTAACAGGTATACAGCAAGAGCTACAATTTGCTGTAAGTGGGAATTGTGAGTCTTCAATTTTTTTGTACCTGAGGCAAAAAAAATTAGGTGGACTTAAATTGTAATTGGGCTCAATGAATGAGAAAGGCAAACTGACAAAGAAAGTTTATGTAAAGGATGAGTTATGCAGAAAAAATTTTGAACAGACTAGAGATGTACATTAATTCATATTTTAAATGATGACTTTGGCTATTGTGTAGACTGGATGTGAAAGGGACAAAAGAGATTGGTCTGGCTCTATCACAATAGTCTTGATGGAGATGAAAGTGTAGAGATGAAGCAATAAGATATCAAACTGGATTAATAGGTTGGGGAAGTGGAGGTACATGTAGAAGTAAATGACTGGATTCAGGTTACATTTTGGAGTTAAATCACAAAGCTTCCTGATGCACCTTATTGGAGATGGATGAGGATTTGGAGACTAGAAGAATTGAGCATTAACTCCCAATGAAGTTTAGTGGAAATGAAGATGTGTGAAAATTTGGGGAAGAATAGAGGAGTGAAATGTTGAATTCCAAGTGGACTGGATGGTGATGCTATATGGATGATAAATTTGATAAAGATATGATGAACCAAGAAAAATTCAGAATTATTTCCGTACTTTCTTTCCTTCTCCTCCTCTTCCTCCTTCTAATTCTCCTTCATTGTCTTCCTCCTCCTCCTCCTGTTCCTCTCAAGACACTTCTCAATGGAGATGGGGAGGTGATCTCAGGTGATAAGGAAACAGACTTTTGTGTGTATAATGGAAAAAAACAAAATAGACGGATGTGCTATCTTATTCATCATTTAAAAATTTAGTTTGGATAAACATATGGATGCATGTAACAAGTGCAAAATCATATCAATGTATTAGCAACAATTTTAGTTATTTAAATTGCCTGCTTATTGTTGATCATGCTATCCAAATGTACCAAAAAATGTTGGACCCACTCTGGCAAGATGAAAATTAAAGACTGAATTTCACAGGTCTGAGTTTCTATGGCAGAAGTGGAGACAAGTATTAAGTGACTATGTTAGAAATACATAGACCCTGAAATATGTGAATCAGTCACACATAAATAGAATGTCATTGTTAGTTAAGAGACTCAAAGACAAACCTACTAACAGGACAGTGTTAAAATCGAGTATTCATTTCTGATTAAACAAGAAAAGATCTTATTTTTATAAATTAAAAGCTTTTTTCTCAACTTGCTGAAAATTATCCACCAGAAATTGCTGTAAACAAAATACTTAATGATGAAATCTTAGACTAAATTCCATTAAAGTCAAGAATAATTATGATACCCACTATCACTATAATTATCCACCACAGTACTAACACACTAGAATAAATCATCCTTCTCATCAACAAAACTCATGCAGACAACAGAATAAAGAGAATTCATCACACGGACACAGTCTGAGAACATTTAAGTGAAACAAATACAGATAACTTCCTAAGTAGATGGAATGGAATGGAGAGGCTGTCTGATTAATGGTGGGAATACTTAAAACATGTATAGTACTTGCTAAACATAGATCTTGTTTTCTCTGTAAACATGTTGACACTTTTAAATCTCTTACTAGCCTTACAATATTGGCACAGTTATTAGCTCTATTTTGTAGATTAGGAAACTAAAATATAGACATTTCAATTGTCCAAGATCAACTTACTAGCAAAAATGCAAACCAAGGCTCAAAACTTTTAACCACTAAACTTTCTTATTGCCTTAATGTATTTGCTTTGATACATACTCCAATCATTAGCAACTCTTCCTACCTTAAACATGCCATGCTTTATTTTTTTTACTACACTAAATAAGTTGTATGATTACCATAATGTACATGAAAGAAATTTTTTTAAATATCTCTTACAGTTTTAGTGTATACATTTAAAAGTATCAATTGAATCATCAATCAATTAAGAATATGTTGGAAACAATCTCTGGCAGGTAGATTGCAGGACTCTTGTTTTTATAGACTTCCACATCACCTCCATTAGTTTATAGAACTTCTTATTTTCCTTATTAAACTAGAGCAAATGGCCAGACTCAAGGAAATCTGTATACTCTATCTAGGATCATTTATATTAGTTAAAACTTTAGACTAGTCAATTACTTGGGAGCAACAGTGCCTTGAATGTCATGCTGCTTCTAACAGCCTTCATCAATGTGTACAGATTGGAAAATATTCATTGTTAAATATGGATGGAATATTCATGCCCATATTAAGCATTGCTAATAATAAATTATATCTTGAAGCTCAATTGTATTAATAGTTGAGATTGAGTTTCTCATAAGGGTATTTTCTAGCTACATATAATTTTAAATAAGTCATCATGTCTTTAACACAGTGTTAATGATTTTCTTGATATTAAATATTTTAAGTAAACAACAGAGATCTACCATGCTATTCACAAGGTATTTCTAAAATAGTGATGAGAAATAAGAAAATGCACCTGAGATCACAAATATTACTTTGTTAATTATGAAAATTACTCTCTATTTCCCTAAGTTTGATTCCCCCAGACATTACACATATCAGTGATAATATATACTATTCGTATTTTTCTGTCTGGCTTATTTCACTTTGTTCGATAACCTCTACATTGATTTATGTGTGTGTAAATATATATATGTAAAAATTATTGCTACATGTATTGCTATTTATATTATATTATATTTTATATTAATATATGTTATATAATAAATATATGCTAATATAAATACATTACTATTTTAATATTATAATATATTAAAGTGATATTGTTATAATTACATACATTATATATATAATTTTCTTTTTCTACTCATTTGTCTATGGACACTTAGGTTTGTTCTCATATCCTGACAATTGTAATTAAGGATGCAATGAAAATGGAATACATATACCATTATGAGATAATTTTGTTTCCTTTGACTATATGCCTAGAAGTGAGATTGGTAAATCTTATGATAGATCTATTTTCAGTTTCTTGAAAAATCTCCATACCACTTTCCACAGTGACTACACCAATTCACATCCCCACCAACACTATACAAGTGTTCCCATCTTACTATCTCCTCACAGCATTGCTATCTCTTATCTTCTTTACAGTAGTCATCCTAATAGGTATGAGGCGATACCTAATTATAGTTCTGATTTGCATTTCCCTGATGGGTTCTGCTAAATATATTTTCTTGTCCCTGTTGGCCATTTGTATGTCTTTTGGAGAAAAATATATATGTAAATCTTCTGTCCATTTTTTAAGGTGTTTTTCTTGAGTTGTGCAAGTTGCTTTTATATTTTGGATATCAACCTCTTATTAAATTTGTGGTTTGAAAATATTTTCTTTCACTCTATAGGTTGCTTTTCATTTTGTTGATGATTTCCTTTGTGGAGCAGAAGCTTTTAAGCTGATGTAGTTTTCATTGTTTGTTTTTGTTTTTTGTATGTTTGGTTTTTATGTCTTATTCAAAAAACTCTTTGCCAAACCCCAAATCAAGCAACTTACTCCTATGCATTTTTCTAAGAGTTTTTTGATTTTAGTTCTTGTGTTCAAATCTTTAATATTGTGAGTTATTTTTGTGTGTGATGGAACATAGGGGTCCAGTTTCATTCTTTTGATACGGATATCTGGTTTTCTCAACAACTTTTTTTTAACCTTTTTCCTGTTTAGGGGGAAAAAAAAAAAGCACAGCTCATTGCCAGCTTTCGTTTAATTTTTCATAAACATGCTTTTGAGTCTGAAGCTAATCTGACTGGTTTTCAATACGAAAATAAAACATAAAAACTGTTCTTGGATTTATTTCTAAACAGAATTTGTGTCTAATCCCAATGTAATTGAAATATATGTGATGATCAGTATTTAGTTATTCTTGGCAAACAGAACATGGATTGGGACTCATCATTGTATATTCTTGCCAACATTGTCAAAGGTTAATTGATCATATATCGATGGATTTGTTTCTAGGTTTTCTACTATTTTTATCTATGTATACTTTTTGTTGAAAATACCATATTATTTTAATTACAATAGAATTGTAATACTGTTTTAAATCAGGTCATATGCTGTCTCCATGTTCTTCTTTTTCAGGATTATTTTGGCTATTCAGGATCTTTTGTGACTGTGTATCAATTCATAGTTTTCTATTTCTCTGAAAAATGCCATTAAATTTTTATAAAGGATGAGTTGAACTTGTTGATTGCTTTGGTGCTTTGGGTAGTACACATATTTTGTCATTATCAATTCTTCCAATCCATGAACATTGAATACCTTTTCACTTATTTGTGTCTTCTTCATTGTACTTCATCAGCGTCATACAGTTTTCAGTATACATATATTTTACACTCTTAATAAAATTTCTATGTATTTTATTCTTCTTGATGCTATTGTAAATGGGATTTCTTTCTTAATTCATCTTTTTAATTGTTCTTAGCATTCAGAAAGACAACTGATATTTGATTTTGTATCCTATAACTTTACTGAATTTTGTTATTAAACAGGTTTTAGTAGAGTCTTTAGGGCTTTCTATATATATCACCTGAAAGAAACTTTCAAGTATCAAAAGAAAAGCAACTTGTTACAATAAGGGAAACTTCATAAGACTATCAGGATTTTTCAACAGAAAACTTTCAGGTCAGTGGAAGTGGAATAAAGTATTCAAAGTGCTAAAAGAAAAGCAAAACTGCTGTCTAAGAATACTCAACCTGTGAAAGCTGTCCCTCAGAAGTGGAGGGAAAACACATTTCCCAGAAAAACAATAGTTGAAAGAGTTTATCAGAACCTTACAAGAGATTTAGAAGAAATGTTTAAAAGAAGTCCTTTAAACTGAAATAAAAGGATGCTAATTAAAAACATGGAAACATGAAAGGGTGAAACTCACTCGTAAAGCTCCATACATAGTTAATTTCAGAATGTTCTGACATTATAGTGTTTGTGGATAATTAGGTAGAACTCTTATATAAAGGGTTAAATAAAAAAACCAATTAAAATAACTGCAATGGTAATTTATTAATGGCACATGATATAAAAACAATGGAAACTGTGTCATCAAACATTTATAATGTATGTGGAAAATGTAAAAACAGAGTTGTATATGTATTTAAGTTAGTTTTATCAGATATGATCTGTTTTAAATACCTGTAGGATGTTTTATGTAAGCTATATGGTAACTGCAAAGTAAAAACCTGTAATAGATATTCAGAAGACAAAGGAAATAAAAGGATGCCACGGAAGAAAAACTTCAAATCACAAGAAAAAAAACAAAAGAAGTGAAATAAACATTGTTAACTATGAAACAAAAGAAATTAACAAAATGGAAATAATATGATACATCTACAAATAATTGCCTTGCCTGTAAATGAACTAAATTCTCCAATTAAAAGACATAGAATGTCTGAATGAATAAAAACATAAGACCCAAATATGCTATTATAGGCTCCTTCAACTTTAAACACACACAGACTGAAAGTGAAGGGATGGAAAAATATTATATCATAATTTAATCAATCAAGTGAAGAGATATCCAAAAGATAAATTTTATTTTAATATAAAAGAATTATAGCATGTATTCTTAATTACCTGTTCCTAATAAAGGCCATTTTATACACATTTCAAGGATAATGATATATACCATAAAATATAAAAATGATATTAATAATTTTATTAGCACTATTATGTGCTGACTCTATAGCATGTATATATTTATATGTGTGTATATATATTTGTGTTTATATATGTATATATATATGTATGTGTTTGTATATATATGTATGTAGTAGTATCTTGAAAATAACTGGTTTCACCGCCTGCCCTCTTCCAGTGCCTTCTACATATCTGCAAGAAAAATCTTAAAACCTTATCAGGAATTACTACTCTCTTGTTTAAAAATCTTGAAGAACTATCCATTGCTTTTAGAATTCAACCCACTACTTAAGTGCCTACATGATTTTCCTGATCTTTCCTTTTCAATCTCTGTGACTCATATGCATCTATGTGCCCTGTTCTATATAGTCAGGCCATGCAGGGCAGAGGGTGAGGGAGTCTCATACATGAATGACAGTACACAAATGAAAGTAAAAGTGGATGACATCATAAATGGATCCTTCACATCAACAAGTGGCACTAGATTACATAAGAATTCCACAATCATCTATTTTGTACCAGTTGGATTCTCAGTAAGCTTAGTCTATCACTCAGGCTCAGATTCTTCTATGATTTTCTTTTAATATCTTAGTAAACTGGAGAATTATTGTAGTAATATTGCTGTACTTGCTTCAGTGTTTTTAAGATGAGGAAATTCACCATCAAAAAGGGTAAACACCTAGGTCACAGAATAAAGTAATCACAATTGAAAATGAAATCTGAATTTGAAGTCTATACCCTTTATACTATATCACAATGGTAATCCCATGTCTTATTCACAGCAATAGAGCTAGTGTTAATATCTAATACTCTTTGCAGTCTACTGCATTTAATTTATAAATGGGTATACCACTTGAATGTAAATTTTATAAAACTTTTTTATATTCTTCGGTAAGGGTCAAATTAATTGATCAATATTTGGCAGTGATTCATTGAGCTACTATTTGAACCAGAGCTCAGTGAGACTTCCATAACATTATCAGAAAGACTCCATAGTTCATACATGATTCACTTTTACTTAGTCTGCTTTTCACAAAAATTATCTAAAATCATTTTCATAAAATTAAAAACTGACATTTCTAATTATTTGATGGTTACTAATTTACAATATCAGCATACAAATGTGAAATTGAACTATATTTGGAGAAATGACACCACTCTGAAATAAATGAGTTCAGGTGAGTAATTACTTTCTATCTATAAACCTGCAAAATTTGAATGTATCATCTGCCTGTTCCAGCAATGGAAAAAAAAGGAGATCTCTGTGGATTATTAATTATAACTCTTGATACCTAATTTCAAACTTTCGCTAGAGTATATATTAAGTTCATTATAAATTGCACCCTCAAACAATGACTTTTTTCAGGAAATACGGTTAGTGTAAGATCTATTTGTAAGGATATTCCAACTTGGTACACCCTGGTGGAGTAGTGCTTTGGTCTCCTGCCTCTGGCCAACACAGTGTACACACATACCAAGGACCTGGGTTCACGTCTGAGGTCTGTGAGAACAACCACGATATATAGCTAAATAAAATAAATAAAATACATCCTCTTTTCTCTTTCTGCCTGCTTGCACGTCATTCCTGCAAACTTTCTTTGAAAAAAAAATAAATAAAGAGCTCTCCTACCTGTATATAAATCTGTGATTAAATTATTTTTTAAATTCTATAGTTAGATCCTGAGTTCAAAATTTCTATACAGATACCTGGTAAGTCAGCGAGGCTGATTTCAAATCCTTTTCATAATCCATGACATAACAATATTTTATTCAACATCACATATACAACAGTAACGCCCAAATTCCTTTGCCTAGTGACATGGTAGCCATCATAATGGTCTAGCATTTTCCATCAGTAGCCTCATAGCTCTCATATGTACTTCACTTGATAGCATCATATCCCCTTGTCCTT
This sequence comes from Solenodon paradoxus, assembly GCA_004363575.1. Taxonomy (NCBI): domain Eukaryota; kingdom Metazoa; phylum Chordata; class Mammalia; order Eulipotyphla; family Solenodontidae; genus Solenodon; species Solenodon paradoxus. The sequence goes on from RJWH01000903.1 coordinate 433,432, forward strand.
GATTTAATCCACCGTTTCTTTGTTCATCATGGCCCTGGACATAGAAAATTCACTGTTAATATGGCCAGTAAGAGGCCTCATTGAGTGAATGACCTGGAAGCAAAATGAAGTCATTAAGCACTACAAAAGTGGAAAATCCATGTTGGTAATTACTGGCCAGTCAGGTAGGTCCCATTCTACCAGCTACTTCTTGAAGAACACAAAGTGATGGAAATGGTTAAAGATCTGCTTTTATTGAAAGCAATGAAACAGACACAAATTTGAGAAGGGTCTATATCAAATGTGAAGAAACATCTGATGACCTAGATTGAAGATCAGACACAGAAATGTATCCCTCTCAGCACCATGACAATTATGACCTAAGCACAAAGTTAGTGATATTGAAAGAAAGGACAGACTGGACCTGACTACGATTTTGAATCTACCGCTGGCTCTAGTTGGTTTAAATGATTCAAAATTAATTATTCATCACGTCATGTAAAAGTGAAAGATGACATAAAGCCAGCTGAAAAATTTTGGAAACTAGATAAGCTGATTGTGGAGGAAAAATACTTGTCAGAACAAATCTTCAATATGGATAAAATCATTCTATCCTGCAAACATTGTTTGAAAGGACTTTCATTCACAAGGAGGCCAAGGCAATGCAAGGTATCAGGGTTTTCAAGGACATTACAACAGTAATGATACAAACTACAAATTAAAGCCCTTGTGATCTGGCACAGGGAATATCCTTCAAGCCTTCAAGAACATCAAAAAGCACACATGGCCAGTGTATTACAGGAGCCTGAAAAGCCATGGAGGATCCAACTCCACTTCTAATAAGCCTCCTGATTGCTTATGTCAGTAAATGGAGAAGGCCTCTGAAGAATAACACACTTTCCAAGGTTTTGTTTGTTGTCCATAATGCTCTTGGGTATCCTCTTTTTATTGGTGGTCTTCACTGAGTATTAAAGTGGTATTTCTCCCTCCCATTACCAGGTCTTTGAGCCAATCAATGGATTGTGGGATTGTAGCAGCTTTTGAGGCCTATGATTGAGGACACTTTGCCCAGGCTCTTGCTGCCAAGGAGCAAGATGCTAGCGCAATTTGAAAAGGATTTTACATCTATAACCACATCAGGAAGCTTCTTGGATATGAGGTGATATTACCAAGGAGTGTAAGAGTGGCAACTGTAAGAAGACACTCAAGAAGTTAACCTATTACCTTGAAAGTTTCTTTGAAGATCCTTTCCTTTGCCAAGGATGAGGAGGTTGGAAAAGCCAACTATACACTCTATGACATTCACACAATGATGAAATTGCCTAGGAGTGCATTTCTCAAGATGAATCTGTGTTGTGACAGGTGACTGTATTTTAGGTAGAAAATATTTTCATGCACTTCCTGTACATTATCTTCACAAAGTTGATTATAGAAAACCATACTTCCAGAACTTATTCAGAGAAGTCTTATGTAGTTCTACGAAAATGTCTGGAGAGGTGGGAGCTAGTATCAAAGTTGAGAGATACCTAGCTTGGCGAATCCTCCTCCTGGTGAACACTGACTTCTGCTTCCACATGAGTTTTCAAGGCCATATCTTCTAGAGTATGGCACAGTGATATTTGAGGAGCCTGGCTTCTAGTTCTATATAACCCACCTTGGGTCAGATCTAGATGTGTGTCACTCCTAGCATAGAGTTCCACCTTAAAAACTAAATCAAAACAGGATTCTATGTAGTTTTTCTTTCTAGTTTTTCCAAGATAACCTTTACTGAGTGATTACTGTTATTTCTGAAGAAGACTAAATATTTTAGCATCACTATTTCAAATTGATACTTTCAATAGTTGTATTGCAAAAGTACTATGATTATTCTCATTTGCAGAGAGAAAAAAAAACAAGGTCAAGGAGTTTTGTAACCCGATAGGACTTGTAATGTGTGTAAGCTTAACCATTAAACATACTCTCTTCTAGGAGGTAGATATTTTTTTTCTGACAGATTTATGTTCCTTATTCACTGTCATATTTCACCTGAATTAAATTATACACGAGCCTCTAAGAGCTGTAATTTTAACATTCAATGATTTTAATGTTTTTTAAATATAAAATGTTCAGAACTAGTGAACTAAGTTATTTATAGTTGAGACTATAAAGCTTTAAACATATAGAGTGTTCATCTTATACAGCAATTAGGTAGGTTGAAATGAAAATGCATCAGTTCTTCATAAAAGGTTAGGAACATGACACCCATGTACCAGTTTAACTAAAACGCAGCTGATAAGCTCTTTAAATATGAAGTGTATATTCCATGATAAAGTGTCAATAAAACCAAAAATGAATGAATGCCATGTATAAGAGTCAGCTTAATTAGAAAATGATCCCCCGAGTACAACCTGGCATATAGTGAAATTGGTGATTTCAACATTTAAACATTAATACAAAGCCAGGAGACCAGGAAGAGAGTGTTTTATTCTGATAATTAGAGAATAGCAATGTTCTCAGGCAGTGGAAGTATTTGAGGTCAGACTTGCTTTGTGTTCAAGCCATCTCCAAAACACCATGTACAAAGTAATATGAAGTACATTTCTGAAGACTTTTTTGTTTACAGTTTATCAAAACCTCATAAACCTGAATGTTAGCATTTGACAGGTATTTTTCTTTTTGTCCTAGAAATATTATTCTTATATCAAGCTGAATCTGTATCCAGAAAAGAACAATTGCGAGAACTGATCATTTTTTTGTATTTGAAAGTGCTTTTTAAATGTTGATGCAGTATATCATGTACAATTTCATTGACAATTTAAAGTAAGTATATAAACATATATGCATGGAAACCATATTTGTAGATATTCTACATATTCTATGAATGTGTGGTCAAATATTGTAAATAACACCAATTTTTAAAAAAATATGAAATTAGTATGTTTGTTTTCTGTATGAATGTACCCCTGTAATATTTATAGCTATCATATAAAGAATATTGTTGGGGCAGGAGTATGCCCTTGTGGCTCAGGGAGCTGAAACACTGTTTCACAGAGAAGGCTCATGTAAAAAACCAAAATTAACAGCCAAATAAAGAGGTTTCTTTAAAAAAATTATGTCTCGTTCCTCTCCTCTTCATTTCAGTGTTATTTACCCTTACCTATAGATATTCTTCCTTAATTTTACTAATCTATGGTTAACTCTTAATTATATCTCATTAGTACATGATTTCAAACCTTCCATCTCGATTTTTAGCACCTCGCTCATAACTAGAAGACTTGATCTAATACAATTGGAAAACCTGAAAGATCCAAGGTGATTTTTTTCATATATTATGTTCTATAGTTATCTTATCAAAGGACTAAACACTTGAGGATTTAATCTCACACCAACTACAAAAATCAGCTAGAAATGGATCAAATACAACTATAAGATAAATGATAAAACTACTAGTAGAAAACACAGGGGAATATTTTCTTGACATTGATCTGGGACACCATGTTTCGATACATACAAAAAACATGAGCAATAAAGCAAAAACAGACTTGGGACTGCATTAAGCTTTTTCACAGCAAGGGAAACATCAACAGTGAAAAGTAAATGACATGTAGAAAAATATTTGCAAAGCATGTGTCTGATAAAGAGTTAATATTCGAAATATATAGAGAACTCATTCAACTCAATAGCATAACTTATAATTCAGCTTAAAAATGGACATAGGACCTGAATAGACATTTCTTAATAGAACACATACAAGTAACAGATATGAAAATATGATCAATATCACTAATCCAAGGATAATTCAAATAAAAACCATAATGGTATGCCATCTGACTTTTATCAGAAAGATAAATGATAATTTTGACGAAGTTGTTCAGAAAAAGACAGCCCCTGCACACTCTTGGTGGTAATTTAAATTGGTATAGCCATTACTGAAGAACTGTATGATAGTTCCTCTAGAAATTTTACATAGAAGGACCATGACATCCCCCAATTCAACTTCTGGTATGTATCCAAAGACAGTGAAATCTGTGTCAAAAATACATATGCATTTCCATGTCATTACTGCATTGCCCCCAATATTGAGGACATTGTAACAACCTAAGTATTCATCAACAGATAAATGAATAAAAGAAGTGCAGTATGCCATTACAATGAAATATTAGTCAGACATAAAAAGAAAAAAATCCTGCCATTGGCAACAACATGGGTGAATCTGGGTGACATTATGCTCAATGAAATAAGCCAAACACAGAAAAATAATTAGTGCATGATGTCATTTACATGTGGAATCTCAAGTTGTCACACTCATAGAAGAGAGTGGAATGGTAGCTGTCAGAGGCGGGAAAACGGGACTTTGAGCTAAAGGGACTTTGAACTAAGAGTTTGAGTTTGGCTGGATGAATAGTTCTGAACATCTGATTTACAGCAATGAGACAATTGCTAGTAATTCTACATTTTCCCCTGAAAATTTGGTAAACTGTTGAATATATGAAGTAATGGATATTGTAATTGATTTTGGTGATTATCATTTCACAATGCATATAAATATCAAAACCTCACACTGTACATCTTAACTATAAATAATTTCTGCTTTCAACTCTACCTGAATAAAGATGTAAAACAGCCTCAAACCCACAGGAACCAGTTCCAAGATCTGAGTTAGTCTTTGTACATGCAAGGAAGTTTTTTATATGAATGCCTTAAAAAATGTGTGACTTAGATGTAATTGATTTAGAAATAAGAAAAAAAATCCAAATTTCATATTGTGTTAGTTTATTAAGAATGATTCATTCAAATAATTATTTTAACATATCTGAACCAATTTTTGTCATGTTTCCCAATCTATGCCCTTGTTTTAGTATGACTGCCAACATGCTTTGCCTAATTTTAAAGAAGTATATATCTAGTCCCTCTCCTACTTTCTCCCTCTCACCATAGTTTGTCCTGAGACACATAAATGTACTGGTTTGCTACGTGTTATTTGAAGAGTACGTGCAACATTAAAAAAATTAATAGTTAGCCAAACTTGAGTTTAGGTGATTGTTAAAGTCATTCACAACATTTTGTGATGTTTTATTCATTGATGCAGAAGACACTAACAGCTAATCTTCTTGAAATAAGTTTACTGAAGTCAAATACCAAAAATATTATCATCTCCCATGGCATCTTAAGCTTGAGATGGAAATGTATATTATTATTTCTAAAATAAAGCCTATGGAAAACATTTTCTACAATAGTCCTGTTTTCCTGCCTTAGTTACCTCTCAGTTACTAGAGTGGCAAGTGAGAACATCACACTTGTCCCCAGTCACTTTCCCTGGCATTACTTCTGGCCATGGTAGGGGGCCATTGCTTCTCCCCAGTGAGTTTGAGGGACCTGCATTACTGTAGTAACAGAACTGGGTTTGCTCTCACCATCTGTATGAGACCTGTTCTACTTACAATGAAAGTATGAGTTGCTTACTCATCTCTAAGTAAACTCGACCTCACAATAGAAATATAAACTTACTGTGTTCTAACACTATTTCATCAATAACAACTGTGCAAATCTCATTCAATTGATTTATATAGTGGTTAGAACAGCTCCTGTTAAATTCCTTCAACTGTCTGCATTCTTGGATCCATGTCATATATAGCCAACTCCAGTGGATGGAGAGCTGTAAACTGGGGAACAATATGACATGACTTCCAGGTGCAGAGACAGGTTCTGAAATTTGGCTGGGAAAAGTGGCTCAGCAAGTAGGCACTTTTATAAATCTGTCCTCAAAAAAGATTAATGTTAGGTTGTCTGATGTTTCCATATCCAGCAGCTCTTCTGAGGAGCTTAGGAAAGAACACCATGTGTATCCACATGGCAAAAGAAAGGCACTGGAACAAAGGGTGTGAATGCTTGCTCCATAAGAAGGACTGTGGTTGATTTGCCCAACATTTTATTTCAGTTTTCATTACACCATTTTGACACTTAGGAGGTCTTCTATACATGTGAAATAAAGAAATCAACAAAAAAATGAATAGAACATTGTGTAATCATCCTGAGGCAAAGAGGCAAGAAAATTGGTAGAAAATTAATATTTAGTATAATTAGAGATTCAAGACTTGACATGTTTACATTTAAATAAAAATAATTTTTGTGAGTCCAGTTACTTTTATTTTGAAAAGCTAAGTGTATCTCAATGGTTTTGTAAGAGATAAATCCATGTATATTTCTGAAATGCACGGATTGTGAACTCTTCCAGGGGTTCAAAACTGGAGAAAATCTTCAAGGCTATAAGATCTGTATGACAAAATTGTAATTAAAATAAATTATACATGCGAACTTCTTTGAGGCTTCTGGGTTAGGGAGTCAGATGCTTCTCTGTGCCGGGTCCCAAGCTTCCTGAGGACAGAGCTCCTTTGTGGAAGCAAGCCCTGTTGGTTTTCTGTCTTCAGCTGGGCCCACACCCTCTAACGGCCTTCTTAATAAACTAGTTCTTGAGTAATTAAGAGGACAACATAAGGTGTATGTGATGCATAGACACGTATATATGTGTGAACACATATTTACATTTCTATAAATGTATAATATGTGTCTCAAAATCCAGAGAAAAGTAACTCTCCCTTTCAGGCATTGGAAAGATCCTGTTTTATGTAGAGATAAATAAGAGGTACCTGAGAACTTTCGATTTCAGCAGGCTTTCACAGGGCAGTTGAAGTCAAAGATAGTGTCATTTATGCTCTTTAGGCATAAAAGACCACCCGCTGTCTGTTTCTCTGGAAAAATAACTAAAAGGTCACTTTAAAGGAATAAAACTCTTTAAACATCCCCTCCCCATGTCTGCAAATAATACTGCATAAGCCATCCTTTTAGATGCCCCATACCCTTTCAATGTTACTAATATTTGTAAAGTAGACTTCATATTGCCTGGAATTTTATTTCACTCACTGTCTCCAATTTATGTTAATAACAACATGACCAAAATGTTGAATGACCTTAATTTATTTTTAAATAAAGCAAACATTCCCTCAAAGCTGATTGTATTCAGTGTGTATGTGTATATGTTTCTCTGTGTTTTGATCAATAAAGCAAATTTTCATCTTAAAACCAGAAATAACACGATGAAAGGCAAATGCTTTCTCCTTCCCAAATTGCTAGAATATTTCTGACAAAATAGTAATTGCCGCAAGATGCTTCAACAAGTCTGCAGCAGTTATCATTACAGATTTGGTGACAGCTAATCTTTTTGACATTATTATAAATTAGAGTATAATGTGTTAAATTACTGCCAGCAGGAGGTTCAGGTCTGAAAGAACAAACGTTCAATCTTGAGTCTCAGATAATCAGAAAAGGTAAATTATTAGAGGTCAATTAGTCCATTATGTATTCGTTTCTCTGATAAGTGACACATATAAAATAGATATTTCACATTTTAAATCAAGGATTTTAAAATACAAAGACTAAACAAAATGACATAAATTGACTAACCTTTCCATTGCCTCTAATCAACTCTGACTTCTTTTCATATTTAACTGACAGCATCACAAAAATCCAATAAATATGAGAACCTTGAGATCACTGTTTCCTTTGGAAAAAGAAAAGTTAAGATTTTTGATTTGCATTTTTTGATGATATTAAAAGAGTGGTATCTTTTCTGGGGGTGGCCTAAACATTTTTCTGTTGCACTTTAAGTATAAGCAAAAAGAGCTTAAGCTCTATTTCTGTAATTGGCAAATACATTTTTTTCTGGAATTCTTGGAGCCAAGTTGCCTATCTTGTTTTTCAGTTTAGCCTCTGACCAGATACAAATATTTTGTATTTGTGAAGCCCTTGCTGAGATTTAGGGATCTGGTTTGATATAAATGTGTATTGTACTGTGTGGTACTGATTCTTCAGAGAGAGCTTCAGTAAAAGGATTATTCCCTAGTATATGTAATAGATGCTTTTACTCTAATTCCTGTGAGCATGCTTCCTTGTTACACGATGGAACTTTGGAAACATGTACATTGGGGTGGCTTGGAAATTCAAGGGCAGATTTGGGCATCAAGATCAAGAATCCAGAGTTAATGGTTGGCCTTCTATATGCCCAAAGGCAGGCCCCATCTGAAACTAGGAACAGAACAGTAAACATTTCTACCTGCATTTCTAAATATTTCTTCATCAGTAAATACATGTACTGTGTGTATGTGGTAAAATACTGTGAGACCAGTGCCTGTTATATGGTTTACATGTAGTTTTTCTCCCATTAGTAGAGCTAGGATGAGAATTCTGAGCTGATTTCACATGGCTCTTTCCCTTGGAGAACTGGCACTTGTTCCTATTTTCTCTCGCAAGCACGCTGACAGAGCAGAATCCTCCTAGTGCTTTCTGAAGCTGGAAGGCAAAATATTTCATGTGAACTCAGTTGATGTTTCCTGAAACAGCTGTTTGGGAAAAAAAGACATGGGAACTGATAAAAGTCTGTCAGGTTTTTTTGATGTCAGAAAAATCCCTTTGAGACAAAGCAAGAACTGTTCTTCCATGAATCATTGTAAAACCTGAAGTGACATTGGAAAGGACTCATTCTGACTAAAGAGTATGTCTTTCACTTTGAGTTTGTAAATATTCTTACAGTTTGAAAGGATAGGTTAAATGTCAGTTAAAAAAAGGCCTTTAATAAAACATTTTTAAATAATTTTAAATTTATTTTCAGTGTTCAAGGTTAGAGTTTATGAAGAATAAGAGATTGTCTAGTTTAATAAGACAACTCCTTGTTTTTTAACCACAGTGAAACATTTCAGTTAACTCTTTAATAGCAGTGTTTATAAAGACATTTTAGAGAAATAACGCAATGTCATATTTTCTAGTATATGTGATTGGATCATTTCTTTGAACACATAAGGGTGACTAAATATGTTCCTAATACACAACGGAAAATATTTTTTCATCCCCGTGATATCATGTTACAGGAATTGTTCACTCTAAAGTGGTTAATTTTATGTTATGTGAATTATACCTCAATTAAAAAAAGCTTATCATTAAAAATAAATTTGTGCATCCCCATGCTACCATATTATGGAAATCTACAATGCCTAGTAGCTTTTCTTCAGGGACCCCTGCATCAGTCGTGTTGTGTACAAGGATCCCATCCAGTTATTCAGAAAGGACCAGCCAAGTAATCATCTTCCACAACTGGCTTGAACACTCTTCCAATATAGACCCTGATTTTACACCCTTCCTTTCCAAGTTTAAATAAATGGCTGACTACAAACCTCCTGATTTAATGTTCACACACATCATCCTTGAATGAATACAATTATTCAAAATTTTCATATCTATTGAATTTTACTGGATAAAGACAACAAATCCAAAATATCTATTGCTCTGGAAATATAGAGACAGCAAATTCATTTTAGAGCTTTGTGCTCCCGCAGTCCTGCTCTGCTTTGTAGTCATACTACCTCCCACTGTTTCACAGTGTAAAGCTTTTAAACTGAGGATTAATAAAATTGTAAACATGTTCACTTCCATATATCTATCATCTATCATCTGTCTGTATCTACAACTGTCTAAAACCTATCTAAATCTACAATTATCTACCTATCTTGTTATGTATCTGTGCTTCTATTGATCCATCTATCTGTTCATTCACCTAGCTACTATCATATCACTGTAACTACACACTTCCATCCATACAGGCAAGAAGGATTTCAGAGATTTTTCCTGCAGTAAAAATAAGTTGATTTTACTTACTTATTATACTACTAATTTACTTCTCATGAGTACCCTTCATGTGATAGATGTTGAACTTTGAAGAGATCATTGCTGTTACTTCGAAGCTACTGAAATTTAAATCTTACTATATAATAATAATGCAGGGGAAAGAAAATCTTTAAAATGTATTCCCTAGATTTTACTGATGTGATTTGGTATCACTGTGTGAAGAGTACATAGGTGGGGAAGAGAAGCCTGTCTGAGGCCTGATCTTGCAGTAAAAATAAAACACAGACATGAAACTGTGAAGCTGAAGATTCCCCATGTAGAAATAAGAGCCCTTGAAGGAGACATGTGTCTTCCTTCACTGGGTACTTTAAGAGATAGTACATCCCTGCTGCAGACTCTTCTAAATAAGCGAGTGCTTTTCTTTCCAATGTCTTTGGCTACAGAAATTAAAGAAGTTTTCCTAAAGGAACTAGAAAGGACTTGGGGAAGCTACCTGTACTGGTCACTTGAAGCTTTCGCTCCCCTTCCATGGCGTTTCTCTGTCAGTAACACACCCAAGTGAGAGCAACTAAGGCAAGCATACAAGTCCATCTTGTCCTCCCGTGTCTATTGATTTCATGTGCTGATCTGAGCCAATTTAATATTCTAAACCACAGGTTAAAGTCAAGGCCTTCTAACCTCCCACAGGTCAAGATAATGATCCATGTTTGATGATAGTAGATACACTACATGTATCTCAAAAATGGGCAAAAGTAGTGTCATTACTTCCGTTTGCACAGACCTAGGCCTTCATTAGTTTCATTGGATTCTGTCACCATCTGGCACACTGGTTGACAAAAGTGTGATCAGTCAATGGTTATTATTGCTTGTGGTGATTTCAAAACTTGACTAGTTAGTCATAGAAACTTGTCTAGCTTGTTTAGTTTGTTCACTTGTTGAATTAAAGTTATGGTTTGGACATGTTCTCCAAGAACTTGAATTTTATTCCTAAAACTTTTATCAGGTTAAGTTTTAAAAGAATTTAAATACAGAAGATAGTCAATATAGGCATAGATAATAGATTATGATAAAAATTTAGCAAAGTTGTGTTTTATCATCTATCAACTTAATTTTTTTATGGAAAGGTACAAGCAGGAATGAAGGTGAGTAGGTAAGCAGGTAGGAAGAGACAGGAAGAGGAAGGCCTTTATTTATTATTTAATTATTTAATTATTCACATTGTTATACCTGGCCCTAGGTGGTTCAAGACATCGGGATGTATGTGGGACTGCTTCCAAGTGTACTACACCACTAGACCACCAGGGCACACCGTCAACTTAATTTTGTTTATTTATTTTTTCATTTTTAAAAATAATTTTATTGAAATAACATTGCATTATAATTATATAATTATATAATTTTCATGCATATCATTATAAATCAACTTCTGTATATTCTCCAGTAAGCTCACCACTAAAAGTCCATTTGCATCCTTCATATATAATTGACAACTTTTAGCCAATTTTCCCACTCATATTTCCTCTTCCTTTCTGGTTAACCACTATTTTTTTCATATAGACACAAAGTTTAGTTTTGATTTATTTGGTTCATCCATTTGTTTGATTTTATTAAATACTACATATGAGTGAAAATGTATGTTGTTTATCTTTCTCCATCTGACTTATTTCACCAAGTATAATTTCCTCTTGGTCTATTCATGTTCTTACAAATGGCAAAATGTCATTATTTTTATAGCTGAGTAGTATTCCATTATATATATGTGCCACATCTTTATCCATTCACCTGTCAGTGGGCACTTAATACGTTTCAACCCTTGCCTACTGTAAATAATGCTGCAGTAAGCATGGGGGTGCATATATCCCTACACATTAGTAATTTTGTGTTTTGAGGGTAAATATCCAGAAGTGAGATAATTGGATTGTATGAAATGTTGGTTTTTAATTTTTTCATGAATCTCCATGCTGATTTCCACAATGGCTGCACTAATTTACATTCCTACAATGTATAAATGTTCCCTGATTTCTACATCCTCTCTAACACTTTTTTCCCAATCTTTTGGAAAATAACTATTCTCACAGGTTGAGGTAATAGCTTATTGTTTTAACTTACATTTTCCTAATAATAAGAGATGTTGAACCTCTTTTCATGTGCCTGTTGACCATCTGTATGTTTCTTTGGAGAAATATCTATTCAGATCTAATGCCCAGTTTTAAATCAAATTGTTTGGTTTTTGTTGCTGCGTTTCTTAATATATTTTAGATATCAATCCCTTGTCAGATATATGATGTGCAAATATCTTCCCCTGTTCAATAGAGTACTCCTTAGTTTTGGTGATAATTTCACTGTGCAGAAACTTTTTAGTTTGATTCAGTTCTGTTTGTTTATTTTGGTTTTTATGTCCCTTGCCATTGGCATTGAGTCCCCAAAGACATTTCAAAGATTGATGTCAAGAAGTGTACCATATATATTTTTTCTATGTATGAATGGTTCAGATCTTACCAAGTCTTTAATAAATTTTGAACTGCTTGTGTATGTTATTAGATAATGATCTAATTTCAACTTTTTGCATCTGACTATTTTCCTGGCACCATTTATTGAAGATGTACTTGCCTCATTGTATGTTCAGTACTCCTTGGTTGTAAATGAATTTTGTGTGTGGGTCTCTTTGAATTTAGATAAATAATTGTTCTGTTATTTCCATGGGCTTCTTTATTCAATTCTTTCCTGGGTTTGGGAAGATTTTAGCTCTTGTTTCTTTGAATAATCTCTCTATTCCTTCTTTCTCTCTTTACCTTCTGGGATACCCAATATCTTTATGTTGCCTTTTCTAATGGAGTCATATAACTCATGGTGTTTCTTCAATTTTAAAATCTTATTTCCCTCCTTTCTTCTACCTGGATTATTACTATATTTCTATCTTCGAGATCACTAATTTGGTTCTCTGTTTTGCTTTCGTTGCTTTCTATACCACTGTTATTGAATTTTTCACATCCTGTGTCTCTTTTAGTTTCTTATATAAGCCTTTAATTTCTGACTTTGCTCTTTCATCTTATTTTTGAGTTAAATAACTTGCTAGGATGAGTCTTTCTGGATATCTCTTACTCGATTTTCTGAGTTCTCTGGTTTGTCTTTGAATTGCTTTTCTGAAAATTCATGTATCTCTTTGAATTACTTTATGATTGCTATTTTAAAATTGTTGACTGTTAAAAATCTTCCATGTTTTTTTCTTTTGTTTCTGGAAAAAAGAGTTGTCCTTGTGATGTCATAATGCCATGCGGTCTCAGATGAGCCTGTATGGTTTTGTTTTTTCTTCCCATCTCAAATCTCAATCAGCAACCTAGAGCTGAGTTACTTATCTTTTACTTCCCTTTCATTTAATTTAAAACAATTTGGGGGGGGGGTTGTCTTGCACTTTCACAGATATTTAAATATTAGTTTCTGTGTTAGCTTGGTGAAAAAGAGGCATGGGGTTTGGAGGAGTCTGCTTTACTTAGATAGCACCACGGTTAATTCTCCTCTCTAGGGTTCTAGATTGTGTTAAGTTGGGGCACTTCACTGAGTAAGTGTAGATCCTGGGGAGGAGACTGTAGTCTAGATCTCTTTCTCTGCTGTCCTCTTTACGATGGTGGTTGTGATCCATGTAGAGCGCCCAGTTCTTCTGCTTTGGGCTTAGTCTGAGCCAAAGCAGAAGTGTGTGCTACCATATTGTCTCTTTTCTCCCCTCCCCAGAGTCCCTGGCTGGACTGGCAGACGTTCCATCTCCAAACCCACAGACCACAGCCTACAAGTCTTTTCCACATGTCTCCCATCACACTGATGCATGACTCTCCTTGACATCCCCCTAATATACTCTCTATTGCTCTCTCTGATGTGGGGTGATTTATCCTCCCCACTGTGCTTTGGGGTTCCCTCTGTGGTGTCCAGCTCCTGTCTAGTTGTGAATTGTTCCTCTTGGAATTGGAGCAGGTAATGTTCTCTATCAGCATCATGGTCTGAATCCTCAAATTAATTTAAAAATACTTTGCTATTCCTTTACAATAAATTATTATCAGCTAATTATTTAGGATAGTCATATGTTCATTATGGAGATTTTTATTAATTTTGATTTATTAAAGTGCATTAAAATATTTTGACTTGATTACTGACTTTTTGTTGCCCTAAATTTTTGTCCCTGAAGAGACTACTTCACTCATCTCACCCTATTTCCAGCCGTATACCAAATGGCTTCTTCTAGTGCAGAAACAATTGATTTCTGAATCAATTAAAAGATAGAAGCTTGATTGCTGCCAGAAGAGTGCTTCATTTAGGTTGCAGGTGGCATAAACCAGTATTTGATGAAACCCACATTTAAATAGGAAGGAGTAGAGTAATTGGTACTTAATTAGCATCAGGAGAAGATGAAGTTGCAAGTCTATTTTGTAGAGTATAGAATTCCTAGATTTTTTAATGAACTTTGCTACGACTTGCTTGTTTGTTTCTAAGCCAAGTACTCTGGAATAAGCTATATATATATATATATATATATATATATATATATATTTCATTTCCATTGATATTTTGTCTAATTAGCCATTTTCTAATACTGTATTTACTCCATTTATATTTCTTAGGAACAAATTACTGATTAGTTTTTAGAGGATTATCCTCTTTGTCAGAAATAATTTTGACTAGCCACATTATATTACCTGTAATTCTATTGTAGCTTCTGTACTTCAAAATTTTATTGACAAAATATACTCATTAGGATTAAGAGTAATGATTATTTTTTCTGTAGATATTATTTCTTTTACCAAACTCTCATAATTCAGCATCTTTCCCTGAAGTTTTCTTATTTAAAACACCAGGCAGCATCTCTAAATTATGACTTTTTAGTTAATATTCATTCTTTTTATACATACCTAAAACTTTCCTTCAAATGACCTCACTTAGCATCATAATGTAAGCCAAATAAAACTGTCTTTAATTATAAAAAGCATAATTTCTAATACAAAAGCAGTAAGTGTTTAATTCAGAGGGGATGAAAGAATATGCAAATCAACAAATGGAAGAATAGGAAGCTCCACCTATATAATCTCTAATTCCAAAAAGAACAATGTTTATTACTTCAGTGTCTCTCGCATTACCAAAAAGGGAGCATGATTTACATATTTCTAGTAACCTAATTATTTTCCTAACATCTTATAAAATACATAATAAAATCATAATCAATGAATAATGTTCTTATCACTGTCATAATTTATTTAACCTATCAATTAAACACAATTTAATCATTTTAAATCATTTTAAAATGCTACAATAGCTAAATCTTTATAGACTTCTTGAATAATTTTCCTAGGATAAGTTCTTAGAAGCTTAAGGTTTGAATGTTAATATATGTTCACATTTAAATCTTCTGACAAGTATTCCAAATCTTTTCTTGAGTTTATGTCATTTTACATAATATATACTGAGGCCATTTCCCTCAGCCCTTATTAGAAATTAAAATTATCCTTTAGTGTTTTAGTTTTCAAATTTGACTAATAAAATAATTTTTCTATGTGCACTAATTTGACTGTTTAGTAAACTGACCATTTTTTTCATTGTTGACTGAACATATCTATGACTTCAGGGAAAAATAATAATATATACCTTTAGCTAGTAGTCTCCATGCTTTGCCTTTTCCAGATTGTTATATAATTGTAATCATATAGTATGTACCCTTTTCAGACTGGCTTCTTTCACTTAGGAATAGGCACTTAGGTTTACTCTATATCTCTTTATAATTTGATAGCTTGTTTCTTTTTGATGCCAATAGTATTTCAGTTTCTGGGTGAACCATGATTTATATTTCCTTTCACCTATGGAAGGGTGTCTTGACAGTGCCCATGTTTTGACAACTAAGAAGACAGCTTCTGGTGGCCTAGGGGTTTAGTTCGTAGGTGTAGTCCACACACATCCCAAGGCCCGTGGTTTGAGACACAAGGCCAGAGAGGCAACCAAGAAGAAAAACTAAATAAAGTAAATCTTCCTCCTTTCTCTTTCTGCCTTCCTATTCATCGTCATTCCTACCAGCACTTGTCCTTTAAAAAAAAATCTATATGCAGGTTTTTGTGTGAACATCAGTTTTCAATTTATTTTGGTAAATATATGATTGCCAGATCACCTGGTAAGGATATATGTATTTTGTATGAAACCATCAAACTCTTCTAAGGTGACTGTACCATTTTGTATTCCCAGTACCAATGGATGAGAGCTCCAGTACTCCATATTCTCACCAGCATTTGCTGTTGTCAGAGTATATGTTGGCCATTTAATAGGTATGCGGTGCTATCACTTTTTAGTTTAAAAATATTTTGATGTTTTTAAATAATTCCTATTTAAGGAAAAATTGCTGGTTTGGGAAGAAATATTGGAACAAACTGCTTGGGTTGTGTATAATGTCACAAGTTTGATGCAATGCTAATGACCTCTCAGCAGCCATCTGAAAATAATGTAGAAACACTCTTGTCTGGCTGAAGCCACTGCAGAGGGCTGAGGTTAGAGACTGAAGAGGAAGTGGGTGGCCCCACACAAGAGAAAAATTTGAAATATTTAAGTGGAAAATCTAGGGCAGAGTTAAGAATACACAAAAAGAAGGCTACACATTGGGAAGAAAAAAGGATGAGAAAGAAATCTTTAGTAGTCACACAGAATAACAGACTTTGGAAAAAATATTGTTTAATGGGGATTATTTCTATGTATGCTGTACAAAGTGTGTGAAATAAATAAGCTCATCCAATTCCTGTACATGCCCCCAATAAAGTCTACTTTACTACAGCAATTTTAGTGAGACTAGCATACAAAACAAGGTAATTCCAGTATATTCATCAATATTGGGCTTTGTTTTGCCTGGTAAGAGTAATTTATTCATTAATCTCACATAATAGAAATTTCTGTAATTTAAAGAGTGAAAATCAAAATTTTAGGGAACCTGAGTAGACATCTAGCATCCCAGATTCTAACATATTAGAAAATCAGCCAAAAATCAGGAACAGTTCTAGAATTCTCTGTTGTCATTGTCCTTGCTGAGCAGATTTTCTCCTTGTTTGTCTCTCCTCTCTCCTCTATTCTTCTTTCCTCCCCCTCTTCTTTTCTTCCCTATTCTCTCTCTCTCTCTCTCTCTCTCTCTCTCTCTCTCTCTCTCTCTCTCTCTCTCTGTCTCTCTCTCTCTCTCTCTCTCTCTCTCTCTCTCTCTCTCTCTCTCTCTCTCTCTCTCTCTGTCTCTCTCTGTCTCTCTCTCTCTCCCTCTCTCTCTCTCTCACATGCAAATTTGTTTAGTGCATACACTTTTTAAATTTTTCTTCTTTTTTCCCCACTACCAGTTGAATCACATCCTCTTTATTTCTCATTTTGCATACTTTTGAGAGCATAAGGGTCTAATTGCATTTGCCAGTAGTTTCTCTCATGGCGAGCAGACATTTTGAACTAGATGACCTTACAATTTGTCGTC
The DNA here is from genome assembly GCA_004363575.1 of Solenodon paradoxus. Taxonomy (NCBI): domain Eukaryota; kingdom Metazoa; phylum Chordata; class Mammalia; order Eulipotyphla; family Solenodontidae; genus Solenodon; species Solenodon paradoxus. The sequence goes on from RJWH01000903.1 coordinate 450,533, forward strand.
ACATGAGAGGAGGGACAAGGATACAGAATACAGTCGACTGAACCGCTATAGAGAATCCAGGACATGACCGTTTCTTATCGGAAGTGAGGAACATGGAGTTCACGATTCCATGAATGAAGAGGAGACGCTTGCTCAGTATGGCTCTCAGCTGATAGGAAGAAGGTAATCGGTAAGGCAGAGGCATGGGTTCTTCTGGAACAATGGAGGGTTGTGCTTACTGACAGTGAGATAAACATCTTTTGGAACAAAAATCAGTCAGAATTAAAGTCCATTACAAAATATTCAGGGTCCCTTTTCTGTAACCCACACCCCATAGTGTGTACGTCACCTGACCTTCTTCATGACACCCGGGGAACAGGACCTGGCCCAGAAAACACTAAGCCACAGAGCATGGAAGGCCTGCACACTCATCACACACACTTGATAGTTTTTTTATGGGCATATCTTTGTTTCTGGGGGTTCTTTCTGAGAGGGCCAAAACCTTCCTGTAGCCTCAGGACTCACTTCAAAAAAAAACCTGAGCCTTCTTATTTGTATTAGGAAAAGAGATCTAACATTGGCAGAGGTTTGCAGGATGGGCTGACCTATTTCTTGCCACTCTTCCATATGAAGCATTGAGTCCCTTTCTCCCTCATTCCAGTGGAATGAGCCAAAGTTCTAAGATGCACTTGTTTAGTGCCCAGTGGTGGGGCACATTTCCATCTGTTTCACTCAGCATAGGTACTCATCTACTGAACTTTTTTTTTCCTGAAAACTTTCTAACTCCTAGGATACACCTTAGTGATGGCTGTGAAAATGGAAAAATCAGATGTCTAAAAGATTGGCCAGGACCTACACTCACTTCAAGGAGAGACAGCAACAAGGAGGGCAGCGTTCAAGTGGTTGTCTTGAAAAGTACTTCTTACTAGGTAGCCATTAACAAAGGATGATTCATTCACAGGACAATTTATTACCTGGTTGACCATACATTTTGGTGAACATGTTATGACTCATCCTCAAGACTTGCCTCAAATGTCAATCAACCTGTGGGGTCCTCATCCTCCTTCCTTTTCCAGAAATCTGTGTTCTTTTTGGTCTCCCATCCTTATCAACCAAACCATGAAGCACCTGAAGATTCTGAGACTGTTTTCTGCACATTAGGTTTCATGAATCTTTGCAGGAGACAAGAGACATGGGTCAGAGACACGGGACTTTATCTCTCACACCAACAGCACATCTGTCCTCCTCCTGCCCTCCTACCTCTGCTGATGTAAGGGAGAGATGATTCAAGCTGGGTCCACAGTCTCATTGAGATAAAAGGGACTAAGGGTTTTGGGCATCCATTCCTTAAATTAAGTATGGAGGTTAGGGGAAGAAAGGAAATGTTTAGGGTTTGCTGGAGTCAGATGTGTGAGTCTCCAGCCTACTGGTCCTGTCCAGGGAAGGACACCCACTCTCAGCTAATAAGGGTTTCATAGAGTCACAGTGGGGGAGGGAAGCCAGTAGGAAGGCTGTGGCTTCCACAACTGAACACATGGCAGGAATAGGTGTGTGATGTACATGCTCTTTGCCAGCCTGTACCTACGTTAAATGTCAGACTAGATTCTGGGATCTATACATCATTTGCTCTGTTTTATTATACAAGCAATTCTCTGGGAAAGGTCTGGTTTATTTGAAAAGGGAATATATGTTTCCAACCCAAAATAGTAAAATAAAAGCTCAAGTTTATTTCAAAAGAAAAATAGATTTTTTTTCAATCAAACAAAATGATCTAGTATATTTGAATAAGGGAAATAGGTGTGTATGTATGTATTTCTATGTATGCATGTATGTATATCTGTATATATTCATATAGATTTATATTTAGCAACCAAATAAAATATCTCTTTCAATATGGAATATTGAACAAATAAAAGTCAGATGAACTTGAAGTGTCTGGTTCACTAGATGGCTGACCATTTGTGTTAGTAGTTGTTCAATAACAAAATCTCTCTTTTTACAAAACTGAACCCAAAGCCAGTTTCTCAAATCTCTTGTTCAATAGAGGGCTTCAAATTCCCTGTCAGTTTGTGATATGGCCAAATTGGTCATCAATGAGAGCTGATTAATCAACTGACATTCAACAATTATATGCATGGAAAGGGAGTCTAGGCTTATAGAGAGTTGTTAATTTAATGACTCTCTGCAGGCTGAGCTGGTGATCACTCGGAAGCAGTCACTTCCTGCAGGAGGCTTTCCCTCACACACTGTGGACGCCAGCAGCTGCCCAGGGCCAACATATGCAGCTGCTGTGTCCCTCTGCCTTATGGTGACAAGTTCTCCTCATAGAATACTCAGATTCTAAAAGACTGGAATTCATCATAGGACACTATATTTTGCCACAGATGCATGCAAAATTTAACACAGAGCAAGTGATTCTTTTTTTCCCCTGGAGATATAAGTAAATAAATATATTAGAAAGAATGTATTCTAAACCATCTTGAAAAAAATCATGGGCCAAAGTAATTGAACTACCATTCCCTTGCAGTCTGTTAAGTCAATATTCAATGGGATCCTCTGTCTGCGCAAACATCTCATATATATGTTAATACAGAATAACAACTGTGTCCCCCCAAATATTAACAGTTAGCTTGACTTTTTGAAAATAAAGGTAATAAAAATGCACTGGATTTGTTTGGCTTTGCCTCTATGAGGTGGAAACACCTCTGTTTTGCTGTCATTAGAAATGATGTCCCACAAGCCTTCACGGGCCATGTGTCTGGGCCTTTTCTTGTTACATTTTGAGGTAGGAAGCTTGCTTCATGTCACCTTCAATTTGACATTTTACAGAAACTGGAAAGGTAAGTCAGGTAGGAAGCGTGTTACATATTGTTTTTCCCCTCTAGCTGACGACCAGTAATCTTAAAAGTCAACAATGTCAGATTTCAATTTTGTTGCTCACGGAATAACCATGGTGTGGATTAAAAAACTGATCTCTACTGCTTTTATTGTTCTAAATCTTTCCTACGTGATGATTAAAAGGGACAACCAGAAGTCAATTTTATTATTCCTCTGTTTGAACATAATATTTTACACCAGCAAATCAGGCAGATGGAGTGTTCATCTGCCTTATATAGTATATGCGCAGATAGGGAGGCAACTGGCAATTTTGATGGACTTCAGTACTTTGTGATTTTGTGTTAAGTACCTACTGTGTGAAATGCACTCTCTGGACCATGGACTGGCCACAGAAATGAATGACACAAATGTATTTTCTGAAGGATTTCAATGGTTCCCTGGTTTGGGGGGGAAAAAAAAATCACTGTATTATTGTTTATGGTAAAAAAAAAAAAAACAACAACTAAATTCTTCCCTAATACATGCTGATTTTCACTGTGGGAACTTATTTATTTTTGTAAGTTCTCAGACTATCAGGTGACTTTTTTATGCATTTAATTTGCAAGCTCTACCTCATTGTATATTCGATCAAATCTTTACTAATGTCAATAATGATGACTTAGCTTATCTCTCTAAATACATAGTCAGATTTAGATGTGGTGGAATGCCTTCGTGATTCATTCAGTAGGGTTGGTAAATTCTCTGGAAAGAAATGATTGTGACTTAAGCCCCCCACCCTGAATGTTTACCTGTAAGTCATTCTATAGCCTCTGGGTAGCAGTAGTGTCCTGATAGAACTCAAGAGAATTGTGGAGAAAACAAGAAGCAGGGTGACACTAGTGAAAACAGATGTCTTGTACTGAAATTAGTAGTTATAGGAGTAGCTGGATTAACAATATTTGCAACCAAACTACTGCAGTGCTTTACAAACAAATTGATGTTAAAAAGGATAAATAAAATATTGTGAAAGTATTTTATTTACTTAGTCATTCAATAAATATGCATTAATACCTAATATGTCTTCTGGTACCTCCTTAGGGGTTGGAGAGAATGATGAACATGACAGAGGTATTTCCTTTCTCTTTGATCTTATATTGCAGAGTATGGAGGAGCAGGGCATCCACTTATGCTGATTAAAATAATTAATAACTGTAAGTAATAACATAAAGGCGATCAGCAGAGTACTCTGATAAAGTACAGGCGTGAGAGTTATCATCTCACAGGTTTCCATCTAACCTGGGACCTGAAAGAAGAGAGACAGAATGGGCAAGAATCTGTTCCCATTATGAGCCTACCCCTAACTAAACTGAGCCACCTGAGTTTCTTTACAAAGGTGACAAAAGGCAATTTTAAAATTGATAATGGAGGGTATAAAATGATTTCTTCAGATTGGATGTTTCAGGTTGTTTGGCACTTGGTCTGTTGCTTCCTCTTCCATGAAAAGTTTTTTAAGGAAAAGTGCACACAGGAAGGAAGGCGAGTAGGCAGGAAAACAGTAGAAAAAGATGTATCCTCATATACTCTGCTGCAGCTCTTCATCTGGTGTTGTTTCCTCCAACTAGCAGTCGGATCTGTCTTCCTTCATTTCAGCCAAACCCTGATGCAAGGTGGTCCCGACAACTACTGAAGAAATTACATTAAGAGTGAGAGAATGGATTAGCATTTGGCAGAAAGAAAATGAGAAGCTAAAAGGAGGTACTGCAGAGGGAACTTCTGCCCACAGAAGCATACTTCTCCTCAAAGGTTCAGCACTGAGTTCTCCACATCTGGACTGAGCCAATAACTGATGTTGTGGCTTTTCTAGAAATCTCTAAAGGAGGAGGAGGAGAAGAGTTTTTAACAAGAATTTCAGGCTACTAGGGAGAAATTTAAACTAAAAATTGTATATCATCCCAGTAATGTTTAATAGAAAGTCATTAATGATGAAAGATAGCCAACACTTTCCACCTGTTCTGATTACAAATAATTTAGCAAGACCTCTGTTCAAGGATGCAAAAGTCTTCAAAGACAAAATTCAGCTTCAAAGTAGCATACAGTGAGTGCATAAAGGGTGTCTTCCTTAAGGACTTTTCAAGTCTCAGATGAGTTTTCATCATATGAAATCAGTCTTTTAAAGTTAGTGAGTGAAAAACTCAGTCTTAGAAAGAAATATGTTCTTTGAAATGTCCTAATACCACTAAGGTGCAGAATAGGACACTCCTAGAAAAGAAAGTGTTTGAAAGGAGAATTACAGGCAGGAATAAAGGCAAGTAGGCAGGAAGAGAGAAGATGAAGAAGAATGGTTATTTTATTTAGTTGCTCATCTTGGTTGTCCCCCTGGGTCTGGATCATGAACCTTGGACCTTGGGATGTACGTGGACTGTGCCAGGGACTAAACAGCTAAACCACCAAGATACGCCTCCTTAAAAAAACAATTTGATGAAAATCAGGACCATAAATTATTTTCCCTTTTTACTTGTCTAAACCCCTCAGGAGAAATAAGGCAACTAGCCTTAGATTCTATAAGAATTTGTTAGTAATAGTCAACATAATACCAGCTCCAAGAGTTCTGAGCATTTGCCCCATAGCAAGAGAAGTTAAAACATATTTATAAGTGAAAATTTTCTTCAGTATATTCACTAAATTTTGAAGATAGATTAATTTACTCTGCTCTAATTCAACATATTCATCCTGTATAATACTTTCTTTCCTTATCAAAAGCATTTGCCTGAATGCTATCCCCATTATGACCAAAGACAGAGCAATGGCTTTAGCCAGGAGTGATTTTCAAGTGTCAATTGCTATTGGAATATATAATATTGAACATAGTAATTTAAAAAATTATCATCATAATACTGCATCCTCTAATTATAGTGCAAAAATGAAGGATATTTTTAACATGCCCCTGCTAATCTACAAAGGCTCTGGAGAGCACACCCTGAGAGGTGCTCAAACCATTCGGAGTATACATATACTCACCCTCTTCCTGAATCATTGAATAAATACATGTACCCCCTCCTCTTCCTAGAACCATTGAGGGTATACTTACCTACCTAACTGGAGAGCACTGGGAAGATTTCACTGTTCAGTTTGTCTTTAAAGAGAGAAAGAAGTTATTTAAAACTACCAAAAATAAAAATAAAATGAAAAGAAAGATACTTTGTTCACTGTATGTATTCTGGTCCTGAATTTGATCAGTCATAGAAGGGGAAAGGAGACTGAGAGCTGAGCGATATTAAAGGAACAGTAGAAGCGTTCTTAACCAAATTTAAGTCTTAATTTATTTTTAATAAATTCCTAAGAGGCTAGAAGGAGATAACTTCAAGGAAAACTTCTGTCCATAAGAACATACTTCTTAAAGTTTCAATACCGTGTGCTCCACGTCTGGACTCAGCCAATAACTGATGTTGTGACTTTCCTAGAACCCTGGTCATCAGAGTCCATTAGAAATGTCCTTGCCATTAACCTAATATCCTCAGATTTAATGATTATTACCACTCTGCTCTCTACTTACCAAGGACAGTCCTTCAAAGCATATTCAACTAAATATGCTCCATTACAGATCTTCATCAACTTGTGTTGGGGTTACATCCTTATAAACCAAAGGTATGCTGAAAAAATCTGAAATTGAAGAAAAATGTTTACTACATCTAACCTCACATTATAGCTTAGTCTGCCTGCTCTAAAGAAGCTCAAAACACTTACTTTAGCCAACAGTTGAGAAATATGTAGCAGAAAGTTTATCTGCTAACAACATGTTGAATAACTTATGTGATTTACTGATGAATTAAAAGTGAAAAAGTCTTTAGAGTTACCAACTGTCCACCCTTGTGACTGTGTGGCTGATTGGGAACTGTGACACTGTCATGACCCAGCATCACAAGAAACTATTTTAACACATATTACTAGTCCAGAAAAGATAACAACACAAAACTGGATGTAGAGTGTCTACGGAATGAGCAACAGTTTCTTACCATAGTAAAGTCTCACCACAGAGAAGTCATGCAAGTCAAACCATCATAAGTTGAGCTTCTGTGAGTGAGGGTTTATATCTCTAGGCTGCTACATCATAATGCACAGAAGGAATCAATATTCTTGTTTTTTAATGTATGCCGTTTCTAGAGTCAGGCAGATAAGCAGTCTTCATTTTCACTTTGCCTTTCCATTAGTGAGCAAGGAATCTATACTGTCTGCCAGTTCTCTTCGCACTTATTTTCCAAGTTTCAGAAAATCTAATCTGAGTTTTGGCCGTAGGTGTATGATAGACTTGCTTTTTGTTCAGATATAAATGTGTCTTTTTTCAGTTATCTATTGAGATTACCAGAAGTGCAATGATAAGGAATACAAGAAAAAGACATGAAAAGGAATCATTGATGGAGTAGCGTTCCCATTATTTGAGCTAAGAGAGTAAAGTCTGGGCCTTGTCCATTTCTTTCTGTAAACTGTCCAATACAATTGAAAGCTGTCATCCCACCCAGAGTCAGTGTAATTATCACTACTATTAGACGTTAAAGTTCAGCAGCCACTTAGTCTCCCTAGCCATTTGATTCAGTGGGCAATTTATCACAATGAACTTCACAGTTTTAACCATGATCCTACCATTTCCCACAAATAAGCAGCATGTTATCTGTAAATAGCTAGGATTACTGTGTTCAAGTGCAAAGGAACAACTGAATCAAACCCAGAATCTCATCTTTTAGGATTGCGTCGCTTGGGTTTTGCTTGATATTTAGTGCTCAATTAGTAAGGGTTAAGTAAAGAAAACAATCTACATGAGCTTTCTAAACAAGTCCATTTAATATTCGAATTGGAATTTCAAAAATTGGAAATTCAAATACTGGAAATATTTGAATTGCTATTAAATACTCAAAAGGCAAAAACGTCTGAAAATAAAGGAGACATTAACCAGAGGAAGGAGTTACAACATTTAGGAATGGGGAAACAGAAGGAAGAGTCTAGAAGAATGAGCATCTAGAAACTCTGAGAATGAGGGACATTAAAATGTTAGAATGCAGACTTTGAAGAAGAGATGCAGTTAAGATGTTTCTGGAATCTCAGAAGTTCAAAAGAGGTACCAATGAGAACCGAGACTCAAACCTTTAAAGAGAGAGAACTAACCATCTGATGCTAGTGCCTCTGAAAGGGAACTACAAGGACAATTTTGGAGATCTGAATACAAACTTGGATACTATAGACACTTGGTACTAATCAGTCAGTGCCCCCGAGAAGGAGTTTGGGGAGGAAAATTATTCAGAGAATCATCAGGTAAACAATAAAGGACAAATCCTTCTCCATTTGCCCCCCTTTCTCCTTCCATGCTCTTTCAGCATCCCCGATGGGTCAATCCTATCTAGGAGTTCAGCTGGTCATTGCCCTATCCCAGCACCAATGATACAGTAAAGTATAGAATATAGAAGACTAGGTATCTTCAACTGGGCATCATTTTCAAATAAGATCTTCTATGATCTTGATGGAAGAAGAAAAAATGAATGTAGCTCATAACCCAGGTTTTTTCTCCCTCTTTATTTCCTGAAATTTTCCATACCATGATGGACTCTGAGTATATATCTGAGCAAAACACACAAAGTGAGATGGACTAAAATGATACCTGCACATGTAGAAACAGAAACATTCTGAGTAAACTGCCATGGGCCACCGTGACTGGGATTGTCTTCAAGGAGAAGAGACTCCATATGACCTGAAGGCTACCATGATTTTGTTGGAAAGAGAAATCATTGGAATTTTCTCTGCATATTTACACATAATATACTTCATATTTTAAAAATAACTTTATTTGAATCTGTGACATCATTGTTGATTGCATAGCAAACTCTAATATTTGACAGCAAAGGGGTCTGATAATTTGACAACCGAGAAGAACAAACATTAAGCTGTTTATGTGTGTGTATGTTGTGTGCATTTGTGTGTTTCTTTTGACATGTTACCACTTTTACACATGTGCCTCATGGGTTTAACCTAGTAGAGAAATTGGTGATGATAAAATCAGTTATAAATGTCTTCATCTTTTCACTTTATCTTTCCAACCTCACTGCTGATTACATTTTGACATCAAGTATTATTTTATGCATATTTTACTTATAAATAAATCAGTACACAAAGTTTATTATGCAGATGGCCTCTCTACCTCTTTCATATTCACAGCTCAGGAAACTTTGAAATATTTCAATTGATTTGGAAGTCTCTTCCACTCTGTCAGATATGTTTAAATTTTTTCTCTGGGATTATGCTTTACTAAATAAAAAGAGACAGTCATAACCTGAATAATTTTTTTGCCAGAGAATACTGCTCCCTCCCAGACTCTCGTCAAAGAAATTCTGTACACTGAACAGAAAAATAACATTAGAGTGATGGAGAGAACTAGACATACTTTGCAATCTTTTAAAGCAGCACTTAGGAATGATACAGAAAATATTTCCAAATCTTAGACTTGTAATTTTACTATTTTAAGTTCCTCTGCATTTGATCTGCTGATTTGGGGGAATGTCTCATTCTAGTCATGAGAATCAAAATTTTGAAGAATAAGTTTGTATCCCTTGGTTTCTTCCTATTGACTTTTTCTATCAGTAGCATCAGCAAAAATCTCAGAGAAACCTGGGGAGAGTTAGAGGTAGAATAATGAATGTGTGTCAGTTCATATTATATGAAAAGCACTACGCTATAGAAATGGATTCAATTATAAGAATACCTATATGTAGGTTTCCATCTATACCATTTAACATAAAATTGAATGCAGAATGCAGACCAGCAGCACCTTTCACTAGCCTGTGCCCCATTTTATCTGTGAATTAGTTTCTAACCGAGTGGATAGAGAGATACACGATCATCTCCCACTTGGTGTAAGTGGTGAATTTTGAATAAAGGCTGCACCGACTTAATGCAGTGATTCATCGTACACATGAATGCAAAACTGCAGCCCACCTCCTGGAATATACACTTGGAGCTCTTCAGAGTGTTACACTCAGTGTCATTCACCTCTACACATTGGTTTATTAGCCAGAAAATCAATCAGCACTTCCAGAGTTACACTCTTTTAAAGTCAGTGGGAGAAATTACATGCTCCTGTTAAAGCTTCAGCAGCTCAGCAAATTATCTTCATTCTCTGGGCCAAATCTCTTCATCTATAAGAGATTGCCTATGTGATATCCATCATACAATATTTGGAGGGTTAGTGGATTAATTAAATACGTGAAGACATAAAATGCTCATTGTGCTTAGTGACCTAAGAAGTATTCAGTATATATATGTATATATATTCATATTTATATTTATTATTTACAGAATTATTATGAAATCATTAGAAATTTGCAAGGGTGGCAGATTGATTTCAGTGTTGTTAAAATGCCACTGTCATTAATGAAATTGAGATTATATATCCAGGAAAATGTATGTTTCATGTTAATCATGAGATGAGCATACCGCCACAAGGATGAAAACATGCTGTGTATCATCCACAAACTCTTCATAGAAAGCAAAAAGAAAGGCACAGGTATTTTTTTTAGGTATCTACAACATGCCCAATAAATGAGAAATTTTAAATGGATGATATCCCTTGACTTAAACAACATTCTTAGAAGTATAAAAGTATCGCTACTTTAACATAGTTGTAACCTGAAGATAATTAAACTTTAACATAGTTGTAACCTGAAAATAAATTAAATTAAATTCTATCTAAACCACCTTCTTTATGAGGGCCCTAAAGTTCATAACTTTCTCATGATTTATCAAGAGAAATGTATGAGCATCCCAACTTCTGGAATTACAAACAATTATTTAAAACAAAAGGTAAATTAATTAGCAATTAGTCAAGTCAATATAACAATTAAAAATGTGAATTACAGCCAAGATATTAAAATAATCTAAGAGTCCATCAGTGTGTGGATAGATGGATAAAAATGTAGCAAACACACACACACACACACACACACACAGAATAGTATTCATATATGAGAAGGAATGAAGCTCTGTCATTTGAGATAACGTAGATGGACCTTATGGTATTATGCTAAGTGAATTAAATCAAGCAAAGAAATACATGTAGTGTATGATATCGTAGGCTGAATCTTTAAAGAGTCAAAATTACAGAAATAGAGAGTAAAAAAGTGATTGCTAGGGGCAGGAGTTAAGTTAGGAAAAAACGGGGACTGTTGCTCAAAGAATACAAACTTAATGTTAGAAGAGGAATGAATTCTGAAAATCTAATGTACAGTGTGGTGACAATAGATAATAATATTGTACTATATACTTGAAAGTTGATAAAAGAGCAACTTGTAAGAACAAAAATGTTCTTACCACAAGAAAATAATTATGTGACATGATGGAGGTGTTTGCTAGCTGTAAAGTGGTAATCATATCAGACCATATCAGAGTGTCAAATCAACGTGTAGTACTCTAAAATTTACCCAAAGTTATATGCAATTATATCTCCATATACCTAGGAAAATATGCATTATCTCTTTTGGTTTGCATGAATGCTTAAGTTTAGAGATTCTAAACAATAATGGCTGCCAGTTATCAAGCAAGTAACATACATATTTTTTAAATCACAGTTGTATATCTTTATTTTCCCAGTCTTCATAGTTCTTTTTAGCTTATTCAGGAAATACATTCTTTTATAAATCAAAATATTGTGTGTAAGTTTTCCAGGGATAGGTATAAATATCAGCATTGATGTAAGACATCTATGGGAGAAGTTTCTTTCACCTTCAGATTGTGTGGACTCAAAACTGTCCTGAAAGTGAGTAGACATTCAAAAACATTTCAATTTAAAGTTGACTTTGGAGCCTTTAAATTGGTGTCACTCTTAGAGTGAGAATAAACTCTGATTTTCGAGATCACAGACTTTCCAAATTGATTTGAGAGCATTTTTTTGTCTTGGTGAGGAGTCTTGACTGCTCCAGAGTGACAATCTGAAGGTATCAACTGAGAGTACAGGCCCATGTGATTCACTAGGAAGGATCAAAGAGGACCAAAACCTTTGATTATGTTTTTTGTACTCAGAGAAGCTACTAAACTTAGATAAGTTCTCAGAATCTAATGAAGAATTTGGTGCTAGAAATAAGTGCTTGTAGTGGAAGTGTCATTTCTATGTAATAATACAAAGAAATAATACTTTATTTTCTTCCACTGATTTCAGTGTTGGTGGTTTTAAACAAATATATACAGAACATGCCAAATGCTTCTTTGGAGAACCTGCTGTAGGAAGAGATTTAAGGGAAATAAAATCAGTGCCTGATATTCACAAGAAGGATAATGAGGTTTTTGCAAAGTAAGAAATATAGTTACACCTTCTGACACATTATTTAGTATCTGGGAGCTAGAAAACTCTAAACATGTTATACACAAGTGTAAATTTCTCTTTAGATGTAATCTGAACAAATATAAACCAAAAATAATAGATGTTTCCGTAAAAGACACTGCAGCCAGATAAGTTGTGAACCTACTGTATTTAATTCTTGTGGATTTCATTTAGAGAAAAGTAGGTTTTCCCAGAACAGAATAATGGAACACAAACACACACCCCTAAAGTCATTTTATCATCTTTATCTTTCTCTTATGTACACACACATACTTTTTAAAGAGTAAAGAAAGACATAAGCATATCACACCAAGAAATCACTCATGAAAAGAATGACTAATTTTTAGGGCCCTATAGAAACTCTATTACACTAACACACACACACAGGAGAGGAACATATTCAAGTGTAATCAACAACACATGATCAGAGCTATAATTGGCACACTTGAGAGAGTGATCTAGCAGAGTGACAGAAGCCAGATCTCAAGAAAGATTTTATTGTCTGGCAAGAAATTGGCTACTGCGAGCAAGATTCAGCAATCCAACCATTGGTTCCACGAGGGCAGTCAGATATTTTGACAACCTGTCTACTGCTATTTGAACCCTCCCCAGTCCTGCCACCTCAGCAGTGTGCATGCATCTTGGGAAGAATAGATTAAGACACATCTAACTACCTCACTAAACTGAGTGACTCTGCATACCCATTCAATCAGAGATGCAACACAATTCTCCTCATTTCACCAAATGCTGGTCTTTTCCACTCTGAGAGCCTTGGGAGGCGTAACAATTAGGATATGAACCTGTATGGTTTATATGGTTTGCTCACACCTGTGGAATCAAATAATAACCTAAAATGGAGAATTCAACAGCAGCAGCAGGGAACAGACTCCTCTGTTTCTAAATGCTCATAGTGGATCCTGGAAGTTCTAGAATGGAGAACCATGAAAGCTGCAGCTACTGTGAAATCTGTTTATCCACTTGATTGGGTTGCATTACCTGCTGGAGTACAGTAAAGCCTGACTACTTAGGAAGACATTTATAATAATGCAGAAAACCACACGTTTATTAATTTTTAATTTTCTCGAAGGGATGTTGCATCATAACATGACATAGATTTAAGGAGTTGCACCACTGTAAATCAGTGTCTGTATCTGCCACATTGAGTCCACCACTACCTTTCCAGTTCTTCCTTCACTATTTAATTGACCCCTTTTATCCAGTTTATGAAGAGTCACTGCTAATGGGTTTGCAAGCTAATGATCCCTTCATATTTTGGACAAAATGTTACTTAAATACAAGAACTTTCCAATGAATCAATTATGAAACTTTAAAACTTAGTAAAAAAAAAATCATAGATTTTAAATGTGCATCAAATTTCTCCTAGAGAAATCAATCACTTCTAAATAATATACTGGCCTTCTCTTTTTCTAAGCTCTCAAGAGTCAGGAGTTACAGAAAATCCCTGAAAAAATAATTTGTGCAGTGTGCTAGAAAAGTGTGTGTGTTTAAAAACAAAACAGTTTCATACAAATGCACATGAACATGTATACATGTACACACACACACACACACACACATCAACACCACCTGCTTGTGTGTTTGGATCAGGAAAGAGGACTGAGAACAGAACTTGGAATAGTAAATTAAAAGATAAATAAAATTTGCTTTACTTCATGGTAAAAAAATTTCCATGAAAATACCGAATATGTAACCTTGACATGTCAATGCTTTGTTCTTTTCTTTTGTGTTGTAACATGATTTGATAAATAAGATTAGAAAACTTGATTACCCTTAGGAGACTGACATTCTTTGCAGAAAATAAGATACATTCTTCACCAGAGTAGAATAGGAATTGTTTCAGAAAGAGAATAGTCATAGAGATGTATCTTGGCAAATAAAAGGGCAGTGACCTGTCTAGAAGAGAAAGGAAGTGAAAACATAGACTTAAGACTTTCAGTATCTTTCCAACTATGGAAAGACTCAGAAAGCTCTCCAGAAACTATTATGAAATTGTTAAGAGGTGGTCGTGTTCCCTTCACAGAAGCAACTCACACATCTACAACAGTATCTGTACACAGGGAGTGTGTCATGGATATTACAAATTTTCCTAAGCCCCAGAAAGAAATACAGAGTGTTGCTAAAGAATTCAGGATTTTATTATATATGCATATATCTTTACATATATATATACATATATTCATATATATATTGTCTTATATTACAGATAGTAGCAATTAGCCTGGTTAATGGGACTCTAAAGAAAGAAGTATCAAGAATCAACATGGTAGAAATAGGAGTTAACAAATCTAATTGTGTAAAATTATAGTTTTCTTTTTGAAGAGTAAAAAGATCACTACATAACTCAATTTAAGAACCTCTTCTTTTTTTTAAGGTCAATATTCAAAGATATAAACTCAGTAAAGATGGAAAATAAACTTTATGTAGATTCAAACTTCAGGTAGACTCAACAGTTCAAATAAAAAAAGTCATGTTGTCTCTTTTCATAAATGAATTCAAGTGTGAAATACAAAATTTAGTCAGAAAAATAGAGACTGAAATATAAAATATATAATTTGGAGAACACATCAAATTTTAGATTTCCTTATAAGCAGAAGAAGTAAACCACTTTTATCCCTGGAAACATAACCAGCTCCTAGAAGAAATATAAGACCAAATTTTCTCTGTTCTCCAAGAATTAAGATTCAGTAAAACAATTATTATAAACAAAAAAGCTATTGGGAAATCTAGTTTATCACATTGACAGGAAACATGAGGACTGTCAGCAGCTATTAAATGATGCTAATTTGAGGGAAGAATTAGTAGTTCATAGACTCCTTGCCAGTTTTCTTAACTCTCTGGTAGCATCATGTGAAATGGAAATACATAACAGTACTCTCTTAAATTTAGAGTCACTCTATGCACAATTAATATTCATTTCATAGGACAATGTATTCTTTAAAGAAATAGCTAAGACTGAAGAAACCTAAAAGTGAAGACAACTTATAATATACAGGAGGAAAGAATAATTTTATTTAAAGTCAAACATCTGGCTGTATCAGGAAACATAAGAAAATAATATGGACTCAAGACTTTCAGTCTTTTTTCAACTATGGGAAAGTAACCAAAAAGTAACAGATAGTTTGCCTGTGGTCAGTCATGGAAAAAAAGATTCAAGGGAAAGTCACTTTACTTTTTTTTATGATTAAACAGAACCACTAGTGTAATAAAATTTATCTAACAATCCTAAATTCTTTACAGTTTCTAAAATGGACCTTTGATGTAGGTACTATTACCTTTTTTCTTTTCTTTGTGATAGAATCTGCAAAAATTTAATAAGCAGAGTTTACACTACAAATAGAATCACCAGATAAAATGTATAAAATACTCCAATTATAGCTTGATCTAGAGGTTAAAATGCTTACATTATGTATGAGACAAGAAATGAACAAAGAATTACCCAAAGTTCCACAATCCCTATTGGTAAAAGACTAATGGTATATAGGTAAAATAATTTGAGCAAAATCCATAAGAATCCATATGGATTCTTCTTAGATAAATGTAATCTTTCTGTATGTATGACTAAGGCGTGCTTTAGATTAATCTCTTAGGAATTAACTCAGGTCACACACCAAAAATCCATTGTCTCTGAAAACTGATAACTCTGATCCTGCAGCCAAAACTTAACCCTTCTTGTCTCAGAACAATTAGCTCTTAACAAAATTAACCAATCATACTAGATCCCATGATTCCTTAAAACTAATGAAAATCACACCGTTTTTTCCTAGCTAATAAATTTTAAAATTTATTAGCTACTTTTTATTGTTATATTGCCATTCATTTTTGTAACTCTCTTATTAAACAATTCCATGAACTTTACACAATATAGAACTATTTCTGCAGAATTCTGTAGCATGATTGTATTTCTTTAGTTCAGGAACAATCTTTGGCCAGGAAAGATGTTGGTTCAATCCCTCACGGAAACAAGTCTTAACGTTTTCCGTTTCAACCACTGTCTTAAAAATAAAGAGTTGATACCAGAGTAGCCATGCTTATTTAGTCTCCTATAGAACCCTGGTTCTTGCCAGAGAAAAACAGTCTAAAAGAGAAAGAAGTTAGACCTTTCTAGGGTATGTCAATTTGTCATAAATAAAAGGAAATAAATATAGATATCAATACCAAAACAGAGATAGATGTAGTTATAAGATTAGATACATATAGATATACAGCTATATATATATATATAAAGTAAATGTATTTGGGCTTATATTTTTGTTAGGCTTTCAGTCATTAATGTAATATAAAGGTAAATCACAAAAATTTTCAATAATCTAGCAAAAATATTTTTACAGATTACCACATTAAATAGCTATTACAGCTAAATCTTTATGCAAGAAACTCTTTAGAACATAAATACAGATACATGAAGTGGACCCAAAATTCCTTCATGGATATTTAAACTATGACCCATCATTTTAAATATGAACATTGTCAATGATTGGGTTTCAAAATCCACAGGGATCAATTCTGGAAAGGGTAGATTAGCTGTAAGATTATCCCAGATAAAACTTCAAACACTTGCCAATATCTTCCTTGGAGAAGCAAAGCAGAGTCCACAGATAAACACGAAGTTAACATTCTATGATGTCATGTCTATGAGAGCAGAGCTTGGGGAAGGCAGGGTATCAATGGCTTTCTGTGACTTCTGTCATTCAGGAAAAACATACAAGTGAGACTGAATTGAAAACAGGTTCTACTAGATCCTTTCAGCCTCTTAAATCGGTTTTATATAATTTCTACCCTTTACTTTTATGGCAATATCCTAATAGTTTTTTTGCTGGACTATTGGACTATATTCCTGTAGAAAAGTCTCAAGTCTCACAACAGCTCAAACAAAAGCAGATTTGGTTTCTCAGCTGGGACTTTCAAAGTTATCCCTCTGAAACTAGAGGGACATATTTTACTGGGAAATTTGTTCATGAACTATGCAAAGATCTGTCACTTACTCAAAAAATTTTGTTCACATTACCCTCAATACTCTGTAAAAATAAAAATAAAAACATTAAAACCAAAATTAGCTAAATTTAGCAGATGCCATTGAATGCCCTTGGCTTAAAGCAGTACATTTACATGGTCTTGTCTTCTAAACTCTCATGTTCTTATAAATTCTGTCTTTATAAGTCAGTCACAAAGCAGGATCTGTAACTAGAAATCTTGACGTTTACATATTTCTTAATCACATTCACCACATACCCAACAAGATATGGATATTGCACCAATTAAACATCTCAAATTGATATTCTTCAGAGAGCTTTCAGAAATGACTGGTGATTGAGGTAACTACTCACAGATATTTGGAAAATGCAGATAAGCACCACATAAAGTTCTGCACAAAGCTTTTGGAAAAATATTCTTCTACATGTCACCTCTATTGTTATGCTTAAAAATTATTTCTTTGGTCATACGTTTCCTCTTTACTGCTTTAAGATTGTAAGTTTCTGACTGCCTTTTTTCTACATTATTTAAACTGATACCTTCCTTAGGCTTAAGTTTTACTAGAGAAAACCACTACCCTAATTTTATCTTTTTAGCTATTGCTAGGTACCTGTGCTATAAAGAATATGAAGTTCATTATGCTTCATTAACCTTACCAATGATGATTTTTTTGAGTTTACACACAAAGAGATAGTCTTGCTCTACATAAGGGAAATACACCGACTTTTGGGCTGTGACAATGACTATTTGTCATGAGGACATAAAGAGACAATATATTATAATTCCATTAAAGTTAACTGAATCTTTTTCAACTTTTGAAATATGTGGATATTAGTCTCCCCAATACCAACTGGGATAGAATCATTATCTTGTGGAGTTTATAGTTAGACTGCTTCACACTCTCACAAGGAATCCAAAGGGATAAAAAGATTTTCAGTGAAATAAATACTGACTAGCTGAACACATGTCTAAGAATATTAATTTCATCCAGTATAATGACCAGGGGACATCAAGCACTTAAAAGGAAAAAAGGGTATGTGAATGGAACAAAATCTTCTTTCATGTCTAGAACCATCTCACGGTCATAACAAGAACTAGTTTTCCTAGAAATCGTTATGATGTTAACACTCAGAGACAGTGCTCCATAGACCATATCTGATTCCAGAGCTATGATTGCGGGAACCCCACATCACACATCAGAGATCAAATACAGAAAATGGGAGTTCCATTTTCTACATGTGATGGATAGACCTTCTCAGGATATTCAGAAAAGGCCTTTGCAAGGCATGTCACTTGGGCAAATGAAATATTTGAAGCTAAGGTTAATTGAGGCCCTGCAGACTCATACAAAACTTTTATCACTTAGGTACCTAGAAGAATGAAAGTTGGGGATATTACTCAGAATTTGGGTTTTTAACAGAAATAGACTTTATATAGGAGAAAACTACCTATTATAGGGCAAATATGTAACTATAGAATATCTGGTCTTTCTACTATGAGTCACCCTTCTCTCTTCTTTAAGCTCCAGGTCCCAATCCCTCTTAGCTCAAGATCTATATCCTCATTTTCCCTCAGTAGCTTTAGAATCCACATCTAGGTAGATTTCCTACTGTATGTGCATAATTAAAGTTGTTCTTTCCTCCTATTCATCTGTTTGATGTTAATTTGATTGCTCAGCCAGCCTGAGAAGAACCCAGAGGAGTAGGGGGACATTTCTCCTCCTTTCCCCACAACTGATTACCTCCCCAATCTTTTTACCCATCAGAGCAAATTAGTGTGTCCTACAACCTGCTTGATTAACACAAGAGTCTTCAAAGAATTCAATTGTTTGCCCTAAAATAGTTTTCTTCTTCTTTCTGCTAATACTTATCCATGTGAACTCCTGATTTACCAAATAAAATCTTGCCTCTGAACTTGAATTAGACTTTTAAAATGTGTTATTCTGTGGGGGAAAAAATGAAATCACAAGAAAAAGCCCATATGTTTTATTTTTGTAGAGTCAGAATGTCACTGAGGAAGGAAAATTGTCCACTTTGTATCAAATTTGAGCTTAAATACTTAAATAGCTGATGCTCTTTTAACATATGCTAAAGTTTTCTCCTGGTATAGTTTGCTGATCATTACGGTTATGTGTGAAAAAAGCAAATTATAATAAAAGAAAATTTAGTTATCCTAATGGAATGATTTTACCATTAATACTTTCACATTTAGTTTCCTCTATATAGTGTTAAACTTTGAAAGTGAAAAATGATTGCTCATCAGCGATAATATCTATTCACATGTTTATAATAAGAAAGAGCTTTGGAAGAACAGAATGGCCTTCCTTTCAATAGTATCAATTCACAGTCATCAATTCATGTTGAAAATTATGACATTTACTAGAGGGTTTTATGGGAATATGACCAGCTTAGATAGAAGGGCTTAAAAACTATGGACTTCATCATGATTATCTATAAAATAAAGGTTAAAGAAATGTTAAAAACTGTGGCTCATGGAAAATGCCTTTAAACATCTTTAAAATAGTTTGCTATTTATTTTGTCATTTCATAACAGTAAACTCAGGGAATTTGGAGTATATCCCATAGTCAAAATAATTTCATTCTTCTGCGTCCCAGAAGCATGGTACATGGAGTTATTGTTTCAAAAGGCATGTCTACTGTTTTGCAGATGACATGTTCTAGATGAGAAGACTTTTGTGACCAATGATGTGATTATTCCATTGGGTCTTACATCTTCATATCGCATGTTTTCCCATCATTGATGACATTCATAACATGGAGTCAGACAGATGACCCCGGCATCTGTGAATTCTCCCAGCTCTGGGCTCCACCTGGTGCTGGCATCTCTCATGTCCCTCACCACACAGGGCGGGCACACTCCTGAGTGTGAAACATGCTGACTCCAGAACTCAGGCATGTTGAAGCAAATGGTAGAAAATAAACTAGGAGATATTGTTTCCAACTGTATCTTCTATAAATTAAGGTGAACTTGATTGCTTGATGTAGGTTCTGAATATTATTGCCAAGATATAACATATTTGGATAACTTGGAGTAAAGTTAATAATATATGAAATGTATTGTTGGTTGATGTAAATAAATAATAACACTTTAATTTTAAAAAGTCACTGCAAACAATCTGAACTTTGGGAAGTCCAATCTATTGGGTTTATGGCATTAAGAAGAAGTGGTATGAAAATCATTTCATTTGACAGAATGATTTGTTCATATTGTAGTTAAGTAAAATGATTAAAGCTCTTTGATTCATTTGGCAAATAGTTTTTGAAAGCTTTTCAAATGTATTCTACTGCTTTCTGAAACACCACAGCTACTTCCTGTAATTGCCCACTAGATTTGCATGCCAATATGAGAAAATAGTAACAACTTTCAAGTGAAATCCAAAGGACATTTTTAGTGCTTAACCCTGTTGAATTTCCTATTCAGTTTCAAAGTGCTTTTATTTATCACTCATTATTAATTGCAATTTGGCTGCTTTTTTTCCAAAGGTAAAATTACTCTGGTTTTGCAGCAACTGCCCTCCTCCTCCTCCTCCTCCCTCTTTCCTTCTCCTTCTCCTTCCTCCTCTTCCTCTTCCTCCTTCCTCCTCCTCCACCTTCTCCCTTCTCATGTTCTTCCTCCTCCTCCTCCCTCTTTCCTTCTCCTTCTTCCTTCCTCCTCCTCCTCCTCTTCCTCCTGCTAGTGCTTTTCTGCATTCTTCTTCTCTTAATACTGAGTAACTTAACTGGATAAATTCATTCCACTGTTATCAGTTTTAATGAAGGAATCAACAAAAGATGAAAATAAATGCCAAAAAGTTATATTTAGAAAGTATTACAAACTGCCCCCCCCCGCAAAAAAAATGACTATGTGTACAGTCCACAAAAAAAGAACACTATTGAATTCAGTCTGATAAGCAATTTAAAAATCTGGTCAAATAAATATATCAGGTATTTATTTGAATAATTAAAATTAAATACCTATTATTTACTATTTATAAACATAGGTGTCTTTTGCCACCACCTTCCTCATCCTGTTTTCCTAATCTTATAAACCAAGCTTGGATGTCAAATTTTTAAAACCAAATTTGCTCTGCAATGCAATGTCTAATCACATATTACTTTCTCCTGTGCCTAAGAGCCCTCAGAGACAGAAAGAAAGGGAGCAAGGGGGACGAAGAAGGAGCAGAAAGACTCTCTTCAGAGCAACCAGAGAGCTCTATCAAGGTGATGAGCAGTACTGACCTTGGAGTAAAAACTGGATACAGGTTCACAGCCCTAGATTAGATTCCTGAGAAGCAAATTTACTGCAAAAGTAAAATGTTTTACATTTTAGGAAGATAATCCAGTGCCATAGTGTTATTTTGTCTCAATACCAGGAAAGTCTAGCATAAGCTCCTGTAATCAGGCACATCACTACATCTGTATCGGCACATACACAGATATGATTGTCAATCATTTCACATTATTTCCATAGACGTGTATTGTTTTGTAAAAATGATTAAACAGATCCTCCATTCAGTGAGAGCATTAGAAGTTTGAGTAACCTTAATCACGCAAAGCTATGAAAATGTCAAAGCACCTCAAGGTGTTAGAATTTCTTTGGGAGGACACAATGTATAAGTTAATGCTATTAAACAAGGAGACTGTTGGATTGATAGAGCCCAGAGGCTTGTCTAATCCAGGGTGCTTGTACTGGAATCTGAGAAAGAAAAAACTAAGATCCTCCAGTCAGGAACTGTCAAGCACCCTTTTCCAAATAAAGCAACTGCTATACTCTAACCAGTCTTACAACGTCTTTGCTTTGCTTTGGAGTCTTCTGTGTAAAACCCTTCCCACCAGCTCCTGTTGATGGAGCCCTCCTAATCACTTTGGGTTTGGTGCTGACTGATTCCATGTATGCTCCAAAAAAAAAAAAAAAAACTTCAAAATTTGATCGTGCCTTTAATTTTAACATGAACATATAGATGTGACTAGAGGTAAAAGATACAGGAGAAGTAAAAGTAACAATGAATGATGTGGAATCGTGGTGGCGTCATTTTCACCGCAGTGGATTGGGAGGTCAGTGTAGGATAATAAGAAAAATGTACAAATTGATCTGGATATTATGGGGCAACCTATGCGAGGTGTTGGGACTAGGAAGGGGACGATTTGTTGTGGAGCTGGGGTATTTTACTTAGGCATATTTGGACACAACAGGGTTAAAAACACTGTCCAAATGAAGTCATTTGGGGATTTTTATGTAAATACTATACGAAAACAATGTTTGATCCTTCTGCACTAACTCCACAAAATTAATTTTGATGTTCTTTTGCTTGTATAAAGGAGATATTACTTGCTTAATTACAAAAGACCCAACTACTATGCATCCTTCTTCTTCCACTTAAATTCCCTTACTAATCAACCAAATATATTGTTATTAAAAGGGCGGTGGTCTATATAGACAAATTACAGCAACGCCATAAGTCGGAAGATAGGAGTTATTCAATTTATTTACATTCTGAGCAAATGAGCACTTCGTTTCAAAATGCAAGTATTGCTAATGATCACTCTGATTTACCTGATATTGTAAATCTCATATTTCTTACTCTGTCATTCCCACCCCACAGATGATATATACCCAGAGTTAATATACAATATATAACTAGTAGAGGTTTGTAAATTAATACATATTTTACAAAAAATTTTGATATCCCACAGAGTATTAAGTGTCCCACTAAATGGCAAGATATAGCACAAATTATCTATCATTAACTTTTAAGTCATTTATTGATTTTTTACAAATTATTAATATAATCTTTTGTACAACCTGTCACTAGTAAAAGATGAATCTATCTGAACTTTTGGTTGGCATAGGTAAACACATTGCATTTCTCTAGACTTCTCTTCTACATTGGTAATAATTAAAAAACAAAGTTTCAGTGTATTGGAAAATTTCCTCGGCATGTCTGACATATTTCTATTGTACTACTCCTCTCCTAGATTCTTCTGAAATGATATAAATTATATAAACTCTACTGTGTATAGAGTGTATAATAATCTTCATTATTTTAACTATGTTACTTACCAACTTAGAGGAAACACACTTGTAAATAATTATCTCAATTTTAATCGATTTTCCACATTTATACACTGAATCTCACTAAATCATTTTGTTAGTTTCAAACCTAAGTAAAAGGAAAGAAACTAAATCTTAATTATATTGCACAAGTTTCTCCTCAGGTCATGAATGTATTGCCACATATTGGTAGCCTTCTGATTCTTTTTTATTTTTTTTTGTTTTTTGTTCAATGTATCATATTTTCCCATATTCATATAAACATTTCTTCATTTCTTCTTTAGTTTTTTACGTATTCAGTGACTTATTGGGTCACATTGATTTTGAATAACAGAAATATTTTTAATTTTTAAATTTTTAAGCAAAATTGAAAACTGTTATTCTATGTAATTTTAGACATTAAGCTTTCTGGATTTTACATATAGTTCCACATGCATGTATTTCTGCAAAGTTTGTCAATCTAATCTCACAAGTTTTATGAAAATATAAGATAATGATTTTCAAACTGCTTTTGTATCTATTACATAATTCCCTTTGAGCTATAAATAAACTTCTACTTTCATGATCCCAATTCTCAGCCCTTCAGATCTATTATTTAATAATCTCTGGTATTTAATTGATGTATTATAGAAAATGTAGAATTTATCAAGACAATATTTTATGTCATTTTCTTGATTTACATCTTGTATTGAATGATGCTTAGTGAACAGAGTCTTTGGGAGGTAGTATCAAATTAAAAGAGCAAAGTTTGTGTTAGCCAAAATTATAAACTCCCTCCATCATTCTATCAGTACAATCTATACACATCCTGTAAGGGTTTCACATAAATATTTCTTATTGAAACTTTTTCAGCACCAACAGTGAGTTTTATATATTATTTTGACTAATATCTGTTTAAGCCATAGGTATTAAATAAAAATAATGTATTTCTATTCTTCCATAGATTCAAAATATTTACTCATAAGATCCTTTAAAAAAGTACTGATAATCTTGTCCAAAGTTTATCTTTCTATTCTGAGTTTTAGTGTTTAAGATTTTATCGGAATTATTGATATAAAAGTAGCACCAGAACCTATGAACTGTATATACACATGTACTAGGTCATGCTATCAAAACAAAATAAAAATTTAAACAATAGGAGCATTGACCTGTTTGGTGACTAGGAAAACCCTGATGGTTCTCCAACTGCAGGTTCCCTGAGGCTGAGCACCAAACAACACAGCACTGCCCAGGGAGAGGCCAGACACTGTGTGATATAGGACAGAGGATGCCTCTGGGGTAGCTATGACAGGAGGACCTTTATCATGGCCCTTGCTGATCCATGTCTATAACTGTAAACTAATTCATTTCAGAACTTGGGTCATGAATGTTCTACCTGTGATGGATTAATACTGCTGTCCTAAACATACCATGCATTTATTTCAGCATTTTTAACAACTGAAAGAGCTACTCAGTGCCTACCAGCTCTGTTCATAAGTTATTTCCCCAAAGGAGAAGGGGTAAGGTAATGTATAAATCTCAAAGGTGATTTCACAATGGAGTGATAGTCTCTTGTAACCATTGGTTGCTGCCTTAAAAGGAGAGAAAGGCATATGGTTTATTTTCTGACAAAACCAACTTTTCTCTTTATGATAATAGCAGCATCAAAGTGAATACATCAAAATGTGCCTGGTGTTAAAATGACTGGGTGAAACTATGATGCCCGTAAGAAGTGCTAAGAGAAAAGATCCAACAGGTGCGTCACAGTCGTCCAAGGGTACAATGTGTCCTTGTAGTGCATTATAATTCATTTTATAGGAAAAGAGTAATTGCTTGGATTTTGTCAGAGGAATCCTCTGGCAGGAGTGGTGTTTGGTGAAATTTTATTTAATCCAGAGCCAGGATAGTTTAGAGTATGTGTTGAATAAAGAAAAAATGGTCAGATAGTAATCTATTACTGTTATCTAAGATTAAAAATTTATATAGGAGTAGAAGTGAGAAGAGCTATTCCATGGATTAGAAAGCATAGGCTTAAGGCGAATAATCATAGAATGGAGAGGAGGAAGAGCAAGGGATATTAAATACAAAATTCTGTTTTATTTTTTCTTATATAAAATATTCCAGTGTAGGCAACTCCTTTGAATTTGAACTCTGCCTTGTGTCTGCCAGGGACCTTGAGCAGGACCTTGGCTTTTGAGACCAGAAGAGGAGGAGGGAAGAAACTGGAACAAAAAGAGGTACCAGCACCAACCTGACAGATTTTGGAAAACTTATTTCCCTAACTCTTCCAGGTGCGTTTCACTGACAGTGTCAGCTCTCTAGAGGACATGTGAGAATTTCTTCCTTCTTTCCCCTCTCCTTTGAGCTTCTTCCCTTGGTTTCCCTTAAGTCAACTTCCACCCTATAAAGAGTTCCTTCATTTATCCAGTGACTCCTTCTGTCAGCTCTACTTGCTTCCTGCTGCAACCAGACTAATGCACAGGAAAAGGAAATAATTTTCATTACAAAGTTGGATCTGAACACAATTGGGGAGGAAGAGTCAATAGATAATGGGTAGAAAGTTAGCAAAAACAAGTCAGTTGGTTAGTTACAAAAGGGAAATAAATTCTTGAATTTTCATGAAAACATGACATAGGAAAAAAAATGTAAACTTCCAATGAATTTCATATGGCATGTGAATGACATATTCACAATTTTAAGGATTTAGATAAAGGGATTAGCTCATTAAAAAATACTCGAATGACTGTCCATGTCAGGTGGACATATTATGGATTTTGAAATCAATTAAAATAGGTATAATTGAAAATAGCTTTAGAAAAGCATAATTTTTAAATAAATATCAATACTTTTTCTAAAAAAGTAGTCCATACCATTGTATGAATAATATTTCAAAGCAATAACTAAGATTTCAAGTCTGAATTTGTAACAACCTAGAGAATGAGAGGAATGTTACTTTTGAAGAATTTTTCAAAGTATTTGTTAGTGTAGGAAAAATCCCCTAAAGAAATGTTCATGGGGCGATTTCCAAGATGTCTAGGGCAGCTTTTTGTTTTTGTTTTTTTACCAATATCTGTCACCTTGGCATGTGGAGATAAAGTTTAATTGAGACCCACAGCTGTTACCTTGACCCCAGATACTTAGATGTGGAGTCATCTCTAGAGACAACATTTTATCAGAGAAACCTACCTTAAAGTAGGGAAAAGTCTAGGAACAAGGTTTTGTCACATGAAATCATGCCCTATGTGACGAGCCCTTCTCTCTCCTTGATACCCCAGCCCACTTTCCATTCCTCACTGCAAGATGTAAGTCTTCAGTCTGTTCCATTTACTCTTGAATTCATGGCTAAGTCTTATGTTCTTCCTATATATGTCATTACACTTGGTGTTTTCTCCTCCTAATCCTGTCTGACATTAATTTGTTAACACAGTAAACCTCAGGGTTGGGGGGTCTGGAATTTCCCAGGGCCCTGACAGTGTGCTTCTGATCACAATTGCTTAGAACTACAATCTCACTATTAAACTGATCATTAATAATAAAAAGAAGACTTTGAAAGTGTAAAAATCTAACTACACATAGAATTTAAACAAAAACACACCCTCCAAAACATTGGGAAGAAAAATAAAAGAAGAAATGAAAATAAAGGTCATGAATCAAAGAATAAAATCAAAGAAAACATGAAGAAAGAAATTGTAGATGATAAAATAGAATTAAATACCCAAGTCATAACGATAGCTGTAAATAAAATCAAACCCTCTAATGTCAGAACAAATACATAAGAAAGTCTGACTCTAATGGGGTCCAATGGAAAAATCTACATCATGTAACCGCCAAGAGACACATCTTAAACAGAATGACACTGAAGAGCAGACGAGATAAGTTAATACTATCAGACAAATGCAAATACAATTCAAGACAAAATCATGAAGAATATAAAAGTAATCTCTTCCTAGGTATGGAAGCAAATTTCATAATATAACCAAATGTATGCTGACATTCTTCATGATAAACTAAAAAATACACTGTCAAACTTCAAAGCTGTAAAGATGGCATTGGCATAAATTCAGATGTTATAGGAAATGAATTAATTGACTTCTGTAAGTTAGCATTAAAATAGTAAAGAAGACTGAATATTGATTGGCTGTAATATGGATCATGTCTGCAATATATACAAATATATGGGCACTGACAAAATGCAATTTTGAACTTTTATAACAGAAAACTAAAAGGAGATGTTGTACTGAATGACCTAGAGTTCCCCTAGAGTTCTAAAGATTAAACCAATTTGTTTCCTGCTGTATTCCAAAATGGACGCATCAATTGGTAAGAAACTCTCTGGATGCGCATGAGTATTTTTCTTTTTTTCTTTTTTCTGAACCTGTATCATGTCTTTTAGGCCGCTAGGGTAACATCTGAAAAATCCTTGCTTCCTTGGCTCCTTGTTACTTGTGAGTCTTACTTCTGATATTATATTCTGGGAAACTGCCAGAAAATTACAAGACACTTCCTTTGTAGTATTTTGTCATTTTCAGCATCTAGTCTTGGCTGAAAAGTCTGAAGAGAAAATGAGAAAAAGGTCAAATCTCTTAACATTGGGGAATTTATAAAATTCCAGGTAATTCCCAAAGCTTTCATAAGAGAACAAGCACAACAGTTATGTCTGGATATTTAGGATGTTAGCAAAATAAATGTCTCTTCTTTTAAGTTGAGTTTAATATTTAATGAGTCAACCAGTTTTGTTGACCTAAATTGTCCATTAAATAAGATGCATTAGAAAAATTACAGAAATCCTAACAAAAATTTCTGTACAAATTGTACATTTTCATCTGTAATGCTTTCTTCATCACTTACTTCCTATTTCTTACCTTTGCAATATTAGAGTGAAAATATGTTAAAGCAATACATCTATGTATGGCACTTACTGTTTTCCAATGGAATAATTCATTCTCCTAAAAGAAAATCCAATTAAAAAGTGAACCTAAAGTTTATGTAGCTCAATTATGTGTAATTACAGCCATTAAAATTATAGCATGTAATTAATTTACTCCTCTATTTTTCCTTCTTTTTGCATCTAGTTCTGAGATATTGAAAAATACATTTTAAGAGACAATACATGAAAGAAATAATTGGTGAACTGGACTTCATTAAAATTAAAAATGTGGTTTTTCCCAAAATACAATGCCAGTAGAATAAAAAGATAAGACACAAACTGGTAGAAATATTTGCAAAAGCCACATGTGATAAAGGTCTGTTATTCAAGATACACAAAGAATTCTTAAATTCAACAGTAAGAAAACATATCCCATTTAAAAGTGCACCAAAGAGCTTAACAAATACCCCACCAATGAAGATAGATGTCAAATTAGGATATGAAGTGATATGCAGCAATTTAAGTCATCAGTTAAATGCAGCAAATTAAAACCACTGAACATCTATTAGAATGGCCAAAATCCAAAATGCTGACAACAAATGCAGACAGGAAGGTGGAGCAGTAGGAACTCTTATTCATCGCTGGTGGGAATGCATCTTAAGACACTTTCAAAGACTGACGATTTCTTATAAAACTAAGCATACTCATGCTATATGATCTGCCATTATGTTCCTTATACCCAAAGTAGTCGAAAACTTTAGGTCCACACTAAGCCATAACAACGATATTGATAGCAACTTTAGTCATAAATGTCAAAACTTGGAAGAAACTAAAAAGTCCTTCAGTAGGTGAATGGATAAGTAAACTCTGGTTCATCCAGACAATGGAATATTATTCATTGCTAAAAATAAATAAGCTATAGAGCCATGAAAAGATATGGAGGAACTTCAAATGCATGTGAATAGGTGAAAGAAGTCAATATGAAAAGGTCATATATTGTATGAATGTAACTACTTGAACATTCTGGAAAAGGCAAAACTCTTGAGACAGTAAAAAGATTGCCAGAGTTGGGACACGGAAGAGTAAAGATGGAGAATAAAGATAGTTAAAGGACAGTCAAATCATCCTCAAATTTCCAAGGGAGTTTCTAGTTTTAATTTCATGTTGTATTTTCTGGCTCCAAACTCAGAAACCTTAACATGGTAGAAATTCTTCAAAACCTAGAACAAAGAAGGAGAAAATGGAAGAGGAGATAAAAGTCCAGTATTCAATCCATTTGGAATATGTGAAGGATCCAGGAAAGCAGGATAAAAATCTAAAGTAATAATAACGATCAGCAGATATTAAATACTTACATTGATGTGTTAACTCGTTTAATCCCCAGAACAACCCTAAGTAGTAGGGGCTATGCTATTGAATTCCTACTTCACATTAGAAACAAAAGTCAGTCAGTGATGGAGATCTAAATATGATAATAAAACTTTTCAAAGATAGTATCAGAGAATAGGTTAGAGAAATACTTTTTGCACAAAATGTTCAAAATGTAGTAAATTCAACTGCACTAAAATAAAAAAATAATATTCACATGATGTCAGTGTAAGATTATAAACACACAGATAAAACTTAAAAATGTTTTTTGCATCTTAAACTGCACTAGATCTATTTACAAAATATATAAGAAAATTCCATACTTCAAAAGAAGACAAATAGCAAAATTGTCCAAGAACTTAAGGAGGTTCTTAACAAAGAGTAAATCCAAACAACCAATGAACAAATGAAAAAAAAATACATGATTAAACATTTCATGGGGAAAATCCAAATTAATCACTTAATGAAATAGCTGAGAATACCCTATATCTGAAATCTGTCAAAAGAAACATCTTACTCCCCTGCCCTGCCATTCCCTAGGGTCTAGATGAACTTCCATCAGGAACATGGACTCACCTTTTTGGAAGAAACAGCACGATTTCTACCGAACCAATATAGATGCCGATGAATCCAAAGCAGAGAAATCATTTTCACTCTGGCATTGACCAGACTGATTGTGAAAAACAGTATGCCTCTCCTAACAAAATGGGGGAATTGTGGAACCTGTTTTGAATCAAACAGATGCCATCTTTCTCTAAGCTGACATATGAAGACTTTTCGTTGAAAGCTCAGCTCTGGACTCAATAATCTAATTCAACTCCCCATGAAAGAACACCACATGCACTTGTCTTCTTATCAGTGATTAAAAGCAGCAGCTGTCCTATTCTTTCCTTATTGATAAAATGGACTCAGGAAGACTATCTCTGTTGAGAGTTACAAAAACAACCCACACTGCAAATTTCTATTTTAAGACTCATATCACCAGCTCAACATTTGTGAACAAGAGGTAACCTTAGTTAATCCAGCTTGATCCTCAATTACTCCCCATGTGCTGACCCTAGTGGAACATACTGTGGGGCCGTCCCTGCATTGTGTATCCAGATCATGGCCCCTGTGCTGGAATAAAGCTTCCTTGATTACATTACAGCCTGATCATTCCTCAGTCAACAGCATGCACAGAGATGCACCACTACAACTCTAGAAGTGAAATTATTTTAGATTCTCAAGAAATTATCTTTACTAAGAATCTAACCTTTCATCTTTAAAAAATGTTTTACTATTATGTTAGATTTTATTTCAAGTGCTTAACTACAGATAAGGAAACGTTAAGAATGAATCTAGACAAATAATCATGAAAGTTTTGAGAGAAACATGATCTTTATTTGAAGTGTTACTTAATATAAGTTAAATAAAGACAAGTGCAATATATTCCTTTCCTTGTACAAAGTCCATCACATTTATTTATGGTTAGACACTGGATATTTGACAGTTCTGTAACTTTAATTAAAAATAAGAAAATATATTTAATTCGTTCAGACTTAACGTCCTCAGATAATGTTGTACAATACAAACCTTAGTCAGAAAAAATGTAGCACATTGTCACCAGTAAAATAAGAGGTACTTGTGGGGGCAAATGAAAAATACAAAATAGAACTAGAAATGCGATGCCTCAGTCATAGAATTTTAACATAAGCAAACATTGATTGTAATGGCAATTTGAAATCCTCCTTACAGATGTCTTCATCAAACATCAAACTACTTAACCTAGTTCAAACTGCTGGTGTGGTCCCCGCAGTTCCCTTCACAATGTCCCTCCAGACAGCAGGTTCAGGCAGATGTTGGGTGGGAGGCCGGGTGGGGAGGAGAGTGTTCGCGTGAGCTTCATGGTTTGATTTCACTGCTGTGTTGTTCCAGATGGTGCTCCTCTGCTGATGAAAGGAAATTTGGAGGACCAAACGAAATCACTGCTAATGAGTGGATTAGGTGCGAAAAGTGGACTGTACACTCCTTAAAAGCACTTTGTATAAAAACATTTGGCATGAAAGAAGTTATTTTCTGTGTGTCAGTCAGAGCTGTCCTGCTACGCGATCATCATTATCCATGAGGAAAATTACCAGCTTTAAAGACTTGCCTTGAGGAGAATAAAACATCAGAAAAAACATCAAAAAAAAAAAAAAAGAAAGAAAAGAAAATGTGAATATATTATGGTAGCTAAATGTGTATGTGATGAAGAGCTCCAACCCTACTGAACCTAACTTTTAAAGATTCAGAAAAGGATCACTATGAGAGAGAAACAGAGAGAGACTGAGTATATAGGCATGCTGTATGTTAGAAAGTGATTTCTTCTTTGAGTAAATACTCAATCTTGAAAAGATGCAAGTAGTCTATACTTTTTTGGTATTTTTTTTCTAAGTCATTTAGACTGCTACTTAATTCTGCCAAATATCGGTGCAGGAGAACTGCCATTTTTATAAGAGAACTAGCATTGACAAAATTATATTTAAAAGAATAGGCATAAGAGCATTTTCTTTGTTGAAGTGCCCAGAAAAAGTCAGTGCAGATACTGACAAAAGAATGTAGGTACTTCATTGTAATAAATTGTAAAAGCACACATTTTCAAACATGTATACTAGTTAACGTGGCCTTTGCTTGCCGTCCTTGGAATCCAACTGCATAGTAGATATGAGCGTTCTCATTTCACAGCTGAGGAAATTATAGCTCAGAATGGCAACGCGACTCATTTCACATCATTCTATAAAGAAATAAACCCAGTCTTAAAACTGACGAATGACCAATTCTGAAGACCAGCTTCTTTCCTTTCCTCAGTGCTGCCCAGATTATCCACACTGATAGGAAGTGCATTTATTAACCACAGTTTTTTCTGTACTAGGGGACATGATGGTATTATAACTCTCAGTTTATCCACATTAACTTCCACCAAACGATGAATTTTTAAGTCTCTTGAAAATGTGCTTCATATACAACTTCTCAATAAATATTTCAGGGCTCTTATTAGAAGAGCCAAGCCATGTGTTGTCATGGAGAGGGTCTTGACTTTGTACCCAGCAGGCTTGGTCTTCTTCCCCACCTTCCGCTTCCACTCCTTGACTTTCTGACATGAAGGGTTTGAGTATTCTAGGACACTTCCCTAATTTTGGAAATCAGAATAATAATGTATACCTCACTAAACTTAAAAAGCTGGAATCATCAAATGTATGCGGAGTATCATGCACATCAATGTTTCATTAACATGACTTTAGTGCTTTCACCCACAGAACCAGAAAGCATCTGAGGTATGCAGAACCATCTAGCTTACTTGTAAATATCTGTGAGAATTGTGCCTGGCTAGGCCTAAA
Source organism: Solenodon paradoxus (assembly GCA_004363575.1). Classification (NCBI taxonomy): domain Eukaryota; kingdom Metazoa; phylum Chordata; class Mammalia; order Eulipotyphla; family Solenodontidae; genus Solenodon; species Solenodon paradoxus. The sequence goes on from RJWH01000903.1 coordinate 483,297, forward strand.
TGATATTATGTTAATACATAATTCAGTGCAGCATAATAGAGATTAGTGAAGAATTTAAGTCTAACCTCTCCCTGTAGGAGAGACACAGAAGGACACAGAAGAATTGGGGGAAATATATGGTGTTTGGTGGCAGAAACAGTTTCGGAAATGATAGTTATATATTTTTTATAAATATGCAGCTATAATTTAGTCTCCTGTTGACCTCAAATTTCAGACAAATTATTATCTTCAGCTTGCTAGCAATGATGATAAAATGATTCTTTGACATGTCTTTCAAACCTAGAAGGGTGAATATCTGAGTATAAAGAAGAACTAATAAATATAAAGAAGATAAAAGTAAATAACCTCATGAATGTAATGCTATAACAGAAGTTGAAGGATAATGTTCTAACTATTGGAACAAACTGCAAATATTTGGTGCTGAAATGCCTATAGAGTATAATTAAGGTTGTGATTCTAGAAATTCTGAAAGGTAAGTCTTGGAATTTCAAGTTTAAAATGTTTAGCTAAGTAATTGATGCAAAATTTTTAAAAGTTGAATGTTTCACTAACTAGACATGGTTAAGAGAACCCCCATCTCACTATGCTTAATTGCCTATTAGTTGTACAAAAGATTTGATTGTATTTTGGAAAAGTTTTGCTTTTTTGTTCAATATTTGAAAATGAAATTGCACATATATGAAAACGTAATATAAAGTATCTAAAGAAATAAATTACTAAGTTGTAAATGAAATGAATAAAAGAATGAGATTTTGTGTTGAGGGTAAAGTTAAGCTGAAACATGTTTTTCTGATATGTGGCTTTAATAAAACATCATTTATATCTCAGAATCTCTTTTTTTGTACATGTTTCTCTCAGAGAAAAATCACATGGCTAAAAATAATCACTTGATAAATGTTAGTTTCTTCCCTTTCACACTGTCAAGATTTGACTGTTTCATATTAAAACTGTTTTATATTATTTTGTAAGTAGATAGCTAAATGGTCAATAACTACAAGAATGCATGAACAGTAAAAAATATAAATAAATTTCAAAATTAGTTTCCAAGGAGTGAGATACTATTTTATGGCCCTAATATCTAATTAAAGTAATCTAAAATGATATTAAAAATAGTTTTCCTACTGTCCCATGATGTGCAGTGACAATTCTGAAGCTGGCTGATTTTGCCTTGTGTCTGACACATAAGAGGGACTGCAATTGGGAGCTTTCTGGCACACCAAGAATAAAGGATATGGAAGAAGCTTTCTGTTGGAGACAGCAGGCTAGGGACCAACAAAAGAACTTCATACTCAATTGCAGCTGGTTAACCTGTTCCATGCTAGAGTTCCCCTGAAATACACCCAAAAAGTTAAGAGAAGATTCTATCACATCTTGGTCTTTTATTAATGGTACATTAGAGAATTGAGAGAAGTTTCCATCCAAGTTTAGGATAAATCAAGCGGAGAAAATATCAGGCTACAGAGGTACAGATAAGATTAGGAACTATGATCAGGAGGAGGCAGGAGAGTGAAATAAAACAGCCTGAAAAAAAAAAAAAGAAGAAGAACCCCAATGGAATCCCGTGGAAATTCTCAGGAAATAGTCAGAAATTCTAGGTCTCTGAGATCAGAGATGTTTACAGCTGCAGCTCACACGATTATCTGTGCTTATAAAATGGGCCATGTCAGAAAGCTTGTTACCACACAAATATTTCATTAGAAGAGCATCCTCATGCAATGCAAACATTTAGCTTAGAAGGAGAATGATCCTAGGAATATGTATCTTGGAGATAGTTCTGGTATATCAGACGCAGAGCCAGAATTAAGAGCAGAATACTGGTTCAGGTCCTGGACTTTTCGAATTATGTGGCATGGGACTAATTTCTGAGTCTCCATTTCTTTTACTATAACATAGTTCATAGCATACCAGCTGTTCTAAGAGTTTTACACATTCAACCCAACTGACCTTTACAATAACCCGATGGTGGATTCTATTGTAACAACCCTTTTACAGAACAGAGCTGTTGAGTATCTTGTCTGAATTCTTGCATTATAAGAGGCAGGATTTAAACTCAGCAAGTTTGTCTGCAGCCAAATGGAAATGACTTTTTGCCTGTTTGTGAAGAAGATTCATTCATTCTTGACTTCAGCAAAATTTGCTGACTTCCTGCAGTGTCTTTGGCAAAGTTTAGCAAGTCCCATCCCTGATCTCAAGAACACCTGATTCCAGAGAAGAGAAATCCAACACACATCTTATTCCTAGACACCATGCTTAATTGGGAACATACTTTGAAATGCATAGATAGTGGTGGAAAGCAAAACAAATAACATATTTGCATTTGAAAATTATTTTCAAATCCAGTCTCCTTATTTTACATAGCTTAGGCCAACATTGGTATTCATATATCAAAAAATATGTAAAGCAACTTATCAAATAGTCTAAAAGATATTTGAACAAATGGTAGAGCAAATTATTGGGAAAATTACTTCTTACTGTTCACTTTACTTGTGTATGTACTGAGTATGTCCTACTCTATCTCTAGCTAATTAAAATACTATATAAAGTTACCAAGTTTTATAAATGACTTTAATAATCTCTGAAAATGTGCATATATATGTATATATACATACACACACATAAATATTGGATTTTGACATTTTGAGTGACTTGATTGATTTTGACTAATGTGTGATGAAATGACTGGTGTTTTGGTGGCAGAGGGGATGCTTCCAACCAGGATGAGGGGCTTACCCTGCGCCGGTAACTGCTGTGTTCTTACCTCTCCCCTGGAGGTGAAATTACCTAATGGGGACTCTGAGAGCAGCACTGGTATGGAGACCATGCAGCAGAGGCTCTGGAAAACAGCTTGCCCATAAGAGAAAGGTGAGAGCAGATTCTCCTGTGATGTTTCCAGTATAGTCTGGGAAAGAATGGGAAAATTTACCTCCATCTGGTCAGAAGTATGAGGCGGCCCATTTTTGGTACACTCTTCCAACCTAGTCGTCACTGATAAAGCTTCCATTTCAATCTCTAGCTGTCTGTTATTCCACCACATCTCTCTCAGTAGAATCAGAATTGATGCAGGGAGGTAGAAATGCAATATATTTCTCTCCTCAATATTTAATCACTTGAGTCTACATGCCTTCATGTAGAGTAAGCCTCCAGCTTTCATTACATATGCATGTACATGCATGTATGTCACACACATGTAAGATATAAAATTGTGATGTGGAAGATCAACAAATTTTGGAAAGCATTTGCTAAACCACAAAATGTGCTACTTCTCAGAATGTAATGATGGATGAGTCACTACTATTAAGAGTCTAATAATCCACCAGCAATGATAATAACCATGTAATAACATTATATACAAGATAAAATGCAAATTGATAGGCAGGATAATGACAAACTAAGATGTCCATGAACTAAATTCAGAACCTGTGAATATGTTAGCCTGCAAGTCAGAGGAAAGCTAAATTTTCAGGAAGAATTCATGTCACCAATCAGCTAGCTGACTTTGAGATGGGAAGATTATTCTGGACTATTTGGGTGGGCCCAATGTAATAGCAAGATCCTTAGAAGTATGGGAGGATGATAGAGATAAGATTACAATGTGAGAAGGACATAGCCTACTGTTTAATGACTTTCAGGATGAAGAAATGCAGCTATGAACCAAAAAATACAGGTGATCTCTAGGTGACCTCTAAATAGAGTTACTGTGTGGCCCAGGTCGATGGGAATTATTCCAGCTTAGAATCCTGCAGTTGAAATTCTGTCCCAATTTTAATCAATTTGCTGAAAGTTAATTTGGGCAAACACACACAACAAACTAGCTCCAAATTGACAGACAGGGCTTCAGGTGTCCCCAGTGGAGGTGTTACGCCCTCCCACTCAGTGCCATGCCTGGTAACAGTCCAACTGGTCCCAATGCCAACTCTTGAGAGTATTGGAAATCTACCTTTGATGCTTGTAGAAGCAAGGAAACAGATCTTGCCTAGAGACTTTAGGAAGAAACACAGATCTATCAACACCTTTCCTTGAGCCTGCAAGATCCATTTCAGACTTCTGACCCCTTTAGTTGAACATAAGAAACTTGTGTTGTTTTAAACCACCAAGGGTGTAGTCGTGTGTGACCCTACACACGTACATAAAAACACGGTCAAGTCCACAAAAGCACAGAAAAGGGAATCTCATTCTCTTTGCTTTGTTGCTTAATGACTGTTGACCAGAATTAAAAGTCCTTCATGATCCTAAAACTGCTAACATTTTATCTGATTTTATTAAAATTTTCACAAACATCAGCTTCATTGCTCATCATATATAAAATGATTTAAATTTAAATGGCAAAAAAATCATAGAAGGATAATTGATATAACTCATGTATCCCCTAGTTTTCTGCATAAGATAATTTTATGTATAAACTACACGAAAATAAAAGCCATTTGAGCACATCTTTTAAAAAAGTGTTTAAATAAACATTATGACTTAACATGTTCTGCCAAGAACTGTCAAGAGAAGCAAGAAACATGGACTTTTTTTACTACCAGATGTGAGGTAGTTTCTCCTTGCGTGAAGTCAAAATACATTAGTGACTCAGCACTATGAAGCCAGCATCTCAGAGATGATCTCTTTAAGTGCAGAGACAAACAGGGAATTAACGATATGTTGTGGGAGACCTAGCCTGAACGTCTGCATATAAAATAGTGGGATGCTATTTCCTAGCAGTTAGCCACCCTTTCAAAACTGGTAAATCAATATAGTAAGAAGTGCTCATTTTACTTTTTAATCTTCAGTGCAGCATTGTTTGCCCATAAAGGCACCATATACAATGTTACTTTGCTCCAGGAAATTTTAGATAGAGAATATTTGGAAGGAAGATGTGTCCTCCTGTCAAGTGGTGTGCATTTTATGCATTCGGAGGACTTTATGCATTCAGAGAAGACAGTTTTTCCTACTCTGTACAGTGGTTTTCTATGAACAGGTTGCAGATATACATATGATATTAGAGACCATAACTCAAAACTTAAAATTGGAGACTTTGCTTTTGGCTAAGGTGGTGACTAAATATAATAATCTATTCACAGTTGCTCTTTTGAGGACTATTTGATGTGTTGATGCTAATGGTGGTGGTATTTATGATTTACTGAGAAAGTAGAAATGTGCCTGAAATGTGTTCACAGAGGCTATCTTAATTTGCTCACACAACATCAGTCTAATCAAGATTAATATGAGTAGATGTCCACCAATATCCAAGCTTTGCTGTCTCAATATTCGCAATGGCTATTCTGACATACTTTCAGATTTTTTAAAGTTCTTCTAAATTTTCTCTAATTTTTAAATACTATCGTTTGTTGCAATCCTTTCTTGGTAAGTTATGAAGGGGACATTAGTTGAAAAATAGTTGAGTATCAAAGATTTGAAGATTAGAGAAGACTTCTGCATACTTCTTAGGCACTCAAATATTTATTTATATTGAATAGCATTTTAAGCCTTTAGAGACTCTTTAAAAAAAAGGAAGAACATTTAGGAAAACTTTCAGCATTCCAACTATAATAAATGAGAAAAGTTAAAGACTCATTTGGAAAATTTCTTGAGCTTTAATTCTCACTTGAACAGAACTGCTCTAACTTTAAAACATTCATAATCAATACCAAAATTTTCCAATCATTTATTAATTGCAGTTAGAGAAAATGCCTTTCTCTGATGTATGTATTAACACACAACATGGAAATACCCTAAAGGGTGCTAATGTTCTATACAAAAGGTAAACATTTTGAAAGGTGGTGTTAATTTATAGATATACTAAAGTACTCCTTGAGAGCTTATTTTCAAAAGATCAGTTATATATGTAACATATCTTCTTTTTTTCCTATCTGAAATCTACTGAATTTAAGCTTTAGTTGTTCCTTTTAACTTTACAAATAGCTCTGGCTTTGAAACCAAAGTTCTAAATAACTTAAAGGAATAAAAACAGCTCATTTTACAACTTCAAATATGCTTCAAATGACAACTGCCCCTTAATTAAGCACCCACAGAGTTCCAGGCATGTACAAAACATTAAAACACTTGGTGCTATTTTTGAGCACACTTGCCTAATCTGTTCTCATTTTTGTATGATGTTGACATTTTAGTTCCACGGTCATAAAATTCTTCAAGACTGGCTCAAAGCAGGAGATTCCTGTCCACGGAAGTAAATCTTGCTGGTCAGTGGGGACATCAGCTGGGATGTTCCTCTGTCCCTCTTACACTCATGGGCCCTCCTGGGAAAGCCTGCCCTCTTCCTCCTCTGAAGTCCGATCTACACCCCTCTCACCTCTACCAGCACCACTGGAGGTGCCGTCTCAGCTAGAGGTCAAGATGAAAACTCCCTCAGTACCAGCAGCTTATATGGGTCCTTCTAATACTTCAGATTTTTCTGTTGTTCTTTTAAAGGAAGACACTTCCTATTTTCCGACAAGTTAACTGAAGAATAAAAAATAAAATTCTCTAGCAGTCCAAATATTTCATCCACTTTTCCAATTTGTTCTGAATTAAACTGGAGCATGGAAATGGACTTCCTTATTTTCTTTCGACATGTTTGCAAACTATGTCGTCTTCACGAGTGGCAGGAATTTCCCTATTAAGGTTGTAACTGCAGACTCCCCTCCCACCTGCCTCTGGGCTGAAGCCACCCCATGGCCTCCTGGAAAAGACCAGCGGACTCCTCCCTGCTCCTACTTGGCTCTTGCTCAGATGCGCACAATTGAGGTCAGATATAGCCGCTGCACAAGAGGCCACAGGACTCGCATCAAATGGGAGGAGAGGAACAGAAACTCAAATAGAGCAACGCTGTCACCTGCAAGACAGCCCACTTCTGCACACTTAAAAGATGATGAAGCTGAGCTATTAGAGATGACGAGAAGGTCTGTATCTTAGGGTCATGGGCAAATGTTCAATACACATTGATAAATAAAATAGGTTTCAAATCAGCTCATGCATACAAAAGTTTGCCGAAAATCTTTAGTCATTAAGAAATATCAATTAAACGCCACAATAGATGCCACTACACAGTTATTAGAATAGCAAAAACTAGAAGTGAAACTAACAATTGATACCAAGTATAGACAGGGAAACAGCATCCAAAATGCCCCCACATTGCTGGTGAGATACCAGTGGTGTCACCTGTAGAAAATACTTGGTGGTGTGCATGGGTTAGTAGATTTGTTGTTAGTCTAGGATTATTAATGAGGCAGTGTGTTAGCTAATTTATAATCGGTTTATGATTATGAATGAGCACTAGTTCATTTGCATTTATTTTAAATATTGACTATATTAAAATATATTGAAACAGTGTATAACTGCAGCAACATGGATATATTAAGTACAAATTGCCAAAGACACCAGAGCTGGGTGCGGTCAGAATCGATAATGATCCTGAACACCACTCACAGGACACACACCCTTGAGTAAGTACTTTTCCTCAGAACTTCATAAATGCACAGTTAGTGCTTAAAGCATCGTCTTCTTTTATTATATGAAAATAGTGGTGCTAGGAAGAAGTGTTTTGTTTTCAGCTTCATCTTTGTCAATACAACCAACTCAGTATTATATAAAACTAGGAAAGTTGGTGTTTTCAACAACTGTGTCTTGAATTTTGAATGTGTTTAGGACTCTGGATGGCAGTCTTTCAATGACAAGAAAACATTCTGGAACATTTATGCAGACGAATGTGCTTGTATCAGTTTGCACATCACCACACTGCCTCTCTCATGTGGAAACTTGTGCTGTGAAAATTTTAAAAATCAGCTGAACTAAACCATGTAATTGGTGACATTACAAAAATGTGATATTACCCAAAAGCTACGATCATTCCCATTATGTGATGATATGAACAATAATAGTAAACTTATGGCAAGTTAAAGTGAAACCAATCTGATAAAAATTTCCATTGATAATATTTGAAATACTAAATGAGCCATTTTGCAAGAAATTTCTGAAATTGTCTTACTGCTTCCAAGTACACATACTTCAGTGAAACTTGATTTTAAAAATTACCACCTAACACAGATCTCACTGAATATTTTCAATTGTATTTTTCTATCAAAATTTCCTACCAGAAAAAGATAAAGTTCATTTCTTTCTCCTTCCTTCCTTCCTTCCTTCCTTCCTTCCTTCCTTCCTTCCTTCCTTCCTTCCTTCCTTCCTTCCTTCCTTCTTTTTTTCTCTTTCTCTCAGAGAGGAAGAAATAGAGGAGAGGAAGTACTTTTATTTGTTTATTTATTATTTGTGTCCTCCCCCCTCCCCATCATGCCTGGTCTGGAACTCCTCCTCAAATCCTTGAGATTTACATGGTCCATGCCCTGGCCGCCAGCTTAGTGCCTGAGTCACCAGGGAGCACCAGAGTCCATTTCTTTAATCAAAGTCTAACTTTAATTCAACTGGGTTTACTATATTAACTGAAGTCATCACTTTTTTAAAAAAGAAAGGTGCAGGCAGAAATGAAGATGAGTTGAGGCAGGCAGGAATGAAAGGAGAGGATGAAGAAGCACTTTATTTTATTTTATTTTTTTCAGTTGTTCACCTTGGCTGTCCCTGCCCCATTGTGGGACATTGTGGATGAACCCTGGTCCTTGGGATATCTATGGACTGTGCTATCAGATGAAGGCAAACAGATCTAACCACTACTCCACTAGGTTGATCCCAAATTTATGTTAGATAAAATTTTGTAAACTCACTAAATTGATCTCAAATCATTTTCCTCTAGTCCAGTAGGCATATATCTCTGAGACTGGCTTCTGTACTTTGAGTGAGATGAAATCAAGTACTGATTTGATGAGACAGCCATTAGCCTCCAGGAATGGCGCTGCCATGAATCCAGCATCTGAATTAGACAATCAGGAAAAATACAAGGTCAACTATCACATCAAATATGTTGATACATACAGAAATGGATTCAAAATGTGCATCTAGGGCCTTAGTATGGGGATCACTTCTTCACTCATTCATATTATTAAAGTTGGTAAAAAACACAAGGTCACAACTAGAATAATATATCTTATATTGATTACCTACAAGCATAATTCCAATGAATAATCTGTGAAACTTTCGCAATCCTTTTTTTGCTACCATTTATTTGATCTGGTTATTGAAATGTGATTTTGTATGTTGAGTCTAATATTAAAAATTATTCCCATTTGATTTTTAAACTTTTATATTTCCTGTTTCTAGAAATTGCAGATGCTGAATTTCATGTTTTATTATATTTTACAAAAGCATAACTTGTTGACAACTAGAAATTAAAAGACAAAACTGTCCCTTCCTACAAAAAGATTTGAGAAGCACAGCTATCAAATCTCGTCCATCTCTGGCACACCCTACTGGCCAGGCAGCTGGGACAGTGAAGGAAAGTGTGGCACATGATAAGCCCAAGTTCCTGGGACCCAAAGGAAAAAAAAAAAGAAACAAAACAAACAAAAACTACCCCATATTAAAGATAAGGAAAAGAAGTCATAGGAAGGTTAATAGCTTTTCACAGAAAAATCAAGTTGTATTAGAGCTCACTGTCCAGAGAATGTTAACAAGCATCCAAGACAAAGTAGAGTAGTCTTTAGTGAAGTACTACAGTGTGTTGGCCCCTGGCCCTGTCTTGTTAAAGATTTAATTACAAACCGGGAGGAAAACAGATAAAGAGCATGGCTTTAAGATTTGTGGATGGCAGCAAGCTGAGTGACAATGAAAGCAACAGAAAAAAAATTGAGAAGAAAAAATAACATGGACCATCTGGTATGCTGTATACCACTCCAGACAAAATTGTTTAGAAAAGGAACAGAAGTCCGATATTTTCAAAACTCATGTGGTTTAATTTTAGAAAAGAAGGAACCTCTTTTGTAGTTGTGTCTTTAAGAAGAATCTGTAGATTTTAATGGGACACATGGGGTACATCGTGATTAGTAGGATGTGGCTTTAAAATTTTCTAACACAGAGAGACACTTGGTCTGCCAAGGAGGTTAACTTGGGTATTATAATCTACCACCGTCCTGGCTCAAACTATGTGTTTATTTCTGCCTTTTTCAGAGTTTGAGAGTATTTGTCACCATCACAATCAGTTCTGAGTTAGTCCAAGTTCTACATCGAATAGCCTGTGGTCTTAATGTGTCCACTGAGTGCTACGCTCTCCCGTTGAGCAGGACCATGGAGTTGCAAAGGCCAACATCTGGGCTGGGCAGCCTGTCTGGGGCATAGATGAGAGTCTCCCTGCAACACGACACTCAGCAGCCTGGTATCCAGGCTGATGGGATACATCTGCTCTCCAGGAGAGGGGACAGCCTTCTCCACCTGCCCCCAGCACTGTGACTGAAGGTGGCCTTCCCTCACCACGGAGCTTGGTTCCTCCATCTTTCCTCTCAGATGCCCCTTCTTCTCTTCTTCCCTTTGTCTCCACCTTCAGTTAGAAAACATAATAACATCGAACACATCACACATAAGAATTCAGCAAGAAGTGAATATTTGAAAGAGAGGGACACACTGTAAAACCACAGACGCCAGCTTAGGTTCTTGGTGTCTCCATTTTAACTGAAAAATGTTGAGGAGATGTTGTCTCATGATTAAATTAACATCAACAGTCATCTACTGATATCATGATTAAAACACCCAGGTCTATACTGTGGACATACTGTGTATACTACACAGTACGTGACATCTGCTTCCTTTCTGAAGTGAGTTTTGAGAAATTTGGGTATAAGCAACTACATACAGTAAGATCCTCTGTCCTGCCTCCTGAGGACCCAGGCCAGTGTGACAAAACAAAATGAACAACTAAATAATAAACCTGGGACCTCCTCTTCCTTTCTGCCTTCTTTGAAATGCTTCTTCCTCCTCTCACTTTCCTCCTTCCTCTCTTAAAAAAAAAAGAAAAACAATTTTTTTTTTACTTGGAAATAATGTCCATTGTGATCATTCTGCTGGAAAAATTACTCTAGGCTTGTTAATAAAGAGAAGACAGGGCCTGCGTGCCCTGGTGGCACAGGTGCTAAGCTGCTGGTTGGAGTATAAACCACGTAAATCCCAAGGACTCTGGTCCATGACGTGGGGGACAGGGGTGGTCAGGGGAAGGACCAGAAAGAACAAATGTATTAAAATGCTTCTTTCTCCTTTCTCTTCCTTCTTTCTTCTAAAACGAGAGAAGGGAGTGTCACAGCTACTTTCACTTTAAAGGATATTTTCCTTTGCCAGGGAAGTGTCCCATACCACCATGCTGGAGAGCCACCTTGGGCCTTCTCTCCCAACAGGTAACCATAGGCCTGGGGGGACCCTGTTGGTGCAGAGATGTCAATCTTGGGGACAGAGATGTGATTAGAGGGTAGCAGTTCCGCTTATCCATCTAACGCAGTACTTCTCATCCTCTGGAGTCCAGAGGCTGCTTAGGTCTCACCCCTGAATTCTGGGAGCTTCATAATGGTGCCTTATCCACGGATCACTGCTGGCTGCGCCTCCTGTGAAAGGACTGAGGTCAACAATGACCTGTGCTGTCATGTACATTAGGATGCCTTGTGATGGCCTGAGGTTGAAGCTCAGGACACAAGTCTGGGTGAGACGTCTACTGACCTAAGCTGCCTGCTGCCTTGTGTACTGAAGTTGCCCAGAGACAGGTGGTTCTTTGGCAAAGCCAAAACTGGAGTTAGAGCCAGAATGCCTGATTCCGGGGTAGCCGCTGTCCCCAATGGTCATGACATTATCTTGTTGACTTCAAGTACGAAACCAACTCATTCCATGGAAAAGCCATGAATGCATTTGCTCTGAGCTGCAAAAGTTCCATCTGGTATGTGAAAAGGAAGTTATGACATCTGATGAAATACTAGCTCAGTGACTGTTGAGGCGTCGTCATCTCTTAATAGCGAGCAACCCAGGTTCCCCTTGATTGAAAACTGAGTCTAATATTTCCATTTGGTCATTAACAATCCCGTGATCAGGAGGGGAATGCTTCCATTACGAGGCCTCTAAATTACTTAATTTGGGGGCATCCTTTTCATGTGTATGGAAGATTAAAAAAACAAAACAGCTACTATGAAACAAAGGTGGCAAAATTAAAGACGCTTGGGATTCATTCTCTCTTGGATTTCCTGTCTCAGTTCTATACTGAAAGTGAGAGTCTTTCTAGGAAGCTTGTTGAACTGGAGTTTGAATAGGAATCAGTCCCAGAACTGAATTGTCCCTGAAAGCTGTGAGTAGTTATTATTAGCATATCAAAAACCTGTCCAAGTGTTCAGAAGGCGCTTTTTTTTTTTTTATCTGCAGGTTTTCTCTGGGAGCGGCTGGTAAGGAGTGTATCCTGGGATTTGAGTTTTATTTCAAGGTTACTGAAGTATCACAGGAATGCAGTCAAATGGAAAATGTATGAATAATAACCAGAAGGCACTGCTAGCAAGATAATCCTACAATTCAGGAAACTTGAGAAATGATGAGGAAGGAATACTTTCAATCTAGTTTGTTGTTGATGAGAATGAAAGATACCCAACTCTTTTGTTCATGTCAAACTCTAAATTGTACACTTGTAAACTTCCAGTTGACAATGAATATCACTTTTGCAATAATAAGCTATCATGATCAAGAGAAATTCAGACTTTAAAGCACAGAAATGTTCGCAATAATGCAGTAACACAAAGTTGAATATATTCAAGACCCTTTAGACTCTTCCTGTACTCAGGTGCCTTTGTTTAAACAGTCAGCACTGGGGTAAGTGTCAGGATGTACTCAGGTAAGGATCCTGTCATTAACAATGTGCCAGAAGGAAAGATGACTTACTTTATCTAGGAATTCTTTTCTGCTCAGCCAGACTCCCAGATTCCTTCCAACTCTAAACCTCTTTCTTCTTGCCTGAGGACCACCCATTATTTTCTGTTGTCTAGTAAATAAAAAACTCCAACCCAGAGAAAGCAGCCTTAAGATACACTGCTTAACAACAGACAAAAGAACACAAGGGGAAGAAATGAACAGTCATCTTCACATCCCCCAGATTAAGAAGGCATATTTCATCTTGGAAACCCCTGTGTGCCTCTAAGCAATTTGGCCTCATACTCAGCGACTAAAACTGAGCCAGAAAACTGTATGCGTGCTGTCTTGAACGATGAGAAGATGGGGTCAAGGTTACCACTGAAGTGAGAAAATCAGAGAAGAGGGAAGCACAGACAGCAAACCAGAGAAAAGCAGGACCACCTTCTGCTGCTGTATTTGACAGATTCAGAGGAGGGATGGCAGGTAACAGGCTCCAGGCCCTTCACAGGAGGACAGAGAAATGAAGACAGAGTTTAACTGCTGTTGACCACAAGGAGATGGAGTGCCTTTGTGCGTGGCAGTTAATCTTTTCAAACAAAAGTTTAAACATTTTGTAAATTTAATCTTAGAAGAATAGGAAGGAAAACACTGAAGAACAGACAAAAATGTCCTCAATTGGTAAAAGGTATAAATGTAAGTAGCTTGCTTTCAAGCAGAATAAATACCAAAAAAAAAGAAAAAGAAAAAAGGTAGGCACTTGGTCATTACACAGTTGCCATTCAAATGTAAAGAGATAATCTTCAAAGTAGAGATAAGAAAGGACATTCTGAAAGGACTTGGGACCACAGCTTTGAATGTTTGCCAACTAGCCTTCAAAAACCATGGAAGGCAGAAGACAATGTAATGAGCTTTCAAGGTCTAAAATATTTTAACCCATATTTTTATTTTCAGTAAAGATATCTTCCAAAAATTAAAGCAAAATGAAAAATTTTTAATAAGAGATGGAGAAGAGAGAGGGAGAAAGAGTGAGAGAGAATGCATTTTCAGCAGATTGAGTCTGAAAGATATTAAAAGGACATTTTAGTTTCTACTATAACTAAGTTGTATCTGCCTAAGCAGGAGGAATTATTTGAATCAAGTGCTGTGGTACAGAGGGGTCAAGGGTGAATACACGCAGATCAGAGTGTGCCTAATTCCTTGAGCCTTTATGCAACTAACACTAAAGACTCCATCTCCAGCTAAGGTTGTTACAGAATATTACTTCTCAGTAGGATTTATTTGATATAAAAATATAAACAGAAATAATTATACACATACACATGCACAAGATGTAAATTTGCTTCTTTCATTCACTTTGGATTATGACAGAGAAAAGTTTTACTTGAAAATATTTTTAAAAACATACCAAGTTGGGTAGCGATATAGTGACCCACTAAGTGGATGTGAGATACCAGTTGCAGAACATCGGTTAAGGTAGAGACCTACTAGCAGGTGAGTGGAAGCCTCACTCTCCGTCCCTAGCCCACCTGCAGGGGGAAGTATAAAACTGGGCCCATGGTCTGGCTTCGGGTTTTCACGACTAGACAAGGTGGATTACGCAGACGTGCCAGTAGGAGATTTATGTCATGGCTTATGGCTCGCAGAATTATTCAGAGAAACTCCTGTCTTGTTTTTGGCTTCCTGTGTATGGATGGACGATGCTGCTTTGGTTGACTAAGTATGCCGAGAAGCCAGGAGTTGCTTGAAATTTTATCCATTCATTCTCTCCCCTTTTCTATCACTCTTGGTTAATTGGGGTAAAATTCTTTCTCCTGAAATAAGTAACTTTGGCCTTTGTTTGGTTCCTCTACAAAAACCCTCTGCAAAAACCACGAGGAAGGAGGCAAAGGTGAGCAAACTGAGCTAAAGGAGCTTATACACCGAAGGATGGATTTGGTCCAGTGGTAAATTAGTAAATTATAGATAGATGTAGGTTTGCAATAATACATACTTTAAACGCCCCCCCCCCAAAAAAAAAAATTAAGCCAATTTTGTTAAGGCTTTGAAATCCATTTCAATTCCACACACTATCACTTCTCTTTGATTTTGAGTTAAATATCAGAATGAGAAAAACTGTGCCTGTTCTGATGATCTGCTCTGGGAAATGAACACATGGTCCTGCTCTAACTCCTGAAGCAAAAAGAATCCATGCGCCTCGGTTTCAGTCCTGCCCTTGTGTAGGCCAAGAAAAAGTTTCCCCATCTCTCTGAGGTTCTTCACAGACTGCACGAGCAAACAAATTAAGATTAGACACTATTTGTAAGAGAAAAAGCCCAACACTAATAATGTGTGTGTGGAGAATTCATATTCAGAGACAGCATAACTTGAAATCTATAGGGCAGTATGCAGATGTATGAGCAGGAGGGTTGACTGGCTGGCAAAACCCACGACTGCTCCCTAGCAACCTGTGTCTAGAGACACACACCCTAGTTACTCCTGCCAGAGAACTCCAGGCAACTCCCATGAGAATGCCAACTCTCACGAGAGCTGCAGCCCCAAGAACTGGTCTTTCCCAGGTGTGAAAGAGACCCCATTTTAACAGCGAGCTCTGTTATATAATTATAAATAATTATGCACATACACATGCACAAGATGTAAATTTGCTTCTTTCATTCACTTTGGATTAATGCATCATAACGCACCAAACTGAATGCATCATTTTTGTTTAGTTGTTTTCCAATAAGCTCACCACATGATGCTGAAATAAGGCGTCTTTCCTCAAATTCTTTCCAGGACAAACTCTGCACTCATTCAGTCTCAATCTCAGGCATCAGTTGGGGCAAACCAAAGATTTACATCCTGACTGAAGCATATAAAAGGGGATCTGGGGTATCTGGGGGATTAGGGAGGGTCTCCACATGACAAGGAGCAATGACTCTACTCAGAAAGTAAATGTAAGTGTGACTTCCCTTCCTACATTCTTCAAGGTAATAAGGGAACAACAGTTACATTTCTTAGGGGAAGGGTGAAGTCTTAAGAAAGTGTGTTATTTCTTTGATTAAGAGAAGGAAGACATTGGGAGAAAGACAGGAGCTTCTCCTCTGCCTCTAGGGTCATCCTCCATTGTCCATGGCTTCAGAAATAGTTGTGAGAGATGGGGGCACCTGTTTTATGCACTTCACCTTGTATGAGTCAGCTGTACTATACCCCTCCAAGAGTGCCTGACCTAAGAGTACCCCAAGTAAACACACTAGATCTGAAAAGACCTCTCCACCATCACATTGTCAGCACTATCCATTCTAAATGGCTGGATTCTAAATTCTAAATCTTTCCATCCATTAGGAAGCTAGGGCAGGAGGAGAATTCTAACCCAGAGTGAATCAGGAGTGACACCGGTTAAGGACTGCTCTCTTGACATGTTACATCCTTTACTAAATTTGCTGCAACTTGCTCACTTTGGGCCACTGAAAGGAGAGAGGTTGGGCTGAGGGGGTTCTTTGACTTTTTTTTTTCTAGCTGTTTCCTAAAATAAATTGCATCAATTCCCTTAATCTTTTGACTAGTCATAATAGTCATTTCATAAATGGTCATTAGCGAGAGGACAAAAAGGGAAAGAAATAAAGGAAAGAAGACATTTAATATGCTCATATTTTTCTAAGTTATAAAAGAAATTTCACAAAATCTGTCTAACTGTCTAAGCTCTAAATTACTTCCTCAGGAATACATGTTTTAAATAAAGGCAAAAGATTTATTTGGAACTCAATTTGAACTGGAAGTGCTGAAAGCCTGTTCACAATTTTTAAGTTTTTAATATTAATTACCATTTATGGCAAATGAAAGTCCTGAGAACAGCATCAGTGTGTCAGTACGCCTATTTTTAAAATAGTTGAATTTCTATTTGGCAGGCCAAGAGAATTTCATTTCAAGTTGATTTTATTTATAATTTTTGAAATTGAACATTACTCTCATTTGCTTAGGAGTCACTTTAACTCAGTTTCTAAATTTTATATTTAACCCTCAGAGACTCATTAATGTTTGGTGTTTTCAAACGCCAAACATTGTTGGTTCGTTCTTTTGAAATAAGCAGCTAACAATGGGCTGCACAGTGAAGCTCAAGGAAAACGAAAAACCTGACAATACTTGGCGATAACCACTGTTAAAATTGAAATAATAATAACTCAGTGGGTGGATAAAATCTGATTATAAAAGTGGATAATTCATGTAGAGATGAATACAAAATTAGGTTATCATTGGAAATTGTTGATATTTGATCACTGTTGATTTATTAAAGCAACCATTTGACAAAATTCAGCCTTACAGGTATAAATGAGATCATTTTACAATTGTTTTGCAATCAATTTTTTTAATTATCACAAAGATATTTTTAAGAAGCTACAGTAAGTCAGTGATTTTTTTGAAGCTTTAATAAGTATTCATGTCTTGATATTATAAATAATGATATAGGAAACACATATTTCTTTTTTCTATAAATTTTTTCTTTTTTCTTTTCTTACAGAATAAGATGCTTGAAATGAAAATTCTGGGCCAAATGATAGGCTTCGGGGGTGGAGGAGAGGAGCTTTATAAAGTTTGACAAAGAGCCAACTTGATCTTAATAAAGAATATATACTTACTTTACCAAAATAATAGCCAATCATTTACTTTTTGTTATAGTAACCAAAACTGATTTTCTTTTAGTTGGTACAATATTCATTTATCTTAACTTGACTGTATATAATGAATAGATTGATGGTGTTTCTATTTCTTGGTTAATTGTTCTTTTTCTGAGTTTCTTAATTGTTCTTTATCAAGGCAGAAACTACTTTCAACTTCCATACCGTGAAAGCCAAGAAACAAACAAACTTCTTAAAATAACCTTGCTGTTAACATAGGTTGGTCCCCACTGGCCTGAGAAGGAATCTTGTGAAGGTTGAGCTCAGTCCCTCACTTAGGCCTTGGACAGCAGGCTGGGCACTATGACGGCTGATTTTGTAGGATGGATTCCCCACTACCCAAAATGCTCAGATAGTTCTTTTCCAAGATATCTGGAGCCGGATTTTTCCAGTACGTGTCACCTTGGTTTATGGCGTTAAAGTTTAATCTAGACTCACAGCTGTTACCACAGATACTGAGATGTGGAGGTATCGCCAGAGACAGGTTTTCTCAGGCAAACCTTTCTTAAAGCAGAGAAATTGCCTAGAGTCAAGGTTTAGTGACACAGAGTCATTCCCTCATATGAGAACCCCCTCCACTCTCCTCATGGCCCTAGATCCCCTCTCCTATCCCTCAGAACAGGCCAGAAGTTTTTGGACTGTTTCATTTTCCTCAGAATGTACCGTCATGTACATTCTAAATACATAAAATTTAATTTGGTCTTTTCACTTCTATCTGATATTCATTCCATCTGATATTGTGGATATTTTTATCCAGTTTATGAAAAACCACAAAAGGATATGGGAATTTTCCCCTTGCCCAATTTCTTTACTGAAGGAGCCCAAGGCATTTGAGAAAGTGATATGACCTGTAACCCATTCCTTTTTATCAAAATTTGAAAATAGAGAGGCCTTTAAAGTTGGCCCAGCATAACCCCCAAGCACTTATGTACACCAAAGGCCAAAACAAAACCTGACCGGAAATAGCCTTGAGAAGGGATTTTAGGCAAGTAGCTCAGGCTTCAGGGTGTCTAAAGGTCTTTTCAGGTGTTCAAGGTGGGTGGGTGATTTCTATATAATATGTGGTTAATGTAGAAAGCTTTTCTAGACTCAGTAACAATGGCCCAGTAGGTTCTACTTTTGATTAAAAGGAGGCAGGGAGAGGGAAATTAATTACAATAAACTAGCCTTTTGTGCATGGGTCCCCAAAGTTAACAGTAAAGAAACAGTGCAAGCAAGTGATTCTAGCCCCCTTGACAGAGTCATTTGTTGTGTTGGGCAGAACCAGTCACCGGTAGTGACACTTTACACTAGTGAGAAGCAGTGAAAAGTTTGGCCACAGGGGATTAGATTTCTTTCTTTATTTTATGTTTGGAAGTAATCCTAAAACCTTTTGATTACATCCTAAGGCATTTCAGACTTTGTATTTTTTTCCTCTATTTCTTTTTACCGCCACCATTTCTTTAGTAGTAGGAAGGCAGAATTTAAGGAGAAGTCATTGGGAATTTAAGATGTGAATTGTAAAATAAAAGGAAAGTAAGACTCCTTATACTTTGAATTGGTCAGATTACCCGCTTTACACCTTTTAGTGTTTTTGACTTCTTCTTAAAGTTGCAATAATCATTTTTGTTGACAGATGTATAAAATCTTCTACGCTAAAGATTAAATATTTGCCTATTTATAGTGAAATCATTCTATTTCGGTGTTCTTTGTTAATGCTATTGTTTCATTGTTGATGTGGAGACTTAAAAATATGCATGCAAATCTCTCAGTCTCTTCTTTCATCATTTGTAAGTCTCTTTTATCTGATAAGTATCTTTTCTTAAACTAGGTTTGGCATAATGATTACTTACTCCTGCCTTCTTTAACCTTAATATGATATGAATATTCCCTGATAATAATTTGAAATCTCTATATTTACATCTGTATCGTTAATCCATCTGAAACATACTTTAGGGTATTTGGGAAAGAATAAAGTTGGTTCTTACTATGTAAATATGTCTCATCTTCTAATTACTGAATTAGGGATCCTAAAAATAACTATTTTAGAAAGCTGTGGTAAAGGATAAACTTGAAATATAGCAAAGGATATTAGCAGTTAGGTTATTAATTTTTAGAAACACGTCCTCCTGCTACTCAGCACAAGGAGGTGAGTGCCATGTACCTTATGGAGAAAATGAGAGATAAGCTTCAGGGGAGCGTTGCTATTGGCTGTGAGTTTAATATTGCTAAGGAATCCTCGATATATATTAAATCAGTTGTCTATAAACAGAAATATACATAAAGCAGGTTATGTATTGATCAGTCAGTAAGAACGCAGGGATCAGAGGCACAAAAGAACTTAACCATATGTGCTCCCTAGGAGCAATGCTGGAACATTCATGAATTCAGTATGTGTGGCCATTCTATTGAACATGGCTGTGATTGACTAGAAGCCTATCTGCCTAATGTGGCAGCTAGATCTCAACCCTAGCTACGCAACAGAATCATTTGGAGGGTAAGCATTTTTAAAAATGCAGATACTTTAGACCACCCCAAGCCAAGGAATCTGAATCTAGGGAGGTTACTGCCTCTGTACTGTTATGATTTTAAACTTCCAGTTATTCCAGAAATTTCTCTTTTTCTATCAAAATAATGGCTCATAAAATTAGTTGTTGGATGGAGAAGTCGTTTAGGATGAGGACGTCATCTGGCGTGCCTCTCTTCCCTCTTTCCCTTTTTGTGTTGCCTGAAATGTAACACTGGGAAGTGACTGGAGGCCTCTTCACTTCCTGGCTTGGGAGCAATGTTAAAATGACAAGTCTTGATAAGGAGGGTGTGTAGCAAGCTAAGGGAGGAATGGGGGGACTATAGAGCAGAGGTTTGCTAACCAGAGTTTTATTACCTCTAGACACACCTCTTTGATATAGGGGGGAAAGAAATCATTATGCAGTAAGTCACTGCTAGATGTTATATTAGCTACTCTTTATCCTCAGGCTTCCACCTCTAATCTGGCTTCATTATTCTTGCCGACCTGAGACCATTAGAGCAATTTCATAATGCCCTTAATGCCTGCTTATTGCTCTTCAGCCAAGAACATAGAGCCTGTGAAGTAATCTTTCTCCGCACCCTCAAACCAAGTGACCTGTTCAAAGCTGTTTCTGACCTTCCTCACCTTGCACTATACACCTGGGGACTCAGCCAGCAAACTGTCTGCATCCACAACCTCTCTCTGAACATGCCTTCTTCACTTAGTTCACCCTGAAGGATATTCCTTCCTCTGAACTCCATTCAGGTGCTGACTATGCTCCCTTCCAGTCTCCTCCTGCCCGGTTATGAAGGTGCAGCAGGTGTCTTCTGGATTATTTTTCTAGATAATTAATTTAGGAATTCTTCTAGATAATGATCATTCCTCCTCCCCCAACACACCACACGCTGACTCTCTGGGCACTGGACTATGCCTTTCGTTCCATTTATTACCTGGCCTTACTGAGTCCTTCTCCATTCCATCTCACTCCAGGCTCACTGCAACCACTCATCTCTTCTTTTTACTATTAGCAATCCATTCCAAGTCTCAATAATCTCAATTCCCAGAATTCCTCTCTGAGAGCATCGCTTCCTATCTCTCAGCCAGAACCTCCAGAACTGTGATCTTTTAAGGCTCATGTTCTCACGGGCCTCTTTATTGCCTCCAATCAGGGCCCCATATATCTTCTCATCTCATATCTTTTTTCCTGCCATCTCCCAATGAAAGAGCCCCAGTCTGATCAGTCCAGCTTCCATTTTCCCACACCTCATGGTTGCAACTGAAAAAAGCTGGGAGAGAGCAGGTCTCTCACTTGCAAAGCAGAACCATGATCATCAGGGGCCCTTGGGACTGGTAGCAAAGGTATTGTCAGTCATTCTCTTAGATGACTGTTTCATACCTTCTCTTTTCTCCTCTAGGCTCCAACACCTCTTCCCTCATACTTATTTTCAGCCGCTGACCTTGCTACCTATTTCACAAAGCAAATTAAAGTAGCCAAAGAGACAGTCATTCAATATAGTAGAATATAATATACAAAGTGCTATTCCCTTAGGACTGTACAGACAGAAAGATTAACTGACAAGAATGAATGTTAAAAAAAAAAAGACATACGATGGGCAAATAAAAAGTGATAAAATATTAAGATATACATAAAACATGAAAAATAAGGATACAGACAAATCTTGAACAGCTTGGTGGAATAGAAAAGAAAAAGTAAACAGAAATACAAAACAAATTAGGTGTATAAAAGAATTATTTTCACTTACCACTTTTCTAAAATAAACTTTCTAATAACAGAAATAGGATACATTGCCTCTAAACCAGGAAAAGAGAAGGACAATCATGTCAAAATAATTCCAGAAGAAGACTATTTCAAAGGAAATAGAAAGCACACACTAATTAATAGAAATCAATCCAAATTATCAATAATCAGAAAGTATAGAAATAGATTAAACAATCCTGAAAAATAAAAGACAAAGACTGTTAAGTTTGAATAAAAAAATCCAACTATATTCTATTTGTGAGATACTGTCTAAAAATATAAGGCCACATAATATTTGAAATATCAAGATGAAAAACTACATGCCTATCCAAAAGAAAGTTTGTCCCCCAGTATCATCAAAAATAAATAAATATACAATCCATAAACAAAGCTGGAAATAGTCACAACCTAAAGAAACAATTATTAAAATGTTCAATAACAGTTTACATGTGCCTAAAAACATGCATATGCATTTAATGACATGTAACTTTTACAGTAATTGGGAGATTAGAAAAAACTTATAAAGATAGATATTTTGAATAAGGAAATTGTCACGTTTGATCCAGAAGTTATTTGTATAATACCATACCCATCAAATGGAGAATATCCATTATTTTATCCAACTTATGGGGCATTTATGAAAATTTACCAGATGCCAGTGAGCATTACATTTTACGAAACTGGTGCCATAACTGCAATGTATGGATGATAAAAATGTACCAAGAAATAACCTGGAGAAATCCTGTAACTACAAGTGTTAATGCTCACGGTTACACAGAGATCACACTGGTATTTAGGAAAATACTTAGAAGGGATAATGGAGAAATTATATATTAATGTGTGTGGATACAAGCAACATAGTTTTTGAAGTAAATTAATAGCTTTAAATGAAAATAGTAGAAAGAATAACTATTTTACAATGAGAATTCAAAATAAAAACACACAACAATTCCTGACATTCAGGAGCCAGCCTGTCATCATTAGCCTGTCCTAGTGTCCTACTGAACAATTTCAAAGGAAAAAATGACTCTGTCATTATAAAGGATCAAGACTAAAACAAGACCACTCCATAACTGTGTCTGGACACCAGCGAATCATTTTCCCACCTACAATATACCGCACATCCCTCTCTCCCGGCTCATATGAGTGATGGTGCTCCCTTACCAAGCACAGCCTCAGCTCGTCTCTACTCCCCCATCCTCTCCTATCTTCCAAGATAAGGTTGATTCAGATACCCAGTCCTGCAATTCCTCCCACTTCCTGACAGCAGCTACTTCAGAGCAAAGTCCTCCTTTTTAATTTGCTGTTTCTGTAATCAACAATAAATCTGGCTTGTGCTGGTAGGTTTAAGCTGGTGGATGTTGAAGGAAAAAAATAAGTCATACATTTAATTAAAGATATAAAACACAACAACAGAAAATAGAAAAAAGAATAAAATATGTAAGATCAGAAGCCAACTTAATTCACTAACAAACATAGATTGGTAGATAGGAACAATATGGCCTGTAAAAAAAGGCAAACCCTGATTAATGAAAAAAAGAAAGCGGATACATGTTCTCAATATTAGGGATAGAAAAATGTCTATGGGAGATGCGGAATTAGAGAAAGAACAGAGTGCATTTAGAGCAAATTTAAGTCAATTCATGTAAAAAATTTTTAAAAAGGTCAAATTCTTTAAAATATAACTTGGCAAATTAGACTTAAAATTAAATACATGACCTTAATAAAATAACCCTATAACCATAAAATAAAATTACTTAAGTATTTAAAATGTCCCCACAAAGAAAACGCAATGGCCAGTTAGCTTTTCAAATGGTTTTAACAAATATTCTAGTACTAGGTCATTTCACTCCTATGGAAACTTCTCTAAAGAATATAAAATTAGATCATCCTCAACTTAGTTAATATAACAAATATTTCAACTTTAAAATTAAGATCATACAGTGTGAGAAAATTGCATTATTAACAAACAATTCAGCAGGCTGGTTTTATCAAAGCAAACCAGGTTTTGTTTAATCTCAAAAGAAAAGATACATATTTTCACATAATAATGCCACATTAACAGATGGCAAAGGTACACATGACTATCACAATAAATGAAGCAAAAGCACTAAATAAATCTCATGCACTGATGATAAAAATTACTTATCAAATCAGAAGAATCAAGAATCTATGAAATATACATGGCGTCCATTTTTCTCAATGGTAAAATAGGAAAGCAGTCTATTCACATGGAAACAACACAAGAATATACACTAATATCAAATTGATTGGCAGTTTATAGGAGGTCCTAACAAATTCAGTAAGGACATTAAAAATTAAGATTAGAAGGAAATAAAATTCTCACAAATTATAGATGAGTCAATTGCATTTTCTATATGCTAGCAACAGAACACATAACTAAAAATAAATAAATAATTTACTGTAACAAAATCATATGAAGTGCTCAGATTTAAATCTATCCAAGAATTAACAAGGATTATATAAAGGGAGAGATATCTCATGCTTATGAATAGGGGATAGTTAATGCAAGGAGGTCAATTCTCCCAAAAGTGATTCATTCAAATTATAAGGACCTGATATGCTTTGGAAATGACACCCAAGGTTAGTGGGAAAGAAAAGATTATTCACACTTTTGAGTCTGGATCAATGGGTTATTCATACAGAAAAAAAGAAATCAGAATAGACACAATTGATGTAAATTTGATCATTTAAATATACAAGATCTAGCTGTGGCGGATGAACCCTAAGATGATTCCCAGTGAGGGCATCTCCCTGCACTCCCGCCCTTGACCATCCCACACCTTGGGGGTACCTGTGCTTGGCTCTTGACCATATTCTTGGGTGTCACTTCATGAATGTGCTAAGCAGTCAGCAGTTTCTTGAACCACCTCTCCCATCCTGGTTTTCATGAAAGAAATTGCCACACGGAGAAACCCAGTTGGTAAGTGGTGGAGAATGAACTCCTGCCAATGGCCAGAAAAGAGGAGGATTTAATTCCGAGGAAGCGAACCTTGCCAACAACCACAAGAGCCTGGAAGTGATGCTTCTCCAGGTGAGTCCCGGGTGAGACCCCAGTCTTCACTGGCAGCTGAATGCACCATCTGAAATTCCCTGCGCAGAGAACTTGGTTAAGCCTGGATTCCTGATTCCTGACCTAGAGAAACAGTGAGATCATAAATGTGTGCTCTTTGCAGTCATGAATTTTGCAGGAATATTGTTACATAGCAATAGAAAACTGATAGAATAGTTTTTTAATGCTTAGCAGAAGGTAGAGAATATTCTTAGTGCCAAGCTCTTGGGAAAGATTCTTTAATAGGATGCAAATATATAAATAATAAAATTAAATACTGACATATTTATTCACATTCATATTAATACTGGTGTATCACAATATGTCACAAATCATTGTACAAAGATCATGAAAATAGTAGCAGAAAACTACTCACAATACACATAACCAAAAAGGGCTATTATTATTAATATATGGGAAACGTCACTGAATCATATATACTCATATAAGAAAGTGGGTAACAGACATGAGGAAGGATATCATTTCACAAAAGAAGCACAAGTGGAAAGAAAACTACTGTGCGTGTGTCTATGCATTATGTCATTAGTAAGAGGAATGCTGATGAAAAAACACAAGTTTTATCCCACCATACAAGAAAATATCAAATAGTTAGAAAAGGTCAAGTACAGGAGAAAGTCTGGAGAACTAGAAACTCCTCCATGATGGTGAAAATATCGATTTATAGAGACAGTTTAGAAAACAACGGTGTGCCATTGTCTAGAAGAGCTGAAGACATACACACCCTGCTCAGTCCTGGAGAGATGCCAGGAAGGAGGGTGGAAGGGAGTGTGTGGAATGGTTATGGATACAAACAAAATGACGAATTCTTGTCTAGAGCACTCTAGAGCATGTGTTAAGTATTTTTATAAACCATGTTCACATTTTCCAAATTTAGAAATATTCCCCAAATCCTTCAGCAAGATAAAAAATAAAGGATGATGTATTCTATGTGGCTTATACATAGAATGGAACATTACTATGTTGCAAATAAGTGATCTCCATCAACATCAACATGTATTAGACAGAATTTTTAGCAAAGAAAGTTGCATGAAGAAGTATGCAGTATGTTAGTTTGCATGAAGTTTAAAAACATGCAGAATATACAGTATGTTGATAAGGACAGACATGGGGGAAGCTATAAAGAAAAGCAAGGGAGTAGCAAACATGAAATTCAGGGTAGACATTACTCTGGAATCATGGTGGGAGCAGGGGGACATAATAATGGAAGGCAGGTGGAGGACAACTTCTAGTACCAATTGTGCATGTTCTTAGGGTACATCATGTGCATTTTAACATATTTCTATCATATATGCTTTGTATCATATTGTAAAATCATGAACAATGGGGACTCTAAGTCCTATCACAGGCCACGGAAACTTCTCAATGCATAAAGGACATCCTGGTCCTAACTAGGGCGGGTGTACACGGCAGTACAAAGCTATCTTGCACATTCATGGCACCGAATGACATGGGGGAGGCACTAGAGCCTGTGTATTCAAGGTCAGCACAAGAGTGGTTTCCAGTTTGTAGACAGTGAACTACAGAAGCAGGGAGAGCCACGCTCCCCCATCAAAACCAACCACAGAAAAGGAGTTCCTCTTTGTCAGAGGTGGGATCCCTTCTTCCACATCACAGATCTATGGCACTTGGTCCTAATGCAGATGAGCACGCTCTCCTGAAAGGGTCTCTCGCCAGAAGGCTGTTTCTGGCTGGAGACCCTGGAATTTGCTGCTGGGTTCCAGTCCACAGTCATGAAGACAGAAAGCACCCAGACAAAGGACCAATCAGAGCATAAGCTTCTGTACAATTTTACCCCAAAGAATGTGGGAATGACATGTGAATTAACAGAAACACCGATTGTATCTAGACTACATAATTTTATATTGATAACAATCCTTTGTCATGTTCAGTGTTCAGGTGAATGGTCGTTACATGTACAATTTGGATAAGCTGCTTCCGACTGGTTTCCACTTACCCATTGTAGCCTGTGGAGCAATGTTCACACGAAGTCTTGGACATCCCCAGTTTTTATGCACATTTCACGCATAATAAATAAGTTGAAAAATTAAAACAGGAAAAATACAACTGTGACAGTGTAGATGATCACAATTATAAATGGTTAGGAAGTGAAGGTCTGGACAGAAAGCTACAGTTACTGTCATAGAAATGGTGCTTGCAACATGGAATAAAATGTTTTGTAATAACATCGCACTTGAATTTTGGAAGGTCTCTCTATAAAGCTCTGAAGTACATACATTCTAGAAAAATTCCAAAAAATGGCTCTAAAAATGAGACACTGAAGTGAAAGTTTGAACAAAATTGTGGGGGTGGGAGGGTGTGCAGATATGCAAACAAGGCTTGAGAAAAACCCACCAGCAGTCTGTCAGTCTGCTGTTTAGACTGAGAAAAGTTTTTTTTCTCTTCTGGGCAGTGAAATTCTGCCCAGTTTTTATGCATTTATACAAGCTTCCTACTTGTGTTCAATGATGGGCTATTTTATAGTTTTACAATCAATGTTGGGTAAAAGAAAAATAGTGAAGGTGTGCATGTTTCAGGCTATTCTGATCAATCTTGAGAGGGACAGACACCAGCTAATTGACGCAGACCCTCTGTACACGTACTGAGGTCCAGTTAACACTGACCTAGACAGAATGCTCGGATAGTATTTGAAAATGAAGAATAGAAACCATCTATTTGGTTTGTGTGGGGTTAATTTTATTAACTGCATTCTTCATGTGCATTTTTCTTTTCATGGCATCTTATGTAAGCGATTTCATGACTCCTTGGTTGTATCATCTGTCCTTATACATATAAATCCCCCCTTTGCAGTTTGAGAAATAACCCATTAAGGTGTCAAGTTTCAATGGCTCAATATAGTTAAAATAACTCCTGTTTAGAATATCATGTTCTTTAAACAAATCGACGACACACTCTTTTCTTTTGGAACAAGGCAAAGAGATGCAATAATACATAATTAAAAAATAAATTATCAATGAAACTGAGCAGCGCCTTTCACTGTCGGCAACTAGGACGACAGCATTATTTGCCTCTTGCAGTGAAGAAGGTACAAGGTGTCTTCTGGTTCAGAGAGGGGTGCTAACATTTACTGCAGTGATCCGAAACTTTACATTGTTTACTAAGTGAGAAAAATGACAGCGGCGAGAGCCGAATGATTTCCAAAACGAGGAGCAGGGAGCCTCGTGGTTGTCACATGTGCGTGGACATTTGCTCCTCTGAACCATTAAGAATGAAGCATAGATGTCAAGTTCAGAACAGAGAAGACAAAGCACGAGGGACCACCTATATAGGACATTTGAAAGCCCGACACACCTGGGTGAAATTCAACATGTTAATCCACTTGAAGGAAAAACCGTACTCTGTCTAAGGAAGTCACAGTGATACAGAACTAGCTTAAACGAAAGCAGTTGCAATGTACTATGAAAAGGATTTCATGAGACTGTAATTTATCTCCTTTTCTCTGAAGCGTTAACTATAAGCTTACAGAGAGATGGGTCCAGAGTTCCTTCCTCCCCGCCGTCCTCCTATACTAATAATGTGGCAGGAAAGAGAAAAACAGATTTTCCCTCTATTTGAATATACTGGTTAAACTTAGAGAACTGACAAAGAGTCCTTCCATTGGGTGTGGGTTCCTTCATGGGACATCACTGTGAACCCCAGAATTAGGAATCCCCTCATGTTCCACACCAGGCTGTCTGTGGAGGTGGGGCTCAGGTGTCTTGGGCCCCGAATTATGAGCTATACCTGGTAACTGGTTCTGGAGGTACTCAGGGTTGGGGGCGGGGGGGCGGTGAGAGAAGCAGGACCGACTACTGGCCAGCTGGAGCCTGGACAAGACACGCTGAGCTTCGGTTGGGAGGCTCATGGCTGTGCCCCACACATGCCCCAGCCAGACCACCCTCACACTCGCTTCTCTCTTTAGCATATCCCTGAAGAGTCCGTCAGGGCCCCAATTTCTTTGTCCTAAGAGAGCTGCAGTAGAGTGAGTGGGATTGGGGTGGGAGAGCAAATGTTGAGGTTTGGTTCCAGTCCTTCTCCTTCGGAAAGGCCAATCACTGACAGGACGTGTGGGACCAACTAGAGCCAAGTAAGAGACTGCCCATTCTTCACGAGCATTCTTCACATGCCAGTTCTCACACATACCTGGTCAGCAGATACCTCAATAGCATGGCACAGGTGAATTCATGAATTGTCAACCGACTCAACATCCTTTCACAAAAACACATTCCCTATAGATGCAACAGGTTTCAAATTGATCTGTAAATTAGTAGTGCATGTAATTTTCATGATAGATACTACTTTCCCTTAGAAAAAGGCATTTTACTGTGTCATCCCTGGGCATCACCTACTTAGAATGGTATCTAATCTGCAGGGGCCTTTCATTTAGTCAGAGAGCTTGGCTGAAGAGCTCACCAGGGCTGGGGACAGAGGTAGAGAGGGGACAAAGTGCAAGGATGCTCTTGTCATTAGTCAGCTAGGATGATGTAGAAAGAAAACCTTCCTATTCAACTTGCCCCATACCTTTCCCAACTTCTGCCTTCTGAGTACCATACAAAATCCCAAAGGCCTAAGAAGAAGACTGTTCCAAAGTGATCCCCACCACAGTCAAGTCACTTTTGACTTACTTTACAATAAAGAAGTCTTACTCTACATATCATTCCAATAAACTAGTCTATAATCTTCAGTTTTCTTTGCTGCCTAGCTAGATGAGTGGGAAAGAAAAGTTAAACAAAAACAAGAATGCTCATGGTTTGGAAGCCTCAGCTAAACATATCTTTGGAAACAAACATGCATATGTTATTTAGATTAAATACAACAGAAGTTCATGTACATTCTGGTTCAAAACATCTACAAGCTGGAAAATGCTCGAATCTATTGTTTAAAGTTCCGATCTGGGTATAAAAATTCAACCATTTGGTTCTGAGAATTCTATTTGTTTTTCTGCCAACACAAAGGGGATAATGCTAGTCAAGTACAACAAAACTGCATAAGCAACAATTTTCAGATCTATTAGACATTTGGGGGGCAATGTTTAAACAAATGTTAAATAGCCCACATACTAAGTTCCTTGAACCATCTTAGAATGTTAGATGCCTGTACTTCCGAAATTGGTGTTTCATTGTCTTCTATTTACATTTTTCTTTCCTAAATGAATCAGCAGTTTTCCGATTGTGATCAGTGAACCAAGCCAATCAAAAACAGTGATTTGAAACCTGCTGCTAGTGTTCACTCACAGACAACTGAATGATGTTATAGATCAATGTTGGTACACGAAACACTGCTTATAAATGATGTGATTCAAAATTAAGTGGCAGAGAGGAAGGGCAGCATTTCCACAAAAGGGAGAATTTAAAGACACACTAGTGTGGCAGGGAGGCTCCTCTTTGAATATACTTGCTGAGGGTGAGGTGACAGGTTACCCTTCTCTAAAGTCAATCAAGTGTCTAATACAACGTCTAACCCTAATATCTATGCAGTATTGTGTCATCTGCTTAAAAGGTACATGTCTTTATATTTCTATAAAAGAGAGCACTGATTTATCTTCTTTCTGAATTCTCCCATTTCCTATCCTCTCTGGAATTATCATTGCCCCAAATTCAACAACTCTGGGTTTGTTCAAAAAATTAACATGATTTCAAAGTGGTACTATTCTAATAAAAGCATGTGTGTCTTATTAGGTCCAAATTTGGGGATATTAACAAAGGTGTGATTTCAGCAAGGGTATTTCATGAATGTCTCCTTTGGAAGGATCACATGGCAAGATGACAAAAATAAGTGTAGGGGCTCTACTATTCCAAAGATAACACCCCAAGAGCAGGGCTTGCAGGGGGTGGGAGAATTGGTCACCTTAGGTACTGAGGTTGTAACAGGATAGGGAGACCCAAGTGTGAACATAAGCCTGTATGTCCAATAGCTGAGTCATTCCTCACCTGCACAGCACTTCCCTCCTGGGATCTGTAATAGATGTCTCCAGAAAGTCCTCCCTTGGTCTGAGTGGTGAGTAGAGATGGGGATATTCACCTGGTATGGCTATGTGGGGTACCAGTTAGGATGCCCTGTGGTATCACAGTGTGCCCCTTTCTTTTGTTGTCAATAGGGCAGTTCCAGAATCCTAGATTGACAGAATTTACTCTCATTTGACCCATTTCTTCCCCTACCCCTCCACACAGCCAAGCTGGCTCTATTCTGCCTGTGGCCCTTTCTTCACAAGGTTAGAGAGAGGCAGCAGATGCTTCTGCTTTCTTCTCTGTGACCCACACACACCTGCAGCTCTCATCCTGATCCGACCTAAGCCTCCTGCCAACCCAGAGCCTTTTCATCTCATCTGAATGAAGACCACACCACTTGGGAAATAAATGTAAACATTGGGATTTGAACCAATAATGGAAACAGGGTTTTCATCCATGGAGCATTGTACATGCGTGTTGATAACCCTGAGATTGAAAGATCCCTCTTCCTCAAGAATAACTGTAGACTTGGGTCTTCAGATGCCCTCTCAACCTGCACCAATACAATAACGGTTCCCCTTCACTTGTAGAGACTGCAGAGAAGGCAGTGAGAGCTGGAAGGAGACACAGTGGAGGAAGATCTGCCTCCTCACTGGAAGAGAAACAACAGCCAAGTTAGGGTTAGCTGGAATGTAACATATTCACCGTGTTATCACTCTGGAGGCACATGTTGACACAATAACAAACTACTGGGAAAGATTCAGTTTTATCTAGGTCAGAATGACAGACTCCCAAGTGTTAGAAAGCTTGGGGAAATCTACAGTCTGAAACATCAGGAAAAGACAGTGGTCTGTACAGAGATTTTCATCAAGCTGAGACTGTCTAAGTGTTTTTTCACCCACTATATTTGTAATGACTCCACTGGCTTCGATTGGCACCATGTCCTGATTTCAGAGCTTACCAAAATAAAAGGCAGCACATTTTATGACAACTCCATTTATAATAAGATGCAGATGGTAAAGGAAACAGATGCCTCTGACATCATCTCCCATTTGCCTTCACTTCTGCAGACACTGGCAGTCTGTAAACTCATTCAAAGGGATGCAAGAGAAGGCAGGCACTTTTCCAACTGTTTCCAGTCTCAGAAAGTACTGGCAGCAGCAGCATGGCTTTCTCTGAGTCAGAGTGATAATTCCACAAAAAGAAATTCGATCTGAGTCTGTCAGGCTTTAATGCAAAAGTAATCATCAGAGAAGGGAAAAAATTCTCATCAATAGCAAGCATTTAGCAATTAGTAAGCCCTGATTGTGCCATGACAGTGGCAGGGAGGACAGGGTGGGAGCAGTGTGACTGTGAACAGCTGGAGCTCTCAGGAAGCAACAGCATCTGAAAACAACAAGCAGGTCTGAAGTACCTGACCAGCCCTTGGCCGGTTGGCACCCACTGTTCAGACTTGTTCCTTATTACTTCTAAGGGAAAAAATTTCTGGCGGCTATTCAGGTCATTTTTTCTGACCTCAAAAAAAAAACCAAACAAAAAATAACCCTCACATTCATTCTGTTTTCTAGAAGAAATCCTGTAGTTCTGATAGGAGCTTCTGCCATTTCCCCAGCGATGATACCAAACATTATACACAGTAAAACGAATTCGTGTGTGTGTGTGTGTGTGTGTGTGTGTGTGTGTGCGTGCATGCACGCACGCAAGATAAATATGTTAGACGACCTTTTAAAAAAGATTAGGGATTTTTGTAGCCCATCCTGAAAGTAAAAGATACTGGAGTAAAGCAGCAACTGGAAGACCTTTTAAGTAGTATCTGAGGCTCCCAGATAAACGAGCACAGTCACAGATGAAGGAGAGTTAGACAAATACCTTTCACACTTTCCTGTCTTCCCTGACCCGTGATAGGGCTTCATCTACACTTCTGAAGCAGAAAGAAATTTCCGAAACAAAGGCAAGGAAAGTAGGGACATAAAAAATAAATCCTGCTACGTCAAAATGGATACCTATTTTTAAAATAATCTTTGTGCAAGTATTACACGTAGACACAGACACAGACACAGACACACACACACACACACACTCAGTACAAGAATAAACAAGCTCTTCTCATTCATATCCACAAACTGGGGTGGAAAGTCTTAGTGCAAATTTCTGCTGACCTGCAGCATTTAGTCCACAAACTTTGGATATCCTAGACGATCCATCAGCGTCCAGCAGATATTTTCAATCAGTTTAATTTCATCTCTAGGCAAGTTCTGTTTCCAAACATTCGCATTAGTTGGTGATATCTCCCCTTCGTAGGGAAGATAGAAAAGGTCCGTGGAGGTGGCAAATAGTATTTGGTTTAAACTAGCAGGAGACAAAGGAATTCCAAGAAAGGCGAAAATCCTCTCAGTCGTTTTCTGAGGGAAATGCACAATATCTTCGAACTTGATCAGCTGGTAACTGGTAGGCAGCAAATCGGTATTTATTCTCAGGGCCGCTGCCGTGTTGGCCAGCCACAAGTGCGACAGCAGGGAGACGGCGTTTGATTTGGATTTTGATAATTCTTTCCTCAGCGACTCATACTCGAAAGCATAGTCCGAGTTTAAGCTGCATTTGCCTCGACCTCCTTCCATTTTAAACAATTTCCCTAAATGTTCTGGAACATTCTTCAGAGAGTAAAGACTTGGCTTGCTACTGTACAGCATGGAGTAAATCCATGCCCGAGGGTCCCTTACCACATACAATGCCCTCAGCGAAGCCCCTAAAACCTCTTGAAAAAATTGAAGCTTTAAGGTCCAGCTCCCGCTGCCTAAACTGAGCACAGGCCGTGCGCTGGGGTAGAAGGCCAGGTGCCTCCTCAGAGCCCTAACGTATTCAGCATCTCTATCAAAGGCACCTTTCATCCTACTTCTTTGTTCTGGTAAAGACTCTCTCCTTTTCAATTTTCTTTTTTTGTCCTTACTCCCTATAAAGTATTGAGTCAGTTTTCCCCGACTGGGCTCATGCAGATGGATATTCTGCAAATGAAGTTTCGTGTCTTGGACTAGGGACTGTAACCAGCCCCGGAGTAAACGAAAACGCCCGCTGTGGATGTCTGATGCCTTCCATTCGCAGGCATCCACAAAGGCGTTGATTTCAAAGTCGGAGTCAGGGATATCGATGTAGGCTGTGGGGACCCGGATGTAGACAAAATCACTGCTGTTGAAGAAAAGTTGTTTGAGAATCTCAGCTCCCGACCCAGGAAGCGAGGTAATGACAACATCGGGAAGATAGATGTGGTGGCCCTTGGGCGACAAAGCCTTGGAGCTTGCCTCGGCCTCTGTCCGTGCCCACGTGGCACAGATGGGCTGAGTGCATGTGCTCCACACGTCCAGCAGCTCGGTGAACCACAAGGCAAGAACGAGGATGAGTATCCACCACATGAGCTTTCTAAAGGAAAGATAAAACCGCCACTGTAAAGTCAAGATCACCAAACTAATGCACAAAATCAAACCAACTGCTATGTTAAATTTAAATCCAAAGGGGAATAGAACTCTCTCGTGCTTTGCAGGCTTGCCGATGGCCTGACTGCCCAGACCGAATCGGGTGATGTGGTTCTCATCGGCCACGCTGGCAAAGCCCCCGAATCCGAGGTAGTCGAACCTCGTCTTCAGGTGTTGGTAGTCAGTTACAAGGGAAACGACGTGTTCAGTGTTATTGACATTGAGAGCCACCTGAAGGCCAGAGTTGGAGTTATCGATGAATCTGCAGCTGGAAACATTGACATACGGCCCATGAAAGACATAGGCTATTCTTGTGGTTGTGGATTCCAGGGGAAACGTGGCATTCACGAACTGAGTCCACCGTTTCTTAAATTCTGCAGCTTGTTCTGCTTCCTGGATACTCGCCAGGGGGCTATTTCCATGATGATCAAACCAAAACATCTTGTAGTGGGCATCCCACACGTCCATCATGGCACCATTGTACCTGCTCAGAAACTTGTATGGGACGTACTTAAAATCGATATCCAGGTTGTGAAAGAAGGCACTGACAGATTTTATCGGGGAATTGCTTTGCCTCTCAATGTGATCAACAACTAGCAGCGTCTGAGAATTTAAGAGAAGCAAAGCTCGGTACACACTTTTCAGCATCATTGCAGATGAATAAGCAGACACGGCTTCCCCACTCACGAAGAGCATTTCCCCGTGCTGAGAGGCAGCGATGATTTCACCAGCGGCGTCACCAACCTCCTCGCCGGTCCACTTGAGCCACTGGGCACATTCTCCCAGTTGGCCTTCCCAGGGTTTATTGCACTGGCTCGTGGGTGATGGAGCAAACACCAGTACGTTGTTTAAGTGGCTCAACTTGGGGCCATAGAGAGCTTCGGACACAAACACCTGGCCGTTCGGGGCAAAAGTAAATGAGTTCTGATCTGGATGCTCATGTCCTGGGTTAAAGCTTCTCCACCCATCAATCCAGGAGTATGGCTGAAAGTGAACTATGTCATACACAGCTCGCCCCCCTAGCTTCCCAGATTTAAAGGAAACGAAGGTATTGGTCTGTGTATTTGGCAGCCCAGCCCCGTAAGTGACAACACCCCAATTAGGGAACGTGTGCATTTTTGCAGTGCCGTGATCAGCAGGAGGCTGTGGGCTGAGCTGGGGATCGTACCAGATGTATTCGGTGTGAAGCGTACTCCACCTCTGTGCAGTGGAAGGGACCATTGGTCCATCTTTAGGTCGGTGCTTTCTAATTTGCTGAGCTAACCAATTTCCAGCTCCATTTTTTAAGATGAATTTATCCAAGAAAACTAGCTGGCTTTCTGGACCATAAAACCAATTGTAATTGGAATCAGCTATACCCACGGTTCTTTGGAAACCTGGTAAAAGGGTGGCATAATAGAACCAAAAGTGCATTTTCAACCAGTTATTATGCAGATTGTTGATATTAAAATGGCGCTGGGCCAGAAAAACATACTGTGTGACTGACTTAGCGGTGTAGCTTCCATAGGCCACGCCCTCATCCAAGGAGCCATCGACAACGTGGTTCAGCAGAAACATGGTCTTTTCCATCACGTCCACGACGACCTGCTTCCACAGATTCACTTTAGAGCCCTTCTCCACCCCGGTCACCAGGGCCCCAGTGAGTAACGCTATCATGTTAGTAGCCTGGTGGTTATGGAGAAGTTGTTTGCCCCAGGAGCGGACTTTGGAATACTCATACATCTCCTCAGTCATGACCCGTATTTTTTCCAGGTATCTTTGTCTGCGATGCTCATCGAACAAGTTATATAAAAAGTCAAAGGCAGTGGCGAAACCCGTTAAGGAGTGGCCCATGGGAACCTCGTCTCCTGGAGCGTTCTCAACGAGCCAGTCTTTGTAGCTCACCATTCTGTCCATATATTCTAAGACAAAGTCAAAGGCAACTTTGTCTTCTGGGCACAACAAACAGTACAGCGCTAGAGGAGGAAGATTGTTACCATAGATCTCATTCCACTTGGCAGCAAAGTCGGCATGCTTGGGTGGAGGTAGGTAGTACGCTGGGCTGGACAGCATCGCTGCCACTGCACTTCTGATAGCTCGAAAGAGATGCAAGTGGCTTGTGCGAGACTTTTGTCTCATTGCTTGAATTTCTGCGGCATCAAAATACAAAGTAGGATGAAGCATATTTTTCTTCAGCTTTTGGTTGAGTCTGAAATCTTGCACTTTCTGTGTCTTAAACTGTTCTACATCATCGGTGAAAACGGCCCCATCAGAGAAATTGCTCACAGACTCCTCGAAAGTAGAGAAAGCAAACAGCACTAATGTTAGAAATAAGAAATGTCCTGTAAACATTAACGCCATGATCCATCGGGGAGATCCTTTCCTCAGGCAAACATGTCACACACAATGCTCACCGTCTTTTGCATCTAGTTAGTATAAAACGTATATTTAAGGCCTTGATAAAACAACGACTGAAACCAGCTGACATTGGGCTCTTTCAAAGCAGCTAGTTGCCAAAAAGAGAAAACACACACAGTCTCCCTGTGGCTCTGACAGGTTTGCTTCCACTGAAACTTCAAGGAATGTTAAAACCTCTACATTTTCCACATCACACAGCAACTGATGGTCTAATGAAACACACTACAAATTCAGGGTTTACTTCTTTTACATAAGTTTATCTCTCATGAAGAGTCAAAACATACATTGTAATTTAAAAAGAAAAAAGCACTCCAAGATCCAAATTCAAAGTCATTCCTAGAGCAAAAAGCCATGACTGGTAAGCAAATCACCATACATGCCTGATGCTTCTATCTGCCCGAAGAAGTTGATGCAGTTTGAAATTCTTAGTGTGGTCTTTGTGGTTATTCCTCTCGACATTATACACTTCTTGCTTTGAGACTTTCTTCTTCTTCCATTTTTGGGGAGAAAAACATTCTCTGTAAGTGTTCAAGGTCCTACTTGGGTTAAAACAATAAAAATTCCTGCCTTCCTTTCAAACGTCTTTTTCAGGTTTACTTTCTTATCAGCCAATTAAAAGCCAGAGAAAACATGTCGGTATCTTCTTGAATCAGCTTCAACAGGACAGCTATAAAAACCTCAGGGGTTCAGCCATCTAGGTACTTCTCTTCCAATCATGAAGTAACCACCAACGGGGAAAACAAATCCCCTTTCACCAGCAGGCACTTCTCTTTTCTGTTCCTTTCCATGACACTCCTTTCTGGAGGAAAAACAAAACAAGACAATCTCTGAGGCTAAGGCTCTGCCAGGAGTGCACATAAGCTGATGACTGACATGTTCACTGTCCCAGGACAGAAATGGTAAAGCACAGTAGCAACTATTAAGCACAATCTAAATGAGCTCCAGTGATCCTCCCTTTCCTATGGAGACCCCAGTAAATACCAAATAACAGGCACCTAGAAGACAGAACCCGACAGTCTGCATTTTAACTGTAGCTCACTTCGGGTATCCGGAATGTTTTTATTCAAACGTAGTGAACACAGAGAGCAGTGCCGCTGTCGTTCCAGCACTTTGGTCATCGGGGGCTGGGGAACTAAAAGGCAGAAGTGGAAAGACCCCTTTTGGCAGCTGAGGAGGGCGTCTCCGGAACTCCCGGACGCGGGCATCCATCCCCGAGAGCCCACGACAGGAGCTGGGAGCGGCGGCGGCTCCCCCGTCACCTGTAGCCGCCGAGCGGCGCGCGAGGCCGCCAGGGGGCGCTCCGCCCGCGCCCGCCGCCCGCGCCCGGCTGCGTCTGAAGCACCAACCAAGTTTGAGTCTCGCAAAGTCTCCGTAGGAAACAGCAACCCAGGAGTTTCCGAGCCGCCCCGCCTGTTGCATTTTTCTAGCCTTTCCGCAGCGCGCGCCGACCCACCCCCGACCTCTCGCCGAGCGGTGGGGACAGGGGGCCGCGCGACGCCCCGTGCGCTTACCTGGGGAAGTCCGGCCGGGTCTCCCGCAGCGCTGCGCCGAGGCGGAGGCGGGCAGTGGGGACTGCCGCTCCGCACGGGGAGCCGGGCCAGCGCGGACACCCCGCAGGGTCCCGCACGCCGCCCGGCGCCCCCGCGCGCCCACAGGCTGCGGCCCCGCGCTCGGTTCCCGCCCCGCGCCGCGCCCGCACTCCCGCCCTCGGGGATCGCCGCTCGCTCCCGGCGGCCCCGCCGCGGGAGGCACACCCGCGCGGCGCGGGCGCTCTCGGGCACGGCTTCCCGC